>VZQC01010158.1:809186-1038273 GCA_009823505.1 Rhizomys pruinosus
ATATATATATATATATATATATGTATATATATATATATATCTTGATCCTCGGACAAATGTGAGCAATTGGTTTGGAAAACAGACCATTTTCCCATTATCACTAAAAATGCAGAATAATATGGTATGATGTTTGCCAGGAATTTCAACTATTTGGCCCTTGGCAGTAGAAGCAAAACAAAAGCAAAATCTAGTATCCAAAAAACAGACATAAAAGTGTTTCTTGTCTCTGCAGTCCTGAAGTTAACTTCACAGTGGAAGGCACCAACATACCGTACTTCACAACGAAATGGATCGTCCGCAAGACGGAAAAGCAGCAAAATGCCAATGCGCACAGGCCTCCAGGCCTGGGGATACTCTATAGAGTTGAGAAACGGTGTGTAGGGGGCTTTGAGCAACTTTGAAGACACAGAAGGGACGCGCAGCATGGTCTACCTTTGATTTAACAACAGAGAAAGGAATGGCAGGTTCCACTTCTGACAAAGCAGGCACCAAAGACTTCCGTACCTCGGAGCGAGCCATTATTATCCCAGTCTGGATGAGCTTACAGTAATTTGGGGTCATGCCTTGTAGGCTTGTATATTTTGGCAGATAATGGTGGCTGTCTAGCCATCAGCCATTTCTCCCTTTACAGAGAAGCAACTTACTGGGCCGTCATTTCCTCTGCTGCTGGCATGAGCTATGGTTGAACTAGAACATTCTATGCTGGGAACAAACCAAAAATGACACTTTCTAAAAATATGGCCCTGTGGCTGGAGATGTAGCTCTTGCTTGCTACCATACATGAAGCCCAGAGTTCCACCCTGACCGTCTCTGCATAAACCAGAGATGGTGGTGCCCGCCAGAGCTTGCAGTCCCAGCACTTGGGGACTATACAGAGGAAGATCAGAAGTTCTGGGTTATCCTTGGCAACACAGTGACTTTAAAGCCAGCCTCGGCTACATGAGACTATTCAAAAGAAAAGAAATAAAATAAATATATGCCCCTTTTTGAAGAGACAGAATACAAGAAGAATTTATCAACAGCTAGGGAAATGCAAATTGAAATCAAGTGATATATGACTTCATACCCACTAGAAAAAAAAAAAAAAAAGAACCAGTAACAAGTGTTGGCAAAGACATGGAGAACTGCAATCCTCCTACACTGTTGGTGGGTAGGTGAAGAGTGGAGCTGGTATGGAAGAATCTGTGTGATTGAGGAATTCCACAAGCAGTGAAGCAAGTGCTTAAAAACTTATACATAGGCTGGGTGTGCTGGTGCACACCTTTGATCCCAGCACTCTCGGGAGGCAGAGGCAGGCAGATCTCTGTGAGTTCAAGGCCAGTCTGTTTACATAGTGAGTTCCAGGCCAGTTGGGGCTACAGGAAACAAAAAACTCTCACTCTAAGCAGCACTAATCTACTTTCTGTCTTCACTGATTTGGACATGTATACACCTGGGATCATACAATATGGCTTTATAATCAGTTTCATTAACTTACCATAGTGTTCTTGAGATTCACCCATGGCAAAGCATAGATTTCTTTTTTTAAATATTTTATTATTTTAATTTTATGTGTCTGAGTATATTGCCTGCATATATGTAAGTAGACCCATGTCATGCAATGTCTACAGAGGTCAGAAGAAGGCGTTTGATCCCCTGGAACTAGAGTTACAGACAGTTGTTAGCCTCCATGTGGGTGCTGGAAATAGAACCCAGGTCCTCTGTAAGAGCAGCCAGTGCTCTTAATTGCTGAGCCATCTCTTCAGTGCCAGCATTCATTTCTTGAAGTTACCTATTTATATCAAGTCTTAGTGTGGGGCTGGGCCTGGAGCCCATGTGGTATTTTGTACACACTACCACTGACATATGTTTCTTGGGTTTTTTAATTTTTATTTACTTATGTCTATGAATGTTTGCCAGAATATACTTGTGTGTACCACATAATTGTCTGGTGCCAAGGAGGCCAGAAGAAGGTGTGGAACCCCCTGGAACCGGAGTTATGGATGGTTGTAAGCTGCCATGTGGGTGCTGGGAACAGAACTCGGGTGCTCCGGAAAAGCAGTCAGTGATCTTAAATGCAGAGTCACCTCTCCAGCCCCAGCTTCTGGGGTTTTGAGACAGGGTCTTACTATGTAGCTTAAAGTAGCTTCAAGAATTTCCTGCCCTGAGCACTGAGGTCATAGCAGGCACTTTCCTGTCCAGCACCAGCTAGCTAGTCCACAAATCTGGCCTTTTAGAGATTCATTGTGTTTTAGTACATTCAAGGTCATGTTTTGATCTTCCCTGTGTAACTCCAGGTCGGTTTCATCGCTCCCAAAAGAAATCCCAGGGGCTAGAGAGATGGCCTATCGGTTAAGAGTGCCGACTGCTCTTGCAGAGGACCCGGGTTCGATCCCCAGCACCCACATGGCAGCTGAGAGCCCTCTTTGACTCCAGTTCCAGGGGAATCCGACGCCCTCTTCTGACCTCCATGGTATTGCACGACATGGGTGCACCAACCTACATACAGACAGTACATTCATACACGTAAAAAAATAAATAAAATTTGGCTGGGCGTGGTGGCACACGCCTTTAATCCTAACACTTGGGAGGCAGAGGCAGGCAGATCTTTGTGAGTTCAAGGCCAGCCTGGTCTACAGAGCGAGTTCCAGGACAGCTGGGGCTACAGGGAGACCCTGTCTCAAAAAGACCAAAATAAATAAATAAATAAAATTTAAAAAAAAGAAATTCCATAGGCATTGTTAGTAGTCATCCCTCACATGCCTCATTCCCTTCCCAAGCCCTGCGCGACTCCTAATCTATTTTCTATATCTTAGGTAAGAGTAGTTTTGTCTGGCTTCTTTTGTCTAATATAATGCTTTTGGTATTCAGAAGTGTTGTGCTTCATTTCTAATATCCCATTGTGTGGCTATACCGTATTCTATACATCCACTCATCAAGTGATGGACATTTGAGGTTTCCACTTAGGGACTACTATAAATAAAATTCCTGTGAACATTTTGTCCAAATTTTAAAACATATATGTTTTCAATTGCATTTGGTATATACTTCATTTCTTTGTATTGCTGAGAATATTTTGTTAGATACGGCACTGGGGTTTGAACCCAGGGCCTTGTGAATACTAGGCAAGGCTCCTACCACTGAGCTGCATCCTGAGCCCCATAGTCAGCTGAATACATGTAGTTTTTTTTTCTACTTTTTGGCTGTTATAAATACTGTTGCTGTGAACCCTATGTATATATTTTTAAATCTCTATTTATTTGCATGAGTGTTTTGCCTGCATGTATGTAAGTGTACCCATGCAATGTAATGCCCACAGAGGCCAGAAGAGGCATCAGACCCCTGGAACTGAAGTTACAGATGGTTGTGAGGCACTATGTGGTGCTGGAAACCATGTCTTCTGCAAGAGCAACTGCTCTTAACTGCTGAGCAGTCTCTCCAGCCCTGTGTATAAGGGTTTTTTTTTTTTTTGTGTGTGTGTTTTCTGTTTGGTCTTTGTTTGTTTGTTTATTTGTTTGTTTTGTTCCTTCTTCTTCTGAGAAGAGGCAGAGGCGCTCTTCTCAGAACAACAAAATGTCCCCAAGTTAGAGTATGGCGATGGGTGCAGAGCTAAACTACACACACAGCCAGCTGCCCAACTGTGTGCCGTGAACGTGTGAAACGAAAACCAATAGGTGAAAACATGAAGAACACATCTGAATGTGTACCTGTTATTCACAAATATTCTATACAATGATCCTTCAAACTTTTTTACCTGCAGGGAAAAAAAGAAACGTTCAAATTTCTCTTGATATGGATAAAGTAAATATTTTATAAAATAAAGTAACAATAAAACAGAAGAAAAAGTTGTAGGTGAACACAATTGACAATGAATGCACACATAGAGCAGGGAAAAGTCTAGAGGGAAATGTAGTGAATCATGATTACTCTTTCTGAGACAGGGTCTCCTGTGACACAGGCTTCAGACTCATGATGCAGCCAAGGATGTCTTTGAGCTCCTACTCATCCCTCCTCCATATCCAGGATCGACAGGTGCACTACCACTCTGGCATGAATTAAGAGTGGCCATTTCTGAGCTGAGATCACTGGGTGACTTTTACTTACTGGGAGGTGGGGGCCTTCTCCCCTGGTCTCCTCCATCAGCACATGCTACTTCTATATTTCTAATTGTTACCCCCCCCACACACACACTATCAGTCAAAACACTAGTCAGTGAGTACAGGGCAGGCTTCCATCACACCCTCGCTCCCTGGGTTCTCTCAGGGCTTCTGGGGATGATCACTTGCGTTGTTCGCTGCTGAATAGCTCTCGGTAGAGCGTGAGTGGAGGCTGGCCTGTAGCCAGGGCTCCGCCAGAGATGGAAATCACAGCTCTGAGAAAAGTCTGCAGCCAGGTGTGGGGGCTGTATGCGTGCGATTCCAGCATTGGAAGGAGGCTGGAGGATCAGCAGTTCAAGGCCAGTCTGGGCTGATACAGCAAGTTCGAAGCTGGCTTGGGCTACGTGAAACACAGTCTTAAAAAAGGGGGGGGGGGCTGGAGAGATGGCTCAGCGGTTAAGAACACCGACTGCTCTTGCAGAGGACCTGGGTTCGATTCCCAGCACCCATATGGCATGGCAGCTAAGAACTATCTTTAAGCCGGGTATGGTGGAGCACGCCTTTAATCCTAGCACTCAGGAGGCAGAGGCAGGTGGATCTCTGTGAGTTCAAGGCCAGCCTGGTCTACGGAGTGAGTTCCAGGCCAGCTGGAGCTATAGGGAGACCCTGTCTCAAGAAAGAAAGAAAGAAAAAAAAAAAAAAAAAAAGAGACAACAACAGAAAAAGAGGAACCATTTCTTTCATCTAATCACACAAAACATTCTATAAACAAATGTAGGGAGCTTTGTCCTCTTTCTCCCAGATACGCTGTTCCTGGACTCGGCTTCAGATACAAGCCAATGCATTCCTCACAGAGCAATATAAGAAAAGTTATTTTACTAGAGCAAATAAAGGATGGTGTGATGAGAGCCAAAGGCAAGCCAGTATATTCAGAACTCAAGCAATTTTGAGAGGCAATTTGAGGTGCCCTGGTAAAAATGGATTTAAAAAATGAAAAAAAATATTTGGAAGGAGTAAGACCCAAGGGCAGAAGCCCAGTGTGTGATGGTTGGGCTGCTTTCTATCTTAGTAATCTTTCCCCTCACATAAGCTGTCTAAACAGCAAATGGAGGTGGCCCGCTCCATCATCAAGTCAGTGAGTCCTTGCACCGTTGGCCAAACCTCTCCACGGAGCAGAACAGGGAAGGGTTGAGCTCGGCGTCCAGCTTTCACTGTGGGAGCTTCAGGACTTCAGTCTGCTGAGAAGCCTGTGAACGAGTGTCCCTGAGCATCCCACGGAAGCCACACACTTTCATTTCGTTCACCCTAGGGTCCTTCAAAGCAATAATTGCTCCAACCGGCAACCCCGGGCACTAGACAGATTCAGACTTAACATCCCCACATTGAATCAGCCTGAGCTAAAGTTTCGACTTAGGGAAAATGATAGTTTAAACCTGCAAATAAGTCAAATGATGAAACTGGATTGCCAGAAACTCCCTCTTGTCGGTGCTTCTGTTCCATGTCTGCCCCACTAACAGACTGAACTGCTCTTCCTTAGGGTTGGAACCCTTTGGCCCTAGGATCTTGGAAATACTTTTTTCAGGCCTGGCCCCTCTCCTGCAACCCAGGCAACTCCAACTTTTTTTCAAGCATTAGCTTTCATGTCATGTGTGCGTGTGTGCGTGTGTGCGCGCGTGTGTGTGTGTGTGTGTGTCTCTCTCGTGTCGTGTGTCCCGTCCCCCCCGCCCCCCACCGCCCAACTGTGAGCACTCCCTCTCCCCAGCTTGGCCCTTCCCTCCCAACATCACTTTTGACATGTCCCGTGTAATGCCTGATTCTGACATGCGCTCCGTGAGCCCAGGGAGCCTGTGTGTTTGTAATCACTCTATTTCGCCGCACAGTGCCTGGCTCCTTCACTAAGCCTGTGAATTGACTATTCGAATTGAACAAACTATCTGTGGCCCTACGAAAGATTTTCTTCATTAAAAAAATGTCTGGAATTTCAGAAAGAGACTAGACTTCACTGAAAGGACAAAAAATAGACTGGCGAGATGGTTCAAAGCGCTTGCTGCGCAAGCATAACTTAACCTGAGTTCTATCCTCAGAACTCATGTTAAAAGAATCCAGGGCGAGGTGGCATGCATACGATCCCCAGGTATACACACATGAATGTGCACACATATACACAAATGCATAAATATTAACAATAATGGCTGATCCTTAGGTCTGGAACATTTTCCAAGGAGAAAGTCTAGAGAAAGCCGAGTACTGACTATTAGCAAGAAAAGTAGCTGGGCTAAAAGAGTAAAAACCCAGGGATCAGAGAGGGCTAAATGAGAGATATGCTTAATAAGATGAGGACGCTGGGAGCTAAGAAAGAAACTGGTGGACCACATCTGTGGGTCTGAAGTACAGTAATCTTAATCTGACCTGATTCAGAGCCATCTTGACAGGCACTGCAAGGATTACCTGAGACATATTTATGGTTCCTAAGTGGCTTAGTCCTCTAAAGCGCCCTTCCAGAGGGTGCTGGGACACGCACATGCTGCTTGGGTCTCTATTGGAAGCAGGAGAAGATGAAGGGAAATTATGTGCCTTACGGATTTGCTTGTTTCTGTTTCTAAAATAGAATTCCTAAGCCAGTTTGCTGATGAGCTGTTGTAGAGTGGAGGGCACCAACGGCTCCTGGCAGTTTTCACTTCTGTTTTGAATGCCATGTCCCACGCACACTTGTCTATGATTTTAGAGAGGAAAAATAAAATAAATAATTTAAGATATTCAGCCCAGAAATATACAAAATGCAAATGTATTTATACGACAAAGTATAACCACACAAACATCAGATTATTTTTGAAAAGTCGCCTGGGGAAGACTTTTCAAAAATCCACTATTGCCAAAATATGGTTATGTTGAGAACAGAGCATCCAGATTTATTTCATTTCTTGCAATGAAAATATACGGAGACAAGATGTTTCCAACTATTCCATGAAGTAAACTATGAGCAAAGGTAGAGGTCAGCTGAGTGTCCCTAGGCAATTTTAGAAACAGCATTTAAATTTATCTTCTTTTTTTTTTCATTGTGAAGATTCCTATGGATTTTTAAATTATTCTTTATAATATATCTTTGGTTTTCTTTCTAGAAATGCACAATTAGCATTTGGGAAGATGTGCTCTGTTGCTGTGTTCTCAGAATCTCTTGGGGACACCCCCCCTCGGTGCTCAGATGAGGAAAGTATCTGTACTTTGTGAGGGAACACAGCAGCAGACAGAGGAAGATCTAGTCATTATTGTCCATACACCTTCAGGAAAGCTTCAGATTTAGTTAAGAAGAGCATGTCCCCAGAAAGAAATGATACATTGAACAGTGAGATGATATGAATGATTATTATTATTATTATTATTATTAGCAGGGAGTCCCTGTCCGATGGTGAGAAGGACTCGTCTTTTTTTTTTAGATTTGATTTATTTTCATATGTATATGAATGTACTGTCTGCATGTAGGTTTGTGCACCTGTGTCATGCAATGCCGCGGAGGTCAGAAGAGGGTGTCAGATTCCCCTGGAACTGGAGTTAAAGATGGTTTTCAGCCACCATGTGGGTGCTGGGGATTGAACCCGGGTCCTGTGCAAGAGTGGTCGGCGCTTTAACCGCTAGGCCATCTCTCCAACCCATGAATGCTTATTAATTGAATCACTTGATATAGGGGTTCTTTGTTATTTTAGGAGACCTTTACATAGCTCTCTAATGTAAAGGTCTAATGTAAAGAGTAAAATAGTTTATCAGTGTATCCCAGAGTCTAATGCAAAATTCTACACATAAGATGGCCCTCAACAGCCCTGGGAGAACTTTCACCAAACAGCCCTTCACTGCAAGGGGTGAACCCACATACAAATGGGTGATATGCTCGTATGCATAAAAGAAAATGAATAAGAGCCAGCTGGACACCCACCAGGTCCAGAGAGAGGAGGCTGCATAGCGCCTGGGGAATACATGAGCACAACACCAGGCAGGCTCATCATGGCTCTGGGCACAGCCTGCTGCCTACCAGCCAGCCACACCTGGCCCAGCGTGCACAGCAGTGGGGTGAAGTCACCCAGCCAGCTGGACACCCACCAGGTCCAGAGGGCACCATCAACCCAGCCACCTCCTCCCTTGGGCTACAGTGAGGGTATCCCATTGAGAAGAGCTGTAGTGACACTGGAGCACAAGGCTGGCACACGATCAGCAAGGAACCTACCCGATTGTTACCTCTGGATTCTGGAGAACCTGCAGACCAGAAAGGGAAGAGCTAGCTGAGCCTCCCAATATATAACAAAAATGTGAAAACCAGAAACCTAGCACAACCATCCCTCCATAAATCAAGAAGACAATCAACACACCTGTAGGAAATAAGCAAAGTAAGCCTTCAATACAATGAACATTCGAGATTCTCAACAGAATACAAACAATAAAACAAATCTACGTGCGAAAAACACAAAGAAAAAACAACATGGGAAAAGAACATAATAAAATCCCACCAAACACTACCAGTCCTATAGAAGATCCCTACAAGATCTCCCTGGAAGGAACCCAGGACACAGATCTTAGAAGAACAATCAGAGACCTAGTCAAAGAAATCAAAGAATATAAAGAACAAATCAGAGAACTAAAAGGAAAGAATGAAAAACTCAGGAAGGAACTAGAGGGAAAGAATGACAAAGGGGCAGGCGGATCTTTGTGAGTTCAAGGCCAGCCTGGTCTACAGAGTGAGTTCCAGGACAGCTGGGACTACAGGGAGAGCCTGTCTCAAAAAGACCAAAAAATAAAAAAATTAAAAAAGAATGACAAACTCCAGAAGGAACAATGAAAAGATCCCATACTGAAATAAAAAAGGAAACTGACCAGCAAAGCAAGGAGCTAAAGAAGAGAATGACAAGCTCCAAAAGGAAGTGGAAATACTACAGAAATCACAGGATGAAATGAAAAAGGAAACCAAACACTCATCAAATCAATAGGAAAGGATGGAAGAAAGCCTCAGAAGCAGATTGGATGAAGCAGAAAATAGAATATCAAACCTGGAAGAGAGCATGGGAAAACTAGAAAGCTCAAACAAAGATTATGAAAAATTTGAAAAAAAAAACACAAGAGTAGAACAATCAGGAAATGCAGGGCACTAAGACCAAATTTCTGTATCACAGGGATAGAGGAAGGTGAAGAATCCCAAGACAATGGTATTGATCAGATCTTCAACAGAATAATAGAAGAAAATTTCCCCAAACTGAAAAAAGACAAACCCATACAAATACAAGAAGCATACAACGCCTTTAATCCTAGCACTTGGGAGGCAGAGGCAGGCGGATCTTTGTGAGTTCAAGGCCAGCCTGGTCTACAGAGTGAGTTCCAGGACAGCTACAGGGAGACCCTGTCTCGAAAAGACCAAAAAAAAAAAAAAAAGAAGCATACAAAACACCAAATAGACAAGATCAGAAAAGAAATTCCCCATAGTCAAAACACTAATGCCCAAAGCAAAGATAAGATACTGAAAGCCACAAGAGAAAAACAAGTTACATATGAAGGAAAACCAATCAGAATTACAGCTAACTTTTCAGTGCAAACTATAAAAGCCAGAAGAAAGTGGGCCAATGTATTTCCAGTACTTAAATGACTATAGATGTCAACCCAGACTACTATACCCAGCAAAAATGTCAATTATAGTTGAAGAAGAAATAAAAATCTTTCATGACATAAACAAGATGAAAGAATACACATCCAAAAAACCAACCTTTCAGAAAATACTCAAAGCAATTCAAAAGATAGGAGAGGAGCACCTATCCCCAAGCAGCTAGACAGAGAAATTAATAACAGTACAACTGGGCTGGAGAGATGGCCTAGCAGTTAAGAGCACCGACCACTCTTGCAGAGGACCCGGGTTCGATCCACAGCACCCATATGGCGGCCGAGAACCGTCTGCAACTCCAATTCTAGGAGAACTCCAGTTCCAGGGGAATCCGACACCCTCTTCTGACCTCCGCGGCATTGCACGACACGGGTGCACAGACTTGCATGCAGACAGTACATTCATACGCATACAGAAATTAAAAAAAAATAACAGTATAACTGTGAAAACACAAACCTAAGGTAAAAGGAAGAAAGACACATCTCTCAATAATAACCTTAAATATTAATGGTGTAAACTCCCCAATCAAAAGACATAGACTGGGAGAATGGATTAGGAAACAGAATCCATCTATACACTATATTTAAGAAACACATCTCACCCTCAAAGATAGGCACCAACTTAAAGTGAAAGGATGGAAAAAGATATTCGAAGCAAATGGTACCAAAAAGCAAGAAGGAGTTGCTAATCTAATATCAGACAAAATAGACCTCGAAGTAAAACTAATCAGAAGAGACAAAGAGGGCCATTACATCCTTATCAAAGAAACCATTAACCATGAAGAACCACTGAACTTTATAAATACAATACTGCAAGACCTTAAGGCAGAGATTAATCTCAGCACACTAATAGTGGAGGACTTCGATACACCACGGAGCCCTTTGGAAAGGTCAACTGGACAAAGAATAAACAGAGAGACATCTGAACTAAACAATACATTACTCCAAATGGACCTCATAGACATCTACTGAATATTCCACCCAAACACCAGAGATTATATTTTCTACTCAGCATCTCATGGAACATTCTCCCAAATCAACCACATACTGGGACGCAGAAAAAACCCTCAACAAATACAAAAGGATTGAAATAATTTCATGCATTCTATCAGACCTGTAGACCAATGGAACAAAACTGAAGTTCCAAACTTGAGCACATACAATTTCAGCCACCTCATATTTGACAAAGGGGCCAAAAAGACTCAACTGAGGAAAGACAGCATCTTCACCAAATGGTTGGAAAAACTGGATCACCATTTGTAGAAGAGCAAAATTAAACCCCTACCTCTCACCCTGTATGAAAATCAATCCCAAATGGATCAAAGACCTCAACATGACACCTGAAACTCTGAAAGTGATTGAAGAAAATGTTGGCAACAACCTACAAGACATAGGCATAGTAAAAGACTTCCTAAAGCAGAAAGCAGTTGCCCAGGAAATAAGGTTGACAATTGACAAATGGGACCTCATTAAACTCAAAAAAACTTCTGTACACTGAATGAAACAATCAGTGAAATGAAGAGAAAACCCACAGAATGGGAGGAAAGCTTCACTACTGATATATCTGACAGAGCATTAACTAACATCCAGAGTATATAAACTCCTCAAAAAAGAAAGAAGAAAACAAATGACTCACTCAAAAGATGGAGTAAAGAGCTGAACAGAGACTTCACAAGTGAGGAAGCAAAGATGGCTGAGAAACATCTTAAGAAGTGTTCAACATTGATAATAATTAAGGAAATGCAAATTGAAACCACTTTAAGATATCATCTCACTCCAATAAGACTGGCTAGGATCAAGAAACAAATGATACCAAATGATGGAGAGGTTGTGGGGAAAGGGGAACACTCATCCATTGCTAGCAGGAATGTAAACATTCATACAACCACTATGGAAAGCAGTGGAGAACCCTTAAAAGACTCAAAATGAGCTTACCACCTGACCCAGCCATACCACTCCTGGGTATATACCCACAAGATTCATCCTACAGGAGAGATACATGCACAGCCATGTTCATTGCAGCTCTCTTCACAACAGTGAAGAACTGGGACCAACCCAAATGCCACTCAACCAACAAGTGGAGAGAGAAAGTGTGGTACACCTACACTGTAGTTCTATGCAGCAGTAAAGAAAAATGGCATTGGGGACTTGAGAGATAGCCTAGTGGTTAAGAGCACTGACTGCTCTTGCAGAGGACCTGGGTTCGATCCCCAGCACCCACATGGCAGCTAAGAACCGTCTGTAACTCCAATTCCAGGAGAACTCCAGGTCCAGGGGAATCCGAGACCCTCTTCTGACCTCTGAGGCATTGCATGACATGGGTGCACAAACCTACATGCAGACAGTACATTCATACACATACAAAAATAAATAAAATAAAATAAAATAAAAAGAAAATGGCACCATGAACTTTGCAGTTAAATGGCTGGAACTAGAAGATATTATGCTAAGTGAAGTAACACAGACCCAGAAAAGCAAATGATGAATGGTATCCCTCATTTGTGGATCCTAGCAGTAAGGTCCTAGTCGTAAGGCAAACTGAGAAACATCAATGTTATATATCCCTTTCCCTGAAAGCAACTGTGCTCTTAATGTAAATCCCTTAACAGGCTCTAGAATTAACCCACCACTTATCTTTAAGCTTTGTAATCTTGGTATATGGGTGGAGGATATGTAGGCACATTTTAGAGTAATATAAATTTAAAAAGGAAAAAAATGTGAATCCTGAAATATGATATGGAAATAAGTTTGTGTACAGATGATATAATTTTAGTATGGGTGTGATGTGTGTATATGCATATGTTGCAGTGGTACAGATCAGATGGAGCAACAGCAGAGGAACAGGGACAGGGAACTGATTGAAACAGTAAAGTTTCCCCAAGGACAATAATCCCCCGCTTTGAAAAACTTTGAAAAGAATCAGAAAAAGATACAGGGCAGGGATGGCAGTGTGCATGAATTTGGGTGGGGTCGTGGGCATGGAAGGGGAGATGAGTCTAGACTGGACAGAGAAATGATGTATGAAATGCATATAACTTCAATAAAAATGTTTAAAAATGTACATAGCTTCAAAAAAAAAAAAAAAAAAAAAAAAAGAAAGAAAGAAAACAAATGATACCAAAATCTGGGAGAGGTTGTGAGGAAAGGGGAGGCACTCATTCACTGCTGATAGGAATGGAAACTCATACAACACACTATGGAAAGCAACTTGGAGAACGCTTAAAAGACTCAAAATGAGCTTACCACCTGACCTAGCCATACCACTTGTGCTGGATAGCTTTGGTGTCAACTTGACACACCTGGGCTGAGGGAGCCTAGGTTGGGGAATTGGCTCCATTGGATTGGCCTGTGGCCACATCTGTGGAGTATTGTCTTGATTGTTTGATCAGTGACAGTATAAATGAGGGCAAGGCTGGGCATGAAGCCAGAGAGCAAGCCAGTAGAGAGCAAGCCAGTGAACAGCAGTCCTCCATGGCCTCCCAGGTTCCTGCCCTGAGTTCCTGCCTTGGGCTCCCTAAGTGATGAAATGTGACCAGGAGATGTAAGCTGAATAAACCCTTTTCCTCCCAAGTTGGTGTCAGAGTGTTTTGTTACAGCAATGGAAAGACAAACTAGGACACCACTCCTGGGTACATACTCACAAGACTCATCCTACCGCAGAGATATATGCACAGCCATGTTTACTGCAGCTTTCTTCACAATAGCAAAGAGCTGGAACCAACAAAGGGCTGGAGAGATGGCTCAGCAGTTAAGAGCACTGACTGCTCTGGCAGAGGACCTAGGTTCGATTCTCAGCACCCACGTGGTGGCTAAGAACCATCTTTAGTGCCAGGCGTGGTGGCACACGCCTTTTTTTTTTTTTGAATTTTATTTATTTTTGTATTGTGTATGGTGTACTATCTGCATGTAGGTTTTGGGCACCCTGTCGTGCAATGCTGCGGAGGTCAGAAAGAGGTCTCGGATTCCCCTGGAACTGGAGTCTCCTTGGAATTGGAGTTACAGATGGTTTCTCAGCCGCCATGTGAGTGCTGGGGATCGAACCCGGGTCCTCTGCAAGAGCAGTCAGTGCTCTTAACCACTTAGGCCTATCTAAGAGCACACACCTTTAATCAGCACTTGGGAGGAGGCAGAGGCAGGCGATTCTGTGAGTTCAAGCCAGCTGGTCTCCTAGTGAGCTCCCAGGCCAGCTGGGACTAAAGGGAGAACCCCTGTCTTCAAAAAAAAAAGTTAAATGGGGAAAAATGGTCAAAAAATCTTGAAATATGATTTGGAAATAACATAGTATTTTTTTTTTTTTTATTTTGATTACATTTTTAGTACTATGATATATATAAATGCATATGTTAAAAACATATGGATTTGGAGGGAATAACAAAACCAAAAGACTGGGATCAGGAACTGACTGAAGAGCAGTTAAAGTTCTTCCCCCCACAAACATAATCCTCTGCTTTGAAAAACTTTGAAAAGACTCAAAGGGGATATACAGGACATGTAATGAAAGACTGCATGAACTTGGCGCCACAGGGGGGGGGGCACAGAGGGGGAAATGAGTCTGAAATTGAACTGAAAAAGTGATGTATGAATTGCACAAAACTTCAATAAAGATATAAAAACCCTGCTGGGCATGGTGGCACAAGCCTTTAATGCTAGCACTTGGGAGGCAGAGGCAGGCAGATCTTTGTGGGATTCAAGGCCAGCCTGGTCTTACAGTAGTAGTTCCAGGCCAGCTGAGGCTACGGGATACCCTGTCTTCGAAAAGACAAAAAAAAAAAAAAAACCAACAACAACAAACAAACAAACAAAAAAAACCAAAATCCACACACAAAAAAAATAAAAACCCCCAGAAATATATTAAAACAGAAATTAATTAAAAACAGCAATATATTTCATTTAAGCCAGGAATATAACAGTCTTTTATTAATTAATTCTATTGTTATAATATTATTCTGCTATAAATTTCAAGGAATAGCATTAAGAAAATATGAATTTATTAAACGTTTCACTAAATTGTTTCCAAAATTATTTATTCTATACTAAAGATATAAAAGTAGGGGCTGGACAGATGGCCTAGCGGTTAAGAGCACCGACTGCTCTTGCAGAGGACCTGGGTTCGATCCCCGGCACCCACATGGCGGCTGAGAACTGTCTTAACTCTAGTTCCAGGGGAATCCGACACTCTCTTCTGACCTCTGTGGCATTGAACAACACGGGTGCACCAACCTACATGCAAACAGTACACTCATACACATAAAATAAATTTAAAAAAAGATATAAAAGTACATTACTTTCTCTAATACTATGTATTATTCTCTGGGTATGTTTAGAGCTTTCAATAAATTAATATATTAATTAAAAAAGAAAGTAATAAGGTATTAAAATAGATTTTATTTATTTAAAAATTTTCCACACATAGTAGGAGTAAATGTATCCAAATTATAAACTTCAGATGTATGACTTGGGTTTCCCATTAAGGCTATGCTCCTAATATCCAATAAAGTAACTAGAGAACAGACCCTAGAGTTGACTTCCATATTTTATTAATACTGTACATGACAAGCAGTAATCAAAGAGAAAGAAAGCAATGAGATCCAAGTATGGGAACATTGGTTAAAGAGTGACTAAAAAAGACAAAAGGAGCCTGGGAGATAGCTCAGCTGGTAAAGTGCTTGTTATGTAAGTATGAGATCTGAGTTCAATTCTTAGAACCTACATCCAAAAGTTGGGCACAGTGTCAGCAGGAAGTGGGAGACAGGCAGAGCAGCAGAGCCTGGCCCAGCAAGTAAGTTCCAAGCTAGTGAGAGACCCTGTTTCAAAGAAAAGAAAAGAAAAAGAAGAGGAGAGGAGAGGAGAGGAGAGGAGAGGAGAGGAGAGGAGGGGAGAGGAGAGGAGAGAAGAGAAAATAAAATAAAATAAAAAAGGTATTTGAAAACATATTTGAAGGGGGCCTCTGTTCCCCCCACATGTATGCACATACACATGTACCCACTCCACGTGTATCGAGAGAGAGAGAGAGAGAGAGAGAGAGAGAGAGAGAGAGAGAAACAGAAACACACAGAGACACACATAACAGGGGGGGAGGGGGGCAAGATGATTGCGTAGGTTCACAGAAGTGCAGTATAGAGTTCCTGGATTATAACTACAGTGCAAATGCAGAATGCAGGCAAGAAAGGAGTGTGCCGTGTACCTGTGGAGCACTGAGCAGCGTGCCAGCAGCCGCTGCTTGTGCAGAGGATCCTGATGACAGGGCAGAGCCCCACTGAGGAAGCACAAAGGGCGTTCAGGATCCTCACCGCTTATTTCATTTGTAGGAGCTGCCTAGACCATGCGGTTGCTTCAGAATCGGGCTGTTCTCATAGTGTCAAATGGGAAACCCAAATGGAGATTTATTCCTTTTCGTTATTCATTAGCCTGGTATGGTGGCACACAACTGTCATCTTGGGACTCCAAAGGCTGCAGCGAGAGGATTATCAGTTCACGACCAACATGGGCTTGGTTATATACTAAGACCTGTGAAAAAGAGAAAAAGGAAGGAAGGAGGGAAGGAGGGAAGGAAAAGAGGTAGGAAGGCAGGTTGTGGTAGGGTATTAGCACAGGGATATCATGCCTGTGAAGCCATTCTGCTGTTCACAAGACCTCAGAAGAATTACAATCATCTTCACTTAAAAACTGACTAGCAGTTATTTAATTAATCAAGGAATTCAATGAGTGGTAAACACATAGGAGATATTGTAGCATAGATTCTAACAGAGTCATTTGCTAGCAAGTACAGGGAGGAAAGGGGAAACCCTTCTGCATCAGACGAGGGGGAAGCGAGCTCCCCTGCTACCCACGGTGCCTTTTTCTAAGAGTCACAGGATCCTGCCAGAGAGGAGAAACAGGCTGGGCAGGTTTGTCGGCACAGAAACCATCAACACGTGCTCAGTGAGGTCTGCTTCAAAACAAGAGGGACTAGGACACTGCAGCCTTACAAGCTCAAATCTCTCCGGAGTAGAGTGGAGCATCTTCTCCCTCCCAAATCAGGCCCGAGGGCATGCATGCGCACACAGATCTCTCTTTTTACCTGAATTAGAGGCAAGTCTATTCCTAGAAATATTTTCTTTCTTTTTTTTCTTTTCAAAGCTCAAGAACAATTTTATGAGCGTTTAGGAGAAAAACAGTATAGGTTAGATGAAAATTCCAGCAGCTGCAGGAGGAGATGGAGGGAAAGTCATGCCTTTTAAGTTAGACATAGAATAGAAATAGACACCTTATTAAGACAGGAAAAGGCACTCCCAGGAGAAGTGGGCTAGCGGGCAGAGGAAAGCGCTCCAATGCCTCTTTCAAGTTTTCTTGAAGAGTCCAAATAACAAATACAGTCAACGTATCTTGTGTATGTGTGTATGTTTTCATGTGTGTGTGCACAAGTATGTACAGGTGGGTGTATGTAGGTGTGTGTGTCTGTGTATGTCTGTGTTTAAGCCAGAGGTATTATATTTCTTTCCACCTTATTTTTCAGTAAATATTTTTATGTATTCGTCGAGAATTTCACGCATGTAAACAAAGCATTTTGGTCAAATCCACCCTCTGTCCCCCATCTCCGTCAGCACCCCCCACTCCTCTCTCAATTTCATGTCCTGCTCTCCTTTCTTGTCCTTTTTCAAAACTCATAATAACTCACTGAGTCCAATAATGCTGACCTATGTCCATGGGCTAGGGCCACCCACGGAGTGTGGACCACCTACCAGGGCCACACCCTGAGGGGACAATGACTCCCCTTCCCTCCACAGCCATCAGTGCCAGCCGCTCTTCAGCGAGGGGTGGGCATCTGGAGACCTCCTCCCCTCGCTGGACTGCTGGCTGGCTGGCTGGATCTTGTGCTGGTCCTGAGCAGGTACCTCGGTTGCTGTTCAATGGCTGTGTCATGTCCAGAAGACACGAAGACAGAGTCTCTCACTGAACATGGAGCTTGCTGTCCAGAGTTGCAGGCAGGAGGGCTCTAGGGACCCTCTCGTCCCTGCTACCCCAGTGCTAAGATTACAGAGGCATGCTATAACATTCTATAGCATGCCTTGCTTTTTGTTTGGGTACTAGGGATTTGAACTCAGGTCTCCATGCTGGCAGAGCATGCACTTTACTGACTCAGTTATCTCTCCAGCCCCCAACTATTGCTTTTTCTATATTTCTGCCCTGTAAGAAAACTGAAAATGTACATATTTTCTGATCTAGAAGGTTCTGGTTATAGCATTTTCTTTATTTTATCTTTTTTTTTTGTCTTTTTGAGACAGGGTCTCCCTTTAGTCCCAGCTGGCCTGGAGCTCACTATATAGACCAGGCTGGCCTTGAACTCCGCCTCCTGAGGGCTAGGTTTAAAGGCGTGTGCCACCACTTCCGGCTCATACTGATTTACTTTTACGAGCTGCCATTAATCAATCACTATGACCTATGAAATAGGTAGCATTATTACTATTACTATTATTATTATTACTTCTATTTCACAAGTGTAAAACCAAGACTTAGTGAGGACCTCAAGAGACTGAGCCACTGGAGAAAAGCAAAGACTGGGCTACTCAGGGTCTAATCCAGGCTACTCAGGGTCTAATCCAGGCTACTCAGGGTCTAATCCAGGCTACTCAGGGTCTAATCCAGGCAGCACAGTAAGTTCAACTCTTGGACTAGGTGAGGTTGAGCAAAAAATAACGTAGGTTGAGAAAAACTAAGAGCTAAGTTCACGTGAGCAGTTCAGAGTGAGGACATCAACAAATGAGGTCTGGCAAGATAGATGGTTCAGAGCCCCACATTCTAGAGGTACAAAGAAGCTACAGAAGGTCCTACTATACTCAGGAGTGCCTACCAACAGGACAAGATGGTGGTCAGCAGCTTCCTAACAGTCATATCCCAGGGTTGTCACAGCTTACGGAGGGAGGTAGGAATGAAAGGGCCGAGAACTTGGTCTAGCAGCCTGGTGTAGACAGATGGAGCTGGCAGCTGCACAGATTGCAGTCTCTGACAGGCTCTGTGCTTGCAAATGATGGAAACACCGCTCTAATGTATTCAAGTAGAATGCAATTCATTGGCTGATATGACCACTAAGGGAGGAAGGAGTGTCCGGAGAGTCTCGTGGATGCTCAGAATGCTCTCCTCTTTGCTTTTGTCATTGTTTTGGGTCTAATTCCTGTGTTTCTGTGTGTGTGTGTAATTTTAAATTTATTTTGTATGTGTATGAATGTACTGTCTGCATGCAGGTTTGTGCACCTATGTCGTGCAATGCCACAGAGGTCAGAAGAGGGCATCGGATTCCCCTGGAACTGGAGTTAAAGAGGGTTCTCAGCCGCCATGTGGGTGCTGGGGATCGAACCTGGGTCGTCTGCAAGAGCAGTCGGCGCTCTTAACCGCTAGACCATCTCTCCAGCCCTATGTGTGTGTGTTTTTAAACATGCATTCACTCCTCTGGGTGGGCTGTCACAACAGGGTGTAAACTAAACACAATAAAAGGTACTTCCAAGCCAACGACCTCATAGACTCATAATCAGAGGGGAAAGAGAGAGCCTCTCTGTGGGATAGTAGTTAAATCACAAGAAAAGAAGCCGACTGACCGGCCTAAGCATTGTGGCCAGATGAGGACATGGGATGTGTGTGGTGGTTGTCCAATCCAGATGCCAGAGTCACTCTAGAATCCAAGAATGTAGGGTACCATGCTTGGCAGCTTCCTGCAGGACATGTAACCAGCAATGTGGAAGGAATACATGTCCCAATAAAAAGAATTCCTGTTCGCAGAAGGGGAGAGGGTGCTCAGTGGAAGGAAAACTCAACGGTCTTTATACGGACCATTGCTTCGGAGCGGATGGAAACCCCAGCTAGAGCAGGGAGCACTGCAGACCCACGACATCCTCACACTGTGACACTCCACACACATGGATTATTCTGGGACATGTTTTCTTCCCTTCCTCCACTTGTTCTGGGAATGAACTGACTCACTGTGATTTGCTCTCTGGCATATCTGAAAGGTTATCTGGTTCTTCAGCAGCCCATTCAAAAGTAATTTAAGTTTAACCTGGTCCCTCTCGGTGAGACAGTTAACACAGGATGTGCACCACATTAATAGGAGCAGCCTTTTTATTAATGTGACTTCAAATAATACTTTTTCATTTTCAACAATGAAAACAAGCCTTGGGTATAATACATACTAAGAATTTCCATCTGGTCCAAAGCATTTTCCCTAAAGAATGTAAAGAATACCATCTTCTTGATTTTACTGGGATCCCATGATTCCAAAAGCTTAAAGTGTTATTAGAATGCCCCTCCCCTCTTTTTCACCTGCGGGAGACACTTTTTAGTGTGTTTTCCTCCCATAAATCCAATACAAAATGACGTAAGGTGCCAGAAGCCAAAGCCTTTTGCCAAGATTGGCTTAGTGCTGCTAAATGGCCAACGGCACAAGCGCGCTCTGGCTCGGCTTCCAGGGCCAGGTTCAATGAACAATGGTTCTTGGAAAACTCCATGTTGGATTCTAGCCCATAAGCCCAGCTTAGAACTGGGCTGTCAGAATGCCAAACTGTGCAAGGCTCCACCCACAATTTCCATCCTAGCGGTTACTGATCTTGCAGGATGAAGAGTTCCTATGCTAGGCAGGAGAGAATCTCTCCATTCTTTAAATAGCCTTGGTAAAACACTCGCTTCAAGAGGAGAAAAGAAGGCAGAAACTGAACAGCGATGCCGCCTCCTCATTCACAACTTCCTTATCACCTCCTCCTCAAAGGAAGCCTGTTCAGTCAGCTTTGTGGCAACAAATATGGCTTTGGAGGCAGGCTCCCACAGCCCCAGTGCAGATCTGTGTAAAGCCAGTTCCTACCCGTCTCCAGGTATGGAAGGTTTCAGAGCAAGGATCTGTACGTATATTTGAAAAGAGTGTCATTTGGGGGTTTTCCTGAAGGCCGTATAAAGCAGAAGAGGTTAAGTGTGGTTTGTTTTGTGGCAGGAAATAGTCACACAGATCGCTCTGCCCACCCCCTGCCAACACCACACATATGTGTTATCTGGTATGAATCACCAACAGGGGCCTGGGTATCAAAGAAAGGAATGGCTAGCAGGGGAGGAAGAACATAAGCGGTGTTGGAGAGTACAAGAAGCCATTTTATTTTATTTTATTTTTTAAATTTTATTTATTTTTGTATGTGTATGAATGTCTTGTCTGCATGAAGGTTTGTGCACCCATGTCGTGCAATGCTGCCGTGAAGGTCAGAAGAGGGTGTTGGATTCCTCTGGAAGTGGAGTTAAAGATGGCTCTCAACCATCATGTGGGTGCTGGGGATCGAACCCGGGGTCCTCTGCAAGAGTGGTCGGCACTCTTAACCGCTAGGCCATCTCTCCAGCCCCCAAGAAGCCATTTTATAAAGTGAACATTAGCTGCCTCTCTATTCTCAGTGGGTCTTAGCTCCCTGGTATTTCTCCTGCTGTGGGTATTACGTAATGATGAGCTTGTTATTTTGAAAGGAGGGATTTTTTCCTACAATACACTCCCTCATGATAACACTTAAACTGTATGTAGGATTTAACCAAAGAAACAGAGATAGCAAATTAAGTTTCATCAACTTGACTTCACAGGAAATGATGTGTCTGAGACATGACAGCCCGAAGGACGTCCACTGGTCACATTAGGCATGATTATTGTCTGTTAAGACTTTTCTGATGGTGTCTCCAAGACCAGGGGAGGAAAGCAGTTTTCTGCTCTAAAGTCTAGAGCTGCCTGAGCACTGGTCTGAGGTGATCTGAAGAGCCTTGGGCTGGGAGTGGGGGCTGAAGGGCCATCTACCTGTTTTCCTTGCAGATGAACGAAAGGTGCCATGGTCCTTTTCCTTTCTAAATTGACTCCTGGCCATGGTGGGAGGAGGGAGTCTAGAGGTTGTGGACGAATATCCATGGAGCCACTGGCCTGGATGGGGCTCACCCTACTTTTCTTTAAAGGGCCAGGCAACAAAAACTTTGGAGTTTCCAGGACACATGATCTCAGCTACTGTACTTTGTAGTATGAAAGTAACCGGAGACAATGCATACACACAAGGACATGCCTAGGTGCCAATCACACTTAGTAACAAGGCCATGACTGGCCCTGAGCTGGACCATGAAAGACACAGGCAGGGGAAACACATGGAAGAAACAAGACAGCAAAACTAGAAGGAAATTTTGGAGCCACCTTGGAATGTTCATTTTGAAGTGACAGAAAACACAGCCGTTCTGGGACCTGAAATATTCCTTTCAGCTAACAATTGGGTAAAGCAATCCTGGACTCCCCCCAAGTGTCAACAAGACACTCTGCCTTCTCAGCACAGTTCAAGAGCCAAGGGCTCCAGGAGGCACCGTCAGGCTAGTGTTGTGCAAGATGCCATCTCTGGAAGGCCCCGTTAAAAACCAAACGGTCTCCATGAACACATCTAGTGAAGCACTAGCACTTGGGGATGTGAGTCAAGAAAAGGAGCTGAGAGGGCATGTGAACATGTGACATGTATGTTTTGAATAGAAAAGGCTTTGCAAGGGTAAAATAAAATTTGGAAAGAACCAGAGCTTGTTGCACTGGATAGGTGGGTGTAAGGGGCCAAACAAGGGCGGCCATTCTGAGTGGAAGGCCACTGGTGCTAGGAGGTAGCTGGCTGAGTCCTGGGATTACAAGAAGGCCATGAGCAAGAAGGAATTCAAGAAGAGAAGGCAGAAGCCTGGAAGGCTCCCCCCCCCCCCAGGACCACTGCTTGGAGTGTGTTTATTATGCAAAATGGCAAGAATGAGAAGTTCAGGTTTATGTACAAGCGCTGCCAAACCTTGGTCTTCATATGTCCTGTTACTTCCTGGGAATTATTTAGCCTCTTGACAGCTCTGCTTTGTTATCTGTAAAATAGAGAAAAACTATTCCTCCATAAAACAAACCATGGTGAACAATCCCGGGCACAGGACGGGTTTTCCGTGAGGGGCACAGGCATCACCAGTTCACCGCCCTAGCTGTCTCAGCAGGAGCCTGGTTCCAGGTGGTTCAGCACTCCTCAGTGAGACTGAAGCCACAAAAGGAAGCCAGAATAGCTTACTAGGGGATTGTGGTTTGATCTCTACCCCTGGGGCTAGACGTCTGAATTTCTTTCCTTATTTCAAAGAGGCAATCCTCTGGGCAGAAGAGAAACTTTCAACAAGAATTCACAAAAATGGAAACCAACCCAAGGAGGAGACAGTGAGACCAGCCCCACCTGTGTGTACGGTCGGTGGGAAGGTCTCGATGGCAGGGGCAGGGTTTACTCAGTGCCACCAGTCTTTGCCCGTACGTCACAGGACAAACATGAGTTCTCTTTCTGTTAGCCGAAGGGCTGACCAAGTGACTTAGTGGCCACTGGCAGCCATTGTCTTTGTCAGTGGGAAAGCCCTAAATGTCCTTATATTAGTCTTCACTTTCCTCTACTCTCTGCTTCAGAAGGATTCCTGAGAAGCACAGCAGTCAGTATGTGAGTGGACCAGAGACACACGTTAATCCATCATGAGACTCTCAGGCCTGTTGCTTAGAATTCTGGAGTAAGGGAGCTTGGCTTCACCTCCCAGTTTAGGAAGAATGAATTACAGCATTCTTTGCTGTTGTAAAGGAAGAAAAACCTGATGATAGAGCTCACGTGTGGGAAAGGCAGAGTCCAGAGAATCAGAACAGGGTCACTCCCTTGCCCTCTGGACCTCTCCGTTTCATGAGCCAATAAATACCTCTTGTGGTTAAAGCCAGTTTGAACAGACGTTCATATGGATCCTTCCACTTTCAAGATCCTCAGAAGCTCCCTGCAAAGCCAACAACACTGCACCCTTTCCTCAAAAGATCCTATTTCCTGAGAACGGTCTCCCGGGGGCAGACCCTGGCTTGGGGCTCTCAGGCTGTGCCACTTTCACAACAAACTTCTATCTGCCAAATTGAACTAACTTAAGGTGGTTGTGACTGGCTCTGTCATCCTAACTGCTCGTGTCATCCTGATACTGCTGTTCCTACGCCAAAGAGCGGGTGGGTGAGTGCACAAGCCAGTGTGTGCTGTGTGGGAATCTAGAAGAGTGCACAAACACGTGCGTCCAAGTGAGTGTGCAGTGCCCAGGCCCTGGGAATGTGTGCTTAGCACGGGAGGGTCCGAGACTGCCCAAGTCTGGGAGTGTATCCCTGATGTGAAGCGGCAGTTTCTGGAAAGTGTTCCCCCTAGTGGCAGATTGCCGAACGGATGCCAGGGACAACAGGAAGTAGGTAAGACCTAGAGAGAAACCAGCTTGGCACTCTACCCACAATACACTGCGTCCTCTTTTTGCAGAGTTGGGCGTGAAACCCAGGGCTTCACACGTGTGAGGTACTCTACCCCTGAGGCACATCCCTACAGACATCCTCTCTTAAAGAGTAAAAGTGGAAGCCGGGCATGGTGGTGCACGCCTTTAATCCCAGCACTGGGGAGGCAGAGGCAGGCGGATCTTTGTGAGTTCAAGGCCAGCCTGGTCTACAGAGTGAGTTCCAGGACAGCCAGAGCGACAGGGAAAACCTGTCTCGAAAAGACAAAAAAAAAAAAAAAAAAAAAAAAAAAAAAAAAAAAAAAAAAAAAAAAAAGAGTAAAAGTGGAAAGCTTATGGGAAGGGAGAGGGGAGAGAGCAGCATTTATTTATTGTAATGGAAAATATGAAACACTTGCTGGAAAATCCGCACTCAGCCTATAAACAAGGACCTGACCTTCAGGGGTCATCTGGGTGAGCCGCACAAGTCCTGCAGACTGTGATCTGTGACAGCTAGAGATAGCGTTCTTGGTTGACACAGGGATGTGTCATCTCAGCAATGCCGGAACTCCAAAGTCAAATCAAAGCCGTCAGCCACGGTACCTGGATGTCTGCACCAAAGGTCCTGATTTTCTTCACAGCAGCTTCTAAGTCTTGGGATATATTGTTGTGAACTCCCTATTTCTGCTTTTGCTTAACTTACGATTCTTACGTTCTCATTGCCTCAAGAGCTCTACAAATAGGACTCAACTTAGGAAAGGCTCACATGACCTCGGCTTGAAGTGAGGTGCACCTGGGTAATTGTAAACGTGTCTAAGCGACACCATCCCTCTCTGGGACAGAGAGGAAGGGCCAGCTTTGGCTTCCTACGCTCTATGTTTCATTCCACAGGATGTGACTCATCCGAGGCCTGAGCCCCCAGTAGGGTGAACCCCTTTGTCAGGGGTGCAGGGAATTAGAAATCTTCTGTCTTGTGACTTCTTAAAAACTATGTGACTGAACAAAAACTCCAGCTCCAAAGCTGACTTACACACCTTCCTTGCTGGGAGAGGGGGAGGCTTTTCAAAAGTTCATTGAATAAAAGCCTGAGGAATGTACAGCATCATTGATAAACATTCTGGAATGGCTGTAATAAAATATACACTGGAATTCCGGAGAGCAGCAGATCATCATTCATTTCTTAAAGTTTTCCAAATTCAAACCTTTCGAAAATTATATGTATCAAATCAGAGCAAACCCTTGAGTGAGGGATTTTTGAAATTTCATTTTTGAATTTTTTTATTTTATGTATATGGGTGTATTGCCTTATGGAGGCAAGTGCACCGTGCCATACGATGCAGGGGGTCAGAAGAGAGCACTGAATTACCCCAGAACTGGAGTTGCAGATGGTTGTAGCTGCCATGTGGGTGCTGGGAAATTGAACAGGAGCCTCTGCAAAAGCAACCAGTGCTCTTAACTCTTTGGCCATTTCTCTAGCCCTGAATTTTCATTGTTTTTAACCCTAGTTTCAGAAATAAGTGACTAAATGTTTAGGAACACACACACACACACACACACACACACACACACACACACTGATCTAGCTGAGCAGGTGAGACTTCTCTCTAGATGATGAGGACAAGAGGGTTGACTGTGTGCCAAGTACAATGGTGTCACTTTCCATTTACTAAGTCTCTGATATGCTCAATAACACTAGGAGGTGTGTACTGCCATCATCCCCATGACTCAGGGTTCACATGGGGAAGACAGAGGCAGAAGGACAGAGGAAGGGAAGGAGGGAGGGAGGAGGGAGGGGGAGGGAGAGAGGACCCAAGTCAGAGAGGAGGAGAGAAGAGAAAGGGAGAAAGAGAAAAGAGATGAGAGAGAAGGAGAGGAAGGGCTGACAGACAGACAGAAATATTAGTATGAATTCAAGTTTCTCCAGTTTGTTCATGGAGGTTCCAAGTTTCAAAGCCAAACTCCCTGGCCCAGGCCTATGCTAACTGCCTCACTGGATGGAAACAAGTTTAAACAACCTTTCAGATCAGCAAAGGAAGGAGGAGCTGAGAACACCTGGCCCTTGGGGCATCTGAAGCTGGAGGTGTCATCACTGCAGCTTCGAGTAGGGCACACTGGCTGTTTCCAGATTTAATATAGTTTTCCGGCTCCTGTTCACTGGTCTTCTCTGCCTCTAAGAGTTAAAGAGAATCAATTTGGCTGAGTTTCTGCCTAAAACATAACTGACTGGAACTAGATGCAAAGTATATTTATCCATTCAGACTTCAGATGAATGATGTTTCTCTGATTTTCTGAGATTCAGAACTTGACATTATTCTCTCTAATCTTTTAAGTTTAACTGTAGGAAGGGTTAGCATGGTATAACGGTGACGTCAAGGCCCCCTGGAAGGGGTAGATAAAGTGACAGATGACCCTAGAGGGTGCTGGTGACAAGTTCCACATCCTTCCCAGATCCCCTATGATCAATGGGATGCTTCACAGTCATCGGTATAGTGGTGGTCTTGTTACTAGGATGCCTTCTTTGACTTCACTGCTACTCAGGTCTCTATTGCAGCAAATCCCAGGGTCACGTCTATACCCTAGACACCTTACACAGTGCCTAGCATGTGCTATAGCCAAGAGCCATTTATTGAATAATGGACTAAAGGTACCCACGATCAACACATCAGCGCATCAATAATATTGATAAAAGCAATCATTAATATTAACTGAGCCCTAATGGGCTAAGTGCTTACATGTATTACAGTTTCAGTTAAACTCTATAATGTAGACATTGTCTTGATCATCTCCATTTCACAGTTAAGGAAACTGAGGCACAAGGATGAGAAGTAACTTACTTGAGATCCCTTAGCCCAGATCTGACTCTAGGCGATTTGATGCTCTAGTCTGATCTCCTAACCTGGCCCTGAGTCTCCTGCCTGAAGGCAAGGAGGTCTGCATTCTCTCCAACTAGCTCTCGCATCCCTCAGACCACCTGCTCCTCCCAGAATCTCCCTCAAGTCGATGGCCCCAGCTGTAACTCCACTCCATAACCAGGCTTCGCCAGATGTCTTCAGATCCTTAAGCAAAGGCACCGGAAATAGCAAGGTCTTCATCTTCCTCTGGCTTGCTTTGGAGCTAGAACTGATTGCCTCATTTATCTCAAGGGAATGTGATGAATTCACCATGCGTTCAAAAGACACGGAGCTTTTCCTAAGACATGAGGACATTAAAACCCCGCATCTCGTATGCTGTGAACCACAGACAGGAATGAGAAAACAGTGCAAGCCGCTCAGTGACAGAGCAGAGGAAATATTTTCACCGCCTCATAACTTCTGGATACATTAATGCCACTCTACTCCCTCAGGGAGTTGGAACCTTCTGGAATTTCTCCATTCTGGGCTTTGCTGATATATATTTTTTTATTATTGAATTTGGTTTCTTTTCGGTAAGGCTGGTGCTGGCCTGGGGGAGAGGCACAGAGATGGAATGGCCTCAGCTGTGTTTTCTAAAAACATATGCTTCTGCCTGCAGAGGAAGGGTAGCAAACATCGTGGCTGCATTTCATTTACACATAGAGTGCGCCCAGAGGAGAGAGGGCTACAGGTAATAGATGCCCATCTAAAAAGTACCAGAGATCTTGTTCAGAACACACACACAATACCTGCTCAGATATGTCAACAAGCAGGGAAGAATCTATGCTTTCACAGCTGTGAACTGTCCTGTAGAAGACTGCCCCTCTGAACTAGACTAAAACTAGGCACCCTACCCACTTCCATTCAGTTATACCATGTGGCTAAGAGCCACCATCTTAGGAAATAGATGGTTCTTCCATTCAGTGGGAGAGAATGATGCTTCCATGTAATTAGAAGGTATTTCTTCAATGAAAGCTCAGGGAAGCACAAGCAAGGAAAGTCAGTAGATGTTGGCAGGCTGGATCAATAAACCCTGCTTATCACAGCAGTGCTCTAAGCTGGATTTGACCTGTAGCACATTTCAAGGGGTGATGTTTTAACAGCACCTCAGGTACTTCCTGAGGGACGGTGGATGCCTAGAAACCAGGCTTAACTAGCCTTCTTCAGGCACCTGAGCGGTGCCCCAGGGATACCCATACAGGAACTCTTTCTAACCTTGTCTGGTACTTATGCTAAGATCCACATCTCACAAGCCTTCTAAGGCACTGAACACAGCCAAAGGTAAGAGAGGGATATTGGAAGGGATGGGGGGATGCAAGTGCTAGCTCCTGAAACGCGAGGTCTGAATTCGGATTCTCAGCATCCATGTACGAGTTGGCTGTGGATGTGAACCTACATATGAGACACACACACACACACACACACACACACACACACACACGGAATATGTGACATCTATATTTTGTATAAAGAAATAATTGGAGTGAATCCCTCAAACTAAAGCACAGAGAGCCATAAAGCCTTCTCTGTTTTTGCTGGACTGGGACTTGTGACCCCCCCCCCCACCTCAGTCTGTGGAATGCTGAAATTACAGGTGCGTGATGCTGTATTTGGTTTCCCATAGTTGCATTTTAAGCGATGCCACTGTCTGCAATGGGAAACTGGGCCCCGTTACTCTTTCCTTGTTCCAACCGTGTGCACCTCGCCTTCCAGAGTCTTCTGTGCCTATAGCCAGGCTCCTCTGCTCTCCACAGTCCCACTCGCTTCTTTTCTTCTTCTGGTCCTCCAGCGCAGGCAGCAGCAAGCCCTGGCTTTTGTGCACGCTGCTGCCTCTGTGTGGGACCCTCGGTCTCTCCCTCTAATGACCGAGTTTGACCACCAGTTTTCAGCCGAAAAGTCGCATCTGGGAGAAAGTCCTGGGGTTAGTTTCCTAGGGCTTTTGTACCAAACCACCACGGGACGGTGGCTAAAAGGATCAGCACAAATGCATGTTCTCGTGCTTTTGAGAGTCGGAAGCTGTAGATCAGCTTCACGGGGCTGAAATCCGGTGGTGGCAGGGCCACCGTCCCTTCTGAGGCTCCAGTCCTGACTCGTAGCCGTGTCATCCCATTCTGTTTCTGTCTCCGCGTCACTCCCTTTGTCTGTGCTGTCTCCGTCTCTCACAGGAACACCTGTGATAACATTAGAGCCCATCCAGATAGCTTAAGGTAATCTCTGTGTTTTAGGAACCTTAATTTAATCACCTCTGCCAGGCCTCTTTTATATAAGGCAACATTTACAGATTCCAAGGATTAGGAGTCCGTCCATATCTCTGGGACCATTATTCCACCTACTACTGTTATGTTTTTTTTTTTGTTGTTGTTGTTGTTGTTGGTTTTTTGGGTTTTTTTTTTTTTTTTTTTTTTTTNCCCCACCACCAGCAGATTAGAAGATGGGGGCAGTGAGGTCTTGTTTTCTCCCCCTTCTCCGCTGACTCAGTAAGGACCACAATAGGATGGAGGGCGTGGGAGGGAGAGACTCCTGAACTGGTTTCCTCTGCAGACTTCCTCTCTCATTGTTTTCCTGGGACGCAGCAGCTACAGTTGTCCTTGCCAGGGCCTCTGACCCCCCTCCCTGCCGCTGCAGGTCCTCCCTCACATCTCTGCTCCATGCAATTCCTGTGCTTACTGGGGAACCCCCCCCCCCTTTCTTTTGCATAAATTCTTGTTGACTTCCTTCTAAAGTCCTAGTCTATGAACTTCTCGGTCAGAGGGAAGCTTTGAGATGGGCTTTCATGGTAGGGAGCTACGTTTGATGTCTACTCTGGCGAGGGCTAATGAAGAAAGGAGAAGTTTAGCTCTGTGGCTTTGGAGATCTACTCACCTGGATTTGAGTCCTTCCTCTACTGTTTGCTAGGCCGGTGACCTCGGGGACAATCTCGAGCCTGTATCTCCTCAGCTGCCAACGTGCCTGCTGCAAAGAACTGGTGGTGAAAGCTGTGTGCTGGTGAATGTAAACGTAAAACCGTGCCTAGGAACTGGCCTTTACTGCTTGTTTCCTGAGTTCCCAACTTGCACGGTCTCCAGTATCTTTTCCCAGCATGACCGGGGAGCTGGAGTCTTTGCTTTTTGCCATGTTTGGGGCAGAGCTGAAGGCACCTAGGACTTTTGCCAGCGAAGCATCAAAGTAAAAGAAACGTCACTGTCATGTGGCCATAAGGATGAGCCTGTTTTCTTCTATTTCTCTTCCTCCCTGAGGTGGGTTGGACCATGTGATTCGGGTGTGGCCAGGCAGAGCCGGTCAAATGTGCCTCAGGGACCCTGCTGGGAGGACTCGGAGAGGACCTCTTTCTAGGGACCCTGCTGGGAGGACTATGAGAGGACCTCTTTCTAGGGGACCCCGCTGGGAGGACTAGGAGAGGACCTCTTTCTAGGGGACCCTGCTGGGAAGACTAGGAGAGGACCTCTTTCTAGGGGACACTGCTGGGAGGACTAGGAGAGGACCTCTTTCTAGGGGCCCTGCTGGGAGGACTAGGAGAGGACCTCTCTCTAGGGACCCTGCTGGGAGTACTAGGAGAGGACCTCTTTCTAGGGGACCCTGCTGGGAGGACTAGGAGAGGACCTCTTTCTAGGGGACCCTGCTGGGAGGACTAGGAGAGGACCTCTTTCTAGGGGCCCTGCTGGGAGGACTAGGAGAGGACCTCTTTCTAGGGGCCCTGCTGGGAGGACTAGGAGAGGACCTCTCTCTAGGGACCCTGCTGGGAGGACTAGGAGAGGACCTCTTTCTAGGGACCCTGCTGGGAGGACTAGGAGAGGACCTCTTTCTAGGGGACCCTGCTGGGAGGACTAGGAGAGGACCTCTTTCTAGGGGACACTGCTGGGAGGACTAGGAGAGGACCTCTTTCTAGGGACCCTGCTGGGAGGACTCGGAGAGGACCTCTTTCTAGGGGCCCTGCTGGGAGGACTAGGAGAGGACCTCTTTCTAGGGACCCTGCTGGGAGGACTAGGAGAGGACCTCTTTCTAGGGACCCTGCTGGGAGGACTAGGAGAGGACCTCTTTCTAGGGACCCTGCTGGGAGGACTATGAGAGGACCTCTTTCTAGGGGACCCTGCTGGGAGGACTAGTAGAGGACCCCTTTCTAGCGGTGGCTTCCAAGCTGACCTGATTCCACCTGATCTGCTTAGGAGAGAGGTCAACGGTGAGGAAAGGATCGAGGGGCAGAGACAGGTAAAGCGTGGGGCTGAAACCGGGAACCTCTGCACCCTGGCCAACAAGCTCTTCTTTGGATTCATTCACACTTGCCTGGCCTATTAGAGTTGGATTTTTATCCCTGCAACAGAAAGACTTGGCCAAACACCTCCATTTTCCATTTCCCAACTTCCCTCAAATCTGTTTCCCAATGAATTTCATGAAACTGTTTTCTGACTCCAAGCCCTCTCACTTGCACAGCATATGTTTCCTTCCAAAAAAGTGTGCGTTTTTGCTGCCTAGGCATGTGGTACATTTGACTTTTCCACTTTGGCCTCATCCTAATTTCATTCTCTTACGTCAGATCTGGACATAAATCCTTTGTAAACAAATGCATGCGTTTTCGATTGCCCCATAGAACCAATTACCATAAATTTTAATGGCTTCACAACACACACATCTGGCTGTGGGTCACGAGCCTGACACAGTTTAATTGAGTCCCTTGCTCAGGGTCTCACCAGACGGAAATTAAAGTGCAGGCTGGACTGTGATCTTGTCTTGGACACGGGGTCCTCCTTCACGCTTACTGGCTGCTAGCACAATCAGTTTTGTCATACAGCTGTGGGGGCTGGAGCCCACCCCCCCCAAGCTCACAGAGACCACCAACTCCCCCACCCCCCCCCGTAGGGCCGTGTGCTTCAAAACCAGCAGGACCTCCTTCTCCCCCATCTGGCATGAGGCGGTGATGAAGCAGTCACCAGAGTAACACTTCAGTGCCTTTGGCAGGTCACATAAGCTGACCAGGATCGTGGCAACCTGTGTTCAAATCTTGTGGCCAGAAGCACATCCTGTACCCCAGCTGCACACAAAGACCGGTTTCCCAGGGCGTGCACACCTGAGGCCCTGCTGGATGCTGCCCTCATGTCACCGACCTGTCACCAAATGATCTAAGCCCACTTCAGCAGTGATTCCTGCTGATTGGTAAAGTTGACCAATGTTGGGACAAGTTCGTCAGTGATGGCGTGTGATTGTTTGATCAGCTTTAAAACATAACAAGTAGCAGGGCGTGGTGGCGCACGGCGTTAATCCTAGCACTTGGGAGGCAGAGGCAGATTGATCTTTGTGAAGTTCAAGGCCAGCCTGTGTCCTACAGAGTGAGGTTCCAGGACAGCTGGGGCTATAGGGACACACTGTATCGAAAACACCTTTTTGGTGTTTTCGAGACAGGGTGTCCCTATAGCCCCAGCTGTCCTGGAACTCACTCTGTAGACCAGGCTGGCCTTGAACTCACAAAGATCCATCTGCCTCTGCCTCCCAAGTGCTAGGATTAAAGGCGTGCGCCACCACGCCCGGCTACTGTTATGTTTTAAAGCTGTATAAAACAATCCACACGCCATCACTGAGAACTGTCCACATTGGTCAACTTTACCAATCAGCAGGAATCACTGCTGAAGTGGGCTTAGATCATTTGGTGACAGGTCGGTGACATGAGGGCAGCATCCAGCAGGGCCTCAGGTGTGCACGCCCTGGGAAACCGGTCTTTGTGTGCAGCTGGGGTACAGGATGTGCTTCTGGCCACAAGATTTGAACACAGGTTGCCACGATCCTGGTCAGCTTATGTGACCTGCCAAAGGCACTGAAGTGTTACTCTGGTGACTGCTTCATCACCGCCTCATGCCAGATGGGGGAGAAGGAGGTCCTGCTGGTTTTGAAGCACACGGCCCTACGGGGGGGGTGGGGGAGGTGGTGGTCTGTGAGATTGGGGGGGGGTGGCTCAGCCCCACAGCTGTAGAAAACTGGATTGTGCTAGCAGCCAGTAAGCGTGAAGGAGGACCCCGTGTCCAAGACAAGATCACAGTCCAGCCTGCACTTTAATTTCCGTCTGGTGAGACCCTGAGCAAGGGACTCAATTAAACTGTGTCAGGCTCGTGACCCACAGCCAGATGTGTGTGTTGTGAAGCCATTAAATTTATGGTAATTGGTTATATGGGGCAATAGAAAACGCATGCATTTGTCTTACAAAGGATTTATTGTCCAGATCTGACGTAGAGAATGGAAGGACGGAGAGCCCAAGTGAAAAGTCAAATGTACCAAATGCCTAGGCAGCAAAGCACACTGGGAAGGAAACATATGCTGTGCAAGTGAGAGGGCTTGGAGTCAGAAAACAGTTTCATGAAATTCATTGGGAAACAGATTTGAGGGAAGTTGGGAAATGGAAAATGGAGGTGTTTGGCCAAGTCTTTCTGTTGCAGGGATAAAAATCCAACTCTAATAGGCCAGGCAAGTGTGAATGAATCCAAAGAAGAGCTTGTTGGCCAGGGTGCAGAGGTTCCCGGTTTCAGCCCCACGCTTTACCTGTCTCTGCCCCTCGATCCTTTCCTCACCGTTGACCTCTCTCCTAAGCAGATCAGGTGGAATCAGGTCAGCTTGGAAGCCACCGCTAGAAAGGGGTCCTCTACTAGTCCTCCCAGCAGGGTCCCCTAGAAAGAGGTCCTCTCCTAGTCCTCCCAGCAGGGTCCCTAGAAAGAGGTCCTCTCCTAGTCCTCCCAGCAGGGTCCCTAGAAAGAGGTCCTCTCCTAGTCCTCCCAGCAGGGCCCCTAGAAAGAGGTCCTCTCCTAGTCCTCCCAGCAGTGTCCCCTAGAAAGAGGTCCTCTCCTAGTCTTCCCAGCAGGGTCCCCTAGAAAGAGGTCCTCTCCTAGTCCTCCCAGCGGGGTCCCCTAGAAAGAGGTCCTCTCATAGTCCTCCCAGCAGGGTCCCTAGAAAGAGGTCCTCTCCGAGTCCTCCCAGCAGGGTCCCTGAGGCACATTTGACCGGCTCTGCCTGGCCACACCCGAATCACAGGTCCAACCTCGACCCCAGGATGCAGAGAACAGGCTCACCTTAGGCCACATGACAGTGACGTTTCTTTTACTTTGATGCTTCGCTGGCAAAAGTCCTAGGTGCCTTCAGCTCTGCCCCAAACATGGCAAAAAGCAAAGACTCCAGCTCCCCGGTCATGCTGGGAAAAGATACTGGAGACCGTGCAAGTTGGGAACTCAGGAAACAAGCAGTAAAGGCCAGTTCCTAGGCACGGTTTTACGTTTACATTCACCAGCACACAGCTTTCACCACCAGTTCTTTGCAGCAGGCACGTTGGCAGCTGAGGAGATACAGGCTCGAGATTGTCCCCGAGGTCACCGGCCTAGCAAACAGTAGAGGAAGGACTCAAATCCAGGTGAGTAGATCTCCAAAGCCACAGAGCTAAACTTCTCCTTTCTTCATTAGCCCTCGCCAGAGTAGACATCAAACGTAGCTCCCTACCATGAAAGCCCATCTCAAAGCTTCCCTCTGACCGAGAAGTTCATAGACTAGGACTTTAGAAGGAAGTCAAAAGACTTTTGCAAAAAGAAAGGGGGGGGGGGTTCCCCAGTAAGCACAGGAATTGCATGGAGCAGAGATGTGAGGGAGGACCTGCAGCGGCAGGGAGGGGGGTCAGAGGCCCTGGCAAGGACAACTGTAGCTGCTGCGTCCCAGGAAAACAATGAGAGAGGAAGTCTGCAGAGGAAACCAGTTCAGGAGTCTCTCCCTCCCACGCCCTCCATCCTATTGTGGTCCTTACTGAGTCAGCGGAGAAGGGGGAGAAAACAAGACCTCACTGCCCCCATCTTCTAATCTGCTGGTGGTGGGGAAGAGGAGGAAGAGGAGACACTCACACACAGGGCAGACACAACCATTTACTGTGTGAAACTCTTGCCTGTCTCCACACACCCACAGTCAGATGCTATGCAGTGTCCTGCCGCCCCACCACACTGCAGAGATTTCAGTCAGGGTTCCAGGGACCAGGATTCTGGTACCATTCTATGTGTTAATTCCTCGACGACAAGGTGGGGACGTAGCTCAGATGGCAAAGTGCTTGCCTAGCATGCAGGAAGCCCTGGGTTCAATCAATTCAGAGTGTAAACTGGGCATAATGGAGATCCCAGGTTTCAGGAGGTGATGACAGGCAGATCAGAAGTTCAAGGTCATCCTCAGCTGCACAGAGAATCAAGGTCAGCCTGGACTACAGAAACTAGTCTTAAAAAAAATTACTGGCTAACTTCTGGATAAGGCCCCTGAGTCTCTGGGCTTTAGTAAGGAATTGAGGTAAATAACGGGGTACATTTGTAACCATCAGTAGAGGGCAGAGAGGTGATGATGATGATGTAGCTCTGTATTAGACAACTGGAAGCCAGAGAGGCCAGAGACCGGGCTCACCCCCCCTCACACCCCTGGTACCTTTAAGCATTCAAGTTCTTCACAAGAATGGAGTGTTCTAACCTTTATATGAACTCTCCATATCTGTACATGTTTGCAATAAATCCAGCCTTCAGGGCAGTTTATAATATGGCGTCTACACAAGGTAGCCAGTAGTCACATATGGTTGTTTCAAGTTAATTAAATTTGGACATCAAACATTCCGTTGTACTAGCATATCTCAAGTATTCAGTGGACACCCATGTTAGGAACTGCCATATTGGAGAAAGCAGACCTGAAACACCTCTGGGATCACAGAAAATTCTCTTGGCTTGCTGTAGTATAAATGATCTCTAGCAGAAAACTTAAAATCAAGACAAATTTATTTATTTATTTATTTATTTATTTATTTATTTATTTATTTATTTATTTTTGGTCTTTTTGAGACAGGATTTCCCTAAAACTCCAGCTGGACTGGAACTCACTATGTAGACCAGGCTGGTCTTAATCTCACAGAGATCCACTTGCCTCTACCTCCCAAGTGCTGAGATTAAAGGTGTGTGTCACCACGCCCAGCTAAATAAAAGACTTTGTCTTCTTCAGAAAAGAAGCTGCTGGAACTTGATGACTAACCCAGCTCATAAGCAAATTCCCACACACGTATACACACACACACACACACACACACACACACACACACCAACTAGATAGTAACTATGTTTAATTTTGTGAACTCAAAGGTTTCTTATAGCAACTACTTTTCTTATTGCACAAAAGCAGCTGATGAAAAACAGAAACATATGGGTATGGCCACTTTAGTAAATTTTTTATCATGGGCACCAAAATGTGAATTTGGTATGATCTTCATGAGTCAAAGGAATAGCTATTTAAAGATGAAGGACCCATCGCCAGCCGTGGTGACACACGCCTTTAATCCTAGCACTTGGGAGGCAGAAGCAGGCAGATCTCTGTGAGTTCAAGGCCAGCCTGGTCTACAGAGTGAGTTCCAGGACAGCTGGGGCTACAGGAAGACCCTGTCTCGAAAAGACAAAAAAAAAAAAAAAAAAAAAAAAAAAAAGATGAAGGACCCATTCCATCAGAACATAGCCCCAAACAGGCAGCTCTATGCAGGACTGAGCCCACAGACAGTGGCCTGCCCACCTGACTCTGCCCTAGAAGCTTTCTGTTGGAGACAGGTGAGGAGGTGGGGTCGACCTGTGTGTGATGCCCTCGGCACTTCCCCCAGTAAGTTCTACTCTTAGCCAAATTGCTAAGGAATGGGGGGAGAATCTCACAAGCCCTTATGTAAGGTGATTTTTATTGAGATAGGGAATCATAATTATTCATAGACTCTGTATCTACAAATTTTCCAATCAGCCGGCCATCTTTAAATTCATTTCTAACTCCAAAGTCAACACTTGAGGTCCTTGTGCTTATCCCGTGACACACAAAGCAGGAAGATTCCGCGTCTTCTGACATGGAAGTTTCCAGGGGAGGCGTAACAAGAAACATTTTGCCCTCTAGCTTCCATTTTCATGCTATGTGTGTCCTTTTCATGGTTTTTAGGTGTGTCCAACCTGTGGCCCATGGGCCCCATGCATCCCAGGATATCTTTGAATGCAGCCCAACTCATTTGTAGACCATAACCTCACATTGGCTTGGTGGTTTTGCTGGTGTTTATAAAGGCTCCCGAGCACAGTGCTCATCTTCTGAGTGACCTGCTGGACTAGCTATGCTCTGAATGTCCCCCGCCCCACCATGGTAATGACTTACAGTATGCATGTACTGGACAAGTGACTTTGACCTAACCTTGAAACTAATAGTGAGTCTTAGCTTGTTTACAGAATGTAGAGTAGCTCACCAAACTGTGTGCTCCTCTGGTGACCTGAGCATAGAGACTTCATCCCTCATGCCTCTTCCTTGCCCTTGACCCAGGATAATACATGAATGTATGTGTGTATGTTTACATCTCAAGCTCTGCAGCTGCAGACAACACTGATAAAGTCTGTTTGTGATGTGTGTGTGTGTGTGTGTGTGTGTGTGTGTGTTCTAAGTTACTTGGGATCAGAAGGGACATAATCTTCTGATAATGGTTCATTTTTACTTCCCCACTTCATGCTGGATGCTCTCTCCCAATAAAAGAAAGAGCAAGCCTTTGTTCAAGAGTACAGTTCTCAGAATTATGAAGGAAAAGGCTCTCAGCAGTGTCTTAAGTGAATGCTAAGAGTCATAAAAGTCAAGATATTATTATTATTATTATTATTATTATTATTATTATTATTTGGGCTTTTTGAGACAGAGTCTCCCTGTAGTCCCAACTGGCCTGAAACTCGATATATGGACCAGGCTGGCCTTGATCTTATAGAGATCTGCCTGTCTCTGGCTCTTGAATGCTGGGACTAAAGGTGTGAGTTACCATGCCCAACTCAGGCTATTTTTATTCAGACATAGGCATAATGTGGAGTCTCACAGAAAATGTCACCTCACTACTTCTACCCCCATTAAAAAATATTCATGTTGAAACTAATCACCAATTAGGTCATGAAGACAGACCCCTCAGGAATGTGATTAGTGCCCTTATAAAAGTGGCCCTGGGTTGGAGAGAAGGCTCAGTAATTAGGAGCCCTAGGTGCTTTTATAGAGGATCCACATTCAGTTTCCAGCACCCACATGGTGACTAATAACTGGCCAAAACTCCAGATCCAGGGGACCCAATGCCATCTTCTGACATCTGAGGGCATTGCACAACAGAGGCACTTAAATACATGGAAGTAACACACACACTAAAAATAATAAATAAAAATTTACATGTGGACACTTGCCAGGCACCAAATAAGCTAGGTCCTTGACCTTGGACTTCCAGCCTCCAGAACCGTGAGACATAAATTTCTGTTATCTACAAGCCAGTTGGTTCATGGTATTTGTTTCAGCACATTTCCTGAGTGGAAGGCCATGATATCTTTGTAAATTAATTAATTAAATACCTGATAAGGGCTGGCGTGATAACTCAATGGTCAAGGCACCTGACATCAAACCTAATTCCAGAGTTCGATCCCTGGTACCCACCATGTAGATAGTGGAAGGAGAGAATCAACTTTCAGGATTGTCCTCTGACCGCCACATATGCACCATGGTTCTAGTGTGCCCCCCGAATAAATAAATGTAGTTAAAAAAGTCCAAAATGTCATGATATGCCTCATTCAGGGATGGGGTGTCTTTAAAGAGAAACACACTTCAAACAGGATATACAGTGACTGACTAATGAGAGTGTTATGCCAGAGACCTGCAAAAATCTACACTATATTCTCTGGGGAAGATGGCTCAAGATTTGCTAGTTCAGTGTTGATGGTCCCTTTATAGATCAAACTTCCTCCAAAAGCCAGCTGTGCTGGTGCATGCAGGGTAATCCCAGTAGTCAAACAGCTGAGGCAGGAGGAATGTGAAGACTGTAATTTTGAGGCCGTCCTACATACTGAGACCTTGTCTCAAAAAACAAACAAACAAAAAAACAAACAAACAAAAAACTAAAACAAACTAACAAAACTTATCTCAAATAATGTAACTTTAATGATGTTTAAAATGACTCTTCCAACTTTTAAGTCACATTTAAGGTTTAATGAGAAAATCTGAAAATACTTTAAAATTAATATTTGGGTTATGGCATTATGGTAGGTTTCTGTGATTACCTGATTCTGATTTATCAGATGAAAGGGCTAGTGTCTATAACCGCATAAAAACCTATTAAGGGGCTGGACAGATAGCTCATGTAGGCTAGAGAGATGGCTCAGCGGTTAAGAGCACTGACTGCTCTTGCAGAGGACCCGGGTGTGATTCCCACCACCCACATGGTGGCTAAGAACCATCTTTAACTCCAGTTCCAGGGGAATCTGATGCCCTCTTCTGACCTCCGTGGCATTGCATGAAACAGGTGCCCCAACCTACATTCAGACAGTACACCCATACACATAAAAATATATATAATTAAAAAAATAAAATATCTTTTTAAAAAAACTATTAAAAAATCGCCCTGCTCAAGGATAATTTGTTTGTCCATTTACTCATTTTTATCCAAATCAGAAAGAAAACCCAGGCTTACAGTATCAGCAGAACCCTGTTGGGAACTGAGCTGTGAGCATTTCATCCTGCTACAAGTGTTTTACACGGTTTGGGGGACCATATGAATTACACTAAGCATCGGTCAAGTGCAGGTAAATACTTATTGCACAGCCCACCCAGAGTTTGATAGGAGATCTCATCTCTGCTGTCTTTGAGTATGATTTTTATCCACAAACACTGCATAAAATGGATCGGGGCTCTTTGGAAATGCATTCTGTCGGGTGGCCCAGCAGAGGAAGTTATTTAGAAACAGAAAAGGATGTTGGGGAAGAGACGCAGCTGAAAGCTGAAGTTCAGCCAGAGACAAAAAAGTTTCTAGTACATTTAGCAAAATATTAACATGTAAGTTGTGTCTTTGGGACACACAAAATCACCTTTTTCTTTTCTGTGCCTTCTTTCTGTAATTCACTCCTGACCATCTTTCTGTGACTCTGGATGCCATCTCCGATTCAGAGCCATTCATCACAGCCTCGGCTCCTTCCCCAAGTTTTCTAAATATTTAACAACTTTATAGTGCTTCCCATGTGCCAGATGCTCGATTCTAAGCACTTTGCATACAAAAATCCATTTAATCTTCAATGTTGTGAGGAGACCAAGATAATTATGGAGGTGTCAGTGGACTTGTTCTGGGTCACACACTGAATAGGTTGCAGAGTCAGAAATGGAACTCAGGGAGACTGGCTTCAGTCTTTTCACTTACCCCTCTTGCTACACAAGAACCCCCCATAGTTCCCCTCACAATACCACAGCTCTGACGTGGGAGGATTGTTACAGCAGTTGCTTTATTTTTATTTTTATTTTTTTTTTTTGGTCTTTTTGAGACAGGATCTCCCTGTAGCCTCAGCTGTCCTGGAACTCACTCTGTAGACCTCTGCCTCCCAAGTGCTAGGATTAAAGGCGTGTGCCACCACGTCTGGCTACAGCAGGTGCTTTAACAATAGGGATATTTAATCTATCACCCTTCCTTCCTTAATTTGCACATAACAAAATTCACCCCTTTAAATGTATAGACTATAGGTTTCTGACAAATATATACATGCATGTAATTATCACCCTAATTAAAACTGAATCATCCTGTCACCTCACATGCCCCTCCATAGTCAGCCCTGTCCTCACCTTAGCTCAGAAACCATGGAATTTTATCATCACTATCTCCAACTTAAATCCAGCACTCCTTCAGTTATGAATGCAGGTAGCAAACTCTGTAAACCACATAGTTTTCCTGGCTCCATTAGCAATAGACAACACAGATCTGTTTCTGTCATGACCCCGGTTGCATAAATACAGGATATTGCTTATTCTCCTGACAACTCTGACATTAGAGTAGTTACATCCATCCATAGTAGAACTTATATTTTGTGTTAATAAATAAGCACCTCTAGAGAGCCTCTTTATGGCACTTAATGTCATTCACATTTATTGCATAAATCTACCAGTTTTTATATCACAGGCGTGTTTAATAGTTAATACCTCCATTGTAATAGAATTTAATTTAAGTGTAACTTTTACACGTTCTTACGCTTTCCCTGAGAGAAATCGTGATTAGATACAATGAGACCCCCCCACAGGTAACTAACTCACTCCATCTTGACAAGCAACAAAATATGCAAACATGGAAAAATACTTTTGCAGTTCATCAAGGAAGCATGTCTACTGAGTGAAGCTACAGAGTAAGTTTCGGTTGATGACCAGATAGATGGAAGAACAGCAGATCTTTATCTTCAAACTGTGGACTCTGAGCTGGGCTTCATTGCAGGGAAATGCTACTGATGGCAAGAGCGGTGCTCAGCACCTGCCTTCTAGACCGGAATCTGCAGTTAATCTCCGTGTATTTCCACGATGCTTTCTTCCCCAAATCCAGTCCCATCATTCTGACTCTATCAATTCTTCCTCAAGCACTATTGGTAAGACGTTTAACAAATGTTTTTCTATCCTGCTACCACAGGAATGGCTGCTCATTATTTTCTCGCTGTTCTAAGTGAGCGGTCACAGTGTCCTCAGAACACAGCCTTGGAAGTGTTCTGTTCCCACAGTACACCCTACTGGCTGTGAGGGGAAGGTCACTCTCAATGTACAATCTATAATCATTGATGATGGAGCTGGAATTCAAGAACACTCCTGGCTTGCTTTTGTCCTCATCTTTTCACAGTGACTTTGGTTGAGACCTAGGGATACTTTAAACTACTGGTAATCATACTATCATTTGAATATCAGGTGAAATAAATGTCCAACTTCACCCAGGGCTCACAGTGGCGTTTAATAGTCTCATGAGGTGGATATACAACATTGGCCATGCAGGTAAGTCAACTGAGATCGGTGCAGAGTAGTCGGTCACCACAGACCCCAAAGCTAGCACAGGAGCCCAGAGGTGACCTTCATCTAGCTACACAAGTCACACTTAATACTTAACAGGGTGTTTGGTGAAATTTGATAGAAGATAGTACTTCATTCACAGGCAACTCTAAGGACCTACTAATGAAAGTCACGAGACATCAGCAGACTCAGAAGGTCAGCTGTAGGGCAGCCCAGGTTTGGGGCCTGTGGCTGAGGCTGGGATGTACCCTCCCTCCCCCCCACTTCAAGTAGGTGGAGCACAGTATGGATAAGGAGATGTTGTGGCTTTAACAGAGACACAGTTTATTGTGGGTCAGAAATAGGGGAAAATTGGGACATGGTCATACTGTGTAGACTTCTCCGGTGATCTTGAATTCAGGGTTCTCCCTCCTCAACATCCTCATGGTCATACTGTGTAGACTTCTCTGGTGATCTTGAATTCAGGGTTCTTCCTCCTCAACATCCTCAGTGCTGGGTTACAGGTATGCACCACCATACATGATGATACAGCCGGGTGTGTTTGTGTGTGTGTGTGTGTGTGTGTGTGTGTGTGTGTGTGCGCGCGCGCGCGCGCTGTGTAGAAGGTTAGGAAAATTTACATTCATTCAAGAGAATCACCAGAGAAGTCTCCAGGTAGGGAAGGGATTTATATGCTAGAGTTCTTTAAGGAGCGTATTTCCTCATCATATTAACTGATAGCTATTGATTAGTAATGTCAGGCCTGGATCCTTGACTGGAGTGCCGCAGACCGCCCTTAGGAGCTGCCAACCAGGCCTAAGAGGAAACAGGAAGTTCAAACCTGGAGAGGCCACTCTGGGAGAACACAGGATCCCAGGGATTTCTCTTCCGGTGCCCCTGGGCTCTGTGACGGCGCGGAAAGGCCAAGTATCAGAAGGCCAGAAATGGGAGCTGAGAACTAAGTTCTGCACCCAAGAGTACGCATAGATTCGCTCCTGCCTCAGCCTCGGTGCAGAGGCAGGGTTCGGAGAGCGTGGCTATTTTTAGGGCTTCTCATTTTCTTAGCCCTTTCCCTCATTCCTTGAACATTTTTAGCAAAGTCTACTTGAAAATGTCAGCCTGTCTCAGGTGGGCTGGGAAATGCTCAGTCTGACTATGAAAGGGCACGGGTGGGGCTGGGGTGGGGCACGACTGACCCCTGGCGGTCGGCCTGGAAAATGCCTACCTCAAAGATTTTTCAAAAAGCTCCGAGAAAGCCCGATTTTCCATGGAAGAAGGACTTTGGAGAAAAATGATCTCTAAGAAAAAGTTTATATAACATAATCTGCATACATTATGTCCCTTTCTTGGCTATTCACCATGCTCTTCCAAGTGTATAAGAATTCTTGCAATAAAGAAACGTTAATTCCCTTCCACTTTAACACTTCAGTTTGTTCGAACATAGACGTGAATTTTGTGTGTGTAATTAACCTACGGTTCTGTGAGCCACCAATATTTGGAGGAAGGAAACAGTTTGGAGATTTGGATGGTCATCTCAAGACCAGATTTTCTATTCCCCACTAAAACCTTTGAAAATCTTCAGTTTTGGTTAAGCAACTTTCCTTTGTCTCCATTCAAGACTGTACTTAATAAAACCTGAAATGTTAAAGGCTGTTTCCTCCACTATTTACATACCTCAGATGAGAAGTTTGCACTGCAGAAAAGCGAATGGTTCCATCAAGCCCTGGAGCTCTTCAGACAAAGCTACTCAAATGAAATGTTTGAAGTTCACACAACCAACAGAATTCTCCTGCCTCAGAGGCCCTTCAGAACTGGGAGGTGGTTAAGCACTGCGGTTCAGAGGACTGTGGGCCTGGGGCCCTTTCCTCTCTCTGAAGACCAGCCCCTGCCTCTCACTAGCTGTGTGACCTTAGGCATGCTATTTAACCTTTCTGTTCTCAATGTCTTCATCTGCAAATTACCTCCTGGTTTTATTAAGGCTCAAGTGAGCTAACACATGTAGAGTACTTAACAGAGTAACTGGAAATTAGCTAGTAATTTGTTGCTTTTTTTCTGACCGGAGTATAAAGCATCATTTCAAAGGGACACAACAGAGTTTGGAGTTTATTTCTATTTATTTATTTTAAATATTTCATTATTTTTATTTTATAAATGTCTTGCTTGCATGTGTGTAAATGTGCCCATGTTGTGCAATGCCCTGGGAGGTCAGAAGAGGGCACTGCATTCCCTGGAACTGGAGTTAGGATGGTTGTTAGGTGCCATGTGGGGGCTGGGACTTGAACCTGGGTCCTCTGCAAGAGCAGCCAGTGCTCTTAACCAGTGAGTCAACTCTCCGGCCCTGGAGTTCGTTTTTTATAAATATTGTACACTTGGGGTTGGGGAGAGAGTTGATAAAGTGCTTGTTTTGATCCCAAGAACTCACACTAGAAAACAAAAAGCCAGGCCTGGTGGTGCATGCTTATAGTCCCAGTGCTGGGGAGGGGAGGCAGGGGGATCCCTGGGGCTCAGTGGCACAAGTGTGTGCAGGTACCTGCACCTATGTCCAAGGAGAGAGGAGGATGTCAGGCATCCTGTCCTGTCAGTCTCCACTGACTCCCTTGAGAAAGGGATGGGTGAGGTAAAGGAGGGGAAGATGCCTTTCACTGAACCTCAAATGAGGCTGGCGGATTCTCCTGTTCCATCTCCACAGTGCTGGGGTTACAGGCTACACACAGCCAGGCATGGCTTTCTCACATGGGTGATGGAGATTTGAACTCAGGTCCTCGTGTTTGCGTTGCAAGGTCCCTGCCCCACCGAGCTGTCTCTCCAGCCCTGCTGCATGGTTTGACCTGCATTGCCCAAATGATTCCCAATGCCAAGCACACAACAGTTCTTAATGCCTTTCTAGCAGATTCCATAGGACGAGCCCAATTATCAAACCTAGGACCCAACGGACATTTAGACTTTCCAGTATTCTGTGCATCTTCGATGACTTCAAAGTTACTCCTTGTTGTCACTCTAACTACAGTTTCCCTCAAGGATGGGACTCTTGGTAGGTTAACCAGGCTCCAGCGGATGGACCAACATTGAAGGACATTTGGGGACACAAACCAGAGTCTATATAATTAAGTTGGGGTGAGGGGCTATAAGGGAAGTACAGATAGATGAGGGGGGATCCAAATACCATCAAATTAAAATTCAATAAAAACAACACTTAAAAAATTTTAACTGTCATGAACTGCAAAAGAATTCAACCATCAGCTTTGTCCGTCAATCCATTGGATTTGAGCTAAATGTTCAAATGTGAATAAAGAGAAAATAATTTCAGAAACAATGTTTTATAGAATATTCGTAAAACGTTGTAGGTGATTTGTCTAAGGTGAGGACAGTTACTATATTGTTTTTCTTTTTTGTTGTTGCTATTGTTAGATTCTCTTATTTTTCTCTATGGCAAGAAAACCCTTATAAAATGGAAGTCTAGCATTGAACTTCAGGGCATTTTGCTTTTATTTGAACATAGGAGAGTTCCTCTTTGCTAATGTAGATATGTGGCTGCTATGTAATTAATAGCATGTGCCCTAAGCCGTCCCCAGAGGACGAGTTGGTGGTGTAGACTCACAAACACACTTTATGGTTCCAGTACATCAAAGGGTTTGGTGTTCACAGAATCTTGCACTTACCTTTGCCTAGTAAGTGTTCCCTCGCCCTGCGCCCGTGGCCGCTGTAAGTATCCTCGGGTTCTGTCGGCTGTGCACAGATGTCATCTTTTCCTTCTCCACATTCTTTGTTCTGGATTTCTCCTCAAAGCCTGGAACACAGAGCAATGCTGTCATTTCTGCAGCCACTTGGGAAGTACCATCCATCTCAGGTCAGTGACAATTCCAATTTATTTCTAATTTCCCCCTAGCTGGCTACAGTTTAATCACAGTTTTAGAAATTCACCTGATTAGATAAGAGTTAGAATAGAGCTCTCTCTAAAACACAGGCCTGGAGTGGTGGTGCATGCCTTTAATCCTAGCACTTGGGAGGGAGAGGCAGGTGGATCTTTGTGAGTTCAAGGCCAGCCTGGTCTACAGAGTGAGTTCCAGGACAGCTGGGGCTACAGGGAGACCCTTGTCTTGAAAAGACCAAAACAAAACAAAACAAAACAAAAAAGCACAGAGGACACGGGGCCGTTCTCCTTAACAATGAAGATGTGATGCCGACTTGGCCTCCTAACATGTGTCCATGGAAATCTGTCATTCTTACACTGCCTGTCTAGAAGGTGATTCTGAAGCGCTTCAGATTACCTACAGTCAGTTGTATAATCAGGGCTGTCAGACTGGGAACAGGAACTCAGGAAAATATGACTTTAGACTCATGTTTTAGGATTACCGGAACCCGTAGGGCACTCTTGAGTCGGGTGATGACTGTTAGTGCGGGCACCAGGCTGTGAGATCATTTGCATGTGTCTGTCAAAGCTGTTTTTAATTAAACATCAAAACATCAAAATCTGGACGTGGTGGTTCCCACCTGTAGTCCAAGGACTGGGAGGAAGCTGAGGCAGGAGGAGTGTCAGGAGTTCAAGGCCAGCCCGGGCTTATGTAATGAGTTCTAGGCCGGTCTGTATTATAGACTAAGCCCCCACTTTACAGATAAGATAAACAAGGGTCAGCAAGCAAAAGAGACTTAAAAGAAGTTACACAGGGCAGAACTCACCTTTGAAAGCCTCACACATTCCTATTCCATTACACCGTGTTCCCACATCTGTCATGTGTCCACCAGGCCACAAAACCTCCTCAAGGGGCTAACCCCCTATAACTGATGGTATGCCAGGTAATATCGCAAATATTATGCTTAAGGAATTAGTTAGATCCCTTCCTTAAGCAAATATTCCACAGCTTATAAGCAACTCAGATCATAAAGTCAGAGAAGAAAGGGAAAGAAACAGATTCTTCCTGATTATCTAGAATAGACTAGCCACCACGGATAGACCACCAACCATGGGCCATCCACTGTGCCGCACAGATCACTCACGCTGACATTAATGCTTCCAGGAACTCTGAAAATAATATAGACATTAATATTATAGCATGAAAACAAGGAAATTGATTCAGGGAAATAAGATACCCAAGGTTGCACACGGCTAGTAAGTTCTCAGATTCTGTGACTTCTGGCACATAATCCAGCTTCCTGTCAGCAAGAAGCAGCTCAATAAACCAAATAAATATGCATCTACTTGAAAACCTCAGAGTCCAAGAATAGAAACGTAGTAGACAATATTTAGAAATAACTAAGGGAAGAGATAAGAAATGGACTAAGAGTGTGTGGTTGGAGGAGGGCCATGTTCTGAGCATTTGGTTTCCAGCTGGCTGCACATTTTGGAGGGAACTATGTACATTTACAGAGATGGGATCTAGCTTCGAGGAGCAGTCACTGGTGGCGTGACTTTGAAGGTTATACTAGGCCCCCTGCCCCCTCCTCTTTCTTTGCTTCCTGTCCATAATGAGGTAGACTGTCTCCCTCTACATGTGCTCTTGCCATAATGTTCTGTCCATGTGAAAGGAGCTAAACGATCACGGGTTGAGCCCTCTGAAACCAGGAACCAAAATAAATCTGTCTCCCTTTAAGTTGTTCTTTGGGGTATTTTGATCACAGAGACATGAAAATAACTAATTAAGGGGATCTATTTTATGATGATTATATCATTAGGGATAGGTCCTGATGCTGAATGTGCAGATGTAATTAAAAATTTCAAATTCACCCTTAAAAGTCATTACAGGATATCTGGAATATTAGGTCCCTGAGGATGATAAAAAGCATCTGAGCTCTCAACGAGTTAGGCCAAATGGCTTTTCATCACCTACTGTATTACTTTTCTACATTTACCCTTATAAAATGAGACAGCCAGGGGACCTAAGCAGGAGAAACCCACCCTCATGACTCCCGAGATTGGAAGGTCAAGACTCAGGCTATAGCAGGGTAGTTTAATGTGGAGTTCTCTTCGTGGCTGGCAGAAGGCTCTATTCACAGGATCCTTTCTCTTTGCACACAGCCCTGGGGTCTCTTTCTATGTTTTCACTTTCTCTTTTCACAAGGACATCAGTCAGATTATATTAGAACTTATAGTTCAAATTTACTCAACTGTGTAGGGATTGCAGCATTAGTAAATAATGAATAGTTATCATTATTAATATAATTAGTAATTGCAGCACTGAGTAACTAGTGCTGGTATCACAGGAATTTCTCAGGCACCAAAACAGTAACAGACTGCTGCATGGTATCATGGTATCAACCTTCAATATCTCCCAAATTGAAATTATTTACTACTTAAATTCAAATTCAGTAACCTAATGCTCCACTAGAGGATTTAAGTTTAAAAAGAAATATGAGTAGACAGTCTTGATTGAATACACGTTGGGCCATGGTAATCTAACTAGAGGCAGAAAACTGGTACCTGCTGGTCAAATCTGCCGGCTGTCTTTTTTCATCAGACCTCCCAGTTGCCTCCTCCTATAAAGTCTTACTGGGACACCATTCATTTACATACTTTCTGTGGCTGTACAGTTCCAAGCACAGAGCTGGACAGGTGTGACAGATGTTATCTGGGCCACAAGTTAAAAAAAAAAAATCCTATCTCCCTCTATAGCAAAACGCTTCCCACCACCTGTTTGAAACTTGCTCTGCCAAATGTCATTGTTAGACTTCTCAGCATCAGAAACCACACTTCTCAAGCCTTCAAGGGGGGGGGCATACATAGTAAACTTTAAGGCCTTAAAATTGCTAACTACATTTTTATTTTGTGTGCCTGTATTTGTGTGGGCACAGGCACATCTGGTGGCCAGAGGACAACTTGTGGGAGTCCATTTGTTCCTTCCACTTTGTGGGTCTCAGGGATTGAATTCAGGTCAACAAACTTGGAAGCAAGTCCCTCTACCCATGGGGCAATCTCACCTACCCCATAGTAAAATTTAAGACTGCATCTTACATGGACAGTCATTTTTAACATCAGTGCATCTGAGAATCGTAAAAGCTGTACAGTGAAAAGTAACACTGAAAAACGCTTGAGTACAGCCCATGGCGCCAGCACAGCCAAGTTCTCCTTTAAAGTTGCAAGTGATAAAACTTCCTTTGAGCACCACATGAAGCAGCTGGCTTTGTGTGTAGATCATTAATACAAAAAGATGCATATCATTAAAGAACAGCATCACTTTCCATATAAAATACTTGGAAAAACTTCTGACAGGAACCAAAATGATAGGAAACCCAGGTTGCCATCTCCCACTGCACTCTTGAGTTTGCAGAGGCTAAACACACGCGGGATAAGATGTCGCTGCAGCTGGTTTTATTTCTCAGCTTCTTAACAATGGAGTCCGCCACTCCAACTATTTTTCTCCAATGAAGCGTTGAACAAGACTCTGTTCTGTGCTCCACATCTGGGAAAATGCTGAAACCTCTCCATGAGTGTTACTGGTTGAAAAATATGGGCTGGAGAGATGGCCTAGCGGTTAAGAGCGCCGACCGCTCTTGCAGAGGACCCGGGTTCGATCCCCAGCACCCACATGGCGGCCGAAAAATACATACCATGCTTAGCACTGGCTGTAAAGGAAATATTGACTGGATCATAAATAAGCACCTTTGCGTACCCATTAGGGTGGTATTATAGAACAGAAAACAACAAAAATGGGGAATATTATAGAAAAATTAGAACCCCTATAAACTACTAATGGGAATGTGAAATGGTACTACTTCTATCAAAATCAGCTCATTGTTCCTCAAAAGATGAAACATAAAGTTCCTATATATTCAATAATTCCACCTCTGCGCATGCACCCCAAACTACTGCAGTAGGGATTTGAACCAATGTTAGCACAGCAATGTTCATAGTTGCACTGTTTACAGTAACTGAATGGTAGAGATAATTCATGATTTCATTGACAGAGAATAAACACAGTATGCTACATCCATCCCACAGAAGGTTATTCAACCCTAAAAAGAATGAAATTTAGATGCAAAGTAAAAGCAAGATGTCTCTTGAGAAGATTACACTACGTTTAAAAAGCCAAGCACAGAACATCAAATGTTACATGATTCTACTTATGGGGGTGCCGAGAATACTCAGTGTCAGAAGATAGAAGAGAGGTGACCAGAAGTGAAGGGAAGAAGAAAAAGAAGAACAAGAGGAGGAGGAGGAAGAGGAGGAAGAAGAGGAGGAAGAAGAGGAGGAGGAAGAAGAAGTTGTTACTACCTAACAGGAATGGAGTTTCTGTCTGAGATAATGAAAAAGTTCTGGACATACATTCCAGCTGTGATTGCACAATGCTGTGAACTGTCCATTTTGAAATGGGACTCGGCACTTTGTATTTCTTTTCCCATCGTGAGAGTCCAGGAGTATGACTGTTGGGGGAAGAATGAGCAGAGTCCAGGAGTATGACTGTTGGGGGAAGAATGAGCAGAGTCCAGGAGTATGACTGTTGGGGGAGAATGAGCAGAGTCCAGGAGTATGACTGTTGGGGGTGAGCAGGACCCAGTCTTTAGACATCAGTACAAAGCCATTTTTCTAAAGAACCTAGCAGTTGACGAATGCCTGGCTCTTGTAGATGACGACGTCATAGCCTAGGAAGCAGCCGCTGTGGGAGGAGTGTCCTTCTAGGAAGGACCTCTGGCTGATAGAGAAATGGAACATAAGTCTTTCCTAGCTCTCGGGGTTCAAATGCACAGAGCCAGGGCCCTCATTTGATGTCTGTACTTCCAGCACAGCTTCACCTTATCTATGTTGTCCTGCATCAGCCCACAGGGGTAAAATATAGTGACACGAAGCGAAACATCAAGCTCCTATCCATGAGCATCACTAAGAATTAAATGTTCATTCTCATATTGATTGCACCACATGCATGCAATACCCATGGAAGCCAGAAGAGGGCATAAGATTCTTCTGGAACTGGAGCTACAGAAGTTTGTTAGCTGTCCTGTGTGTGTGTGTGGGGGGGGGGGTAGGAACCAAACCTGGGTCCTCTGCAAGAACAGCCAGTGCTCTTAATCACTGATCTCTCTCTCCAGGTTCCCTGTCTTCGCTTTTTCAAAAAGACAGAACCACACAGACTTTAACCCCCCCCCTCCCCCTCAGTTAATTTCTCCAGCCCAGTTCTCCCTTGGCTACACTATCATGAATTCAGTAAATATGTATTTGTGTGTGCATGGGTCCAAACTAAAATATCCTATGGTTTTGGCTTTTTTTGAACTTTGTGTGAGGCATTTCCTGCCGCACTGTGCATTTCATTCGGTGTCATTTTGAACTTTTTTCGTTCTGCTCCGCAGGGCACTGGACCCTCGCTGCTGTGCAGCACTCTGTGCATTTCCATTTCTTTGCTGCTGTGACTGAGTGAGTTGGGAGAAGGTGGAGCACGGATGCTAATCAACAGACAGTAGTACACAAGTGTCCTGAATAACCTTTGACTTGTTCCACACAAAGCACCACGAGCCCTTTCTCCAAACAGCTTCTAATTTAAAGTAGACTCTTTCTGCTGCAGATCGTGTGCATCTGTGAGTCTAGTTAGGGACTGGCAGCTTGCTCTCCGGTGCCAATCGCCACAACTGAAAGCACCTGTTTACCTTAATTCCTTGCCAAATTCTACTGTTGTCGTGCAGAGTTCTGCGACTCTGATGGGTATAAAAGGCTATCTCACCGTGCTTTTAAGTTTGTGGGAATTTTGCTTTCCTGAGTGATGTGAAAAGCTTTTTATATTTCTGTTGTCCGTTCACAGCTCTCCCTTGGGAAAGCGCCTGTTCATAAAGTGTCCATTTTCCTACCAGGTAGTTTGACTTTTCCTTTTATTTTTCTTTTATGCCTATGAGTGTTTTGCCTTTGTGTGTGTAAGCACACTGTGGGTGTGCAATCCCTGGGGAAGCCAAAGAGGTCATCATACTCCTTGGAACTAAAGCCACCATATGGTTTCTGGGGATCAAACCTGGGTCCTCTACAAGAGCATCCAGTGCTCTTAACTGTTGAGCCATCTCTCCAGCCCCTGAATTTTCCTTCTGATGGCTGGAGCTAGTTATTTTGGGTACATATTTGGGGTTGTATAAGCTTGTCCTTTGCTTAACAATTTATGGTATTACATTGGGTGGAAATGACACATTTTGATTATAGAGAAATCTGTTCAACCTTAGGTGACTTTTTTATATCTAATTTATAAAATATAATGTTAATAGAGACAACCTTTTTTTCTCACTTCAGGGTTTTATAGCTTTATTTATTATATGTAGCTTGTTAATTCATCTCACAATTTGTTTTTTTTTTTTTTTTTGGCACAAAGAATGAACTAGAAATCTAACCATGTTTATCCTGTGGTAAATCAGCTGTAGTAATAACATTTACTTCTGATATTCTATATTTTCTCCTTTGACTTCCACTGAATTCTAGATGCTTTCTTTGTGATCTCATATGAGAGAGAGAGAGAGAGAGAGAGAGAGAGAGAGAGAGAGAGAATGCTTATGGTATGATACATGTGTGGAGAGCACAGAAGAACCTGGGGTGTCAGTCCATATCTTCCGGTTTGTTTAAGAGAGGTCCTCTTGGGGCTGGAGAGCTGGCTCAGCGGTTAAGAGCACCAACTGCTCTTGCAGAGGACCCAGGTTTGATTCCCAGCACCCACATGGCGACTAAGAACCGTCTTTAACTCCAGTTCTAGGGGAATCCGACGCCCTCTTCTGACCTCTGCAGCATTGCACAACACAGGTGCACCAACCTACATGCAGACAGTACACTCATACACATAAAAAATAATAAATAAATAAATTAGAATTAAAAAAAGAGAGCGGTCCTCTTGTTCATGGCTGCGGATGCCTGTGAGCTCGCAGAGTGTCCTGTCCTCACCCTGCACCTCTCTGTAGGAGTGACAGGATTACAGATGCGCACTACTGCGTCCAGCTCTATGTGGGCTCCAGAGGATCCAAACTCAGGTCCTCACACTTGTACAGAAATGCTTTACCCAGAGAGTCACCTTCCTTCTATTTTTATGGAGACTTGCTATTTTTATTTGTTTACTTATTTATTTATTTTTATTATTATTTATTTATACATACTTTTTTTATCAAATCTAGACCTGTGTCCCCCCCATTCCCCCACACCTCCAGAGCTCATGCATTCTGCCAAACATGCTATTCATCTCTTTCTCAGTCTTTCTCAATATTCTCCATGGGGAAGTTGACTGTTTTTAGCAGAAGTTCACTGTTACAGTCAGTTCTTTGATGCAGTCCTTTCTGTTGTTGTTTCCAAGATGCATCACTCCCAACTGCTTTGGACAAAAGCTCAAGGGGTCATGCACAGGAAGACCTGCTATTTTTTAAATGGATCTGAACTTTTTTTTTTTTTGTCTTTCGAGACAGGGTCCCCTGTAGCCCCAGCTGTCCTGGAACTTCTCTCTGTAGACAGGCTGGCCTTGAACAACAAAGATTGCCTGCTCTGCCTCCCGAGTGCGGGGATAAAGGCATGCACCACCATGCTGGCTGATCTGAACTTGTAAGAAGGAAATCAGTCCCATCCCTATAGGTTCTAATCCCACGAGGGAGGCATGAGGCTGGGGAGTCTTCATTCTTGGGGACCACTCTCGATCATTCAAGACAGGTGGTCCAAAAGCCATGCTTTGAGAAATGCTCTCTGCAGTCAATGAAACTTCATGTCATCCTTATTTACAACCATGCAGCCTCACAGTCATCTATGGCCCCATGAGGCCCCATGTGCACCCTGTGAGTACCATGGTCTGTCAAATCCCCTGTGCTCAAGAAGAGGGTGTGGCAGGTCCACGCACCTCCAGCAAGGCTGAAGAATCTATGAAGACACAGAACAACCAAGAGATGGCTCAAGGATGATAGTGAGGAGACCTGGGTCTGCATTGTGCTGCCTCAGTTTCTTCACATGCAAAAGGAGAACCTAGGCTAGTATGGTGTGTATCTAATACAAATCTGCATGCATGCTTCCTCAGGGCCTGCACTCATCTTCCTCCCAGTTCCTGACACAGAGCTTCTAAAATTCTTGTACTTTGCTGAGTGACTGGAGTTAGTAGAACGTCGGAGACATCTGTATCTGTTACTTTTCTTATTACTGTGACAAAAATACCTGGCAAAAGCCACTTGAGGAAGGAAGGGCTTATCAGGGCAGGGAAGGTTTGATGGCAGGAACGAGAAACAGCAGGTCACACTGCAATCACACGGGGAAGCAGAAAGCAATGCACTGAGTGCTGGTGCTCAGCTTGCTTTCTCCTTTTTTTTCTTTTTTTCTTTTTTTCTTTTTTTTTTTTTTTTGTCTTTTTGAGACCAGGTTTCCCTTTTAGTTCTAGCTGGGCTTGACCTCACTCTGTAGATCAGGCTGGCCTTGAATTCACAGAGATCCACCTGCCTCTGCCTGGAATTAAAGGCAAGCACCAACCTGCCCGGCTACTTCCTCCTTCTTCAGTCCAGGACTTCAGCTCATGAAGTGAGGCTGCCTACAGTTAAGGTGGGTCTTACCTTAAATCAGTCTAGAAACCCCTCTACAGCCAAGCCCAGAGATTTGTCTGCAGGTCATTCTAGAGCTAATCAGGTTGACAATCAAGTTAATGATCACAATGTCTTAGGTTTAGTTACAAGACTTGAAAGATGGATGAGAAGACAGACAAGGGCATGCATCTGTTAACAGTTCTGGGCCAAGTGAAAAGCCTACTGGAGGTCCCTGGGTGTGAGTGAAAACCTTGGCTCAGTTGGTGCCACTTACCACCCCCAACTAGTCCTAAAGCAGCTGACCCCTCTGATGGGTTGTCTATCCATCCTCAAACTCCCCCTGCCTCCTTCCTACCATCCTACCCTTCTTACCTACAGTCAATGCTAGTTCAAAGCAAACATGCTATACTTTCCTTCCTCAGACTTGCACTGGAATATTGCTTATAATTTTGGGTATAACAGATGTATTTCCAACTGGTTTCTAGCCCTACCATTGGTAGCTATGGGACCTTGTCTCAAGACCTAACCCTCTTGTCTCGAGTCATGGCTCAATAATCCTTTTTCCCCCCAGAGATCCCTTGCTCTTTGGAGTTCTTGTTTAACAAGATTTTCTGTTTCTGTTCTGAAATTTTTGGGGAGTGGGGGAGACAGTGAGGCTGAGCTCCAGCTCCAGCACCTCTCACAAAGTACCTGAGGTTGATCTTGAACTTCTGATCTTCCTGCTTTCACCTCTTAAGTGCTGGGACCCAATGTATGTGATGCAGGAGGTGGACCAAGGCTTTCCTCACACCAGGCACGTGGTCTACAAGCTGAGCCACATCCCAGTTTCTGACTGCTTCTGTTTTGCAGCCGAGTTTACTACTCTCCATGAGCATCAACAAACAGCAAAATTTCTACAAACACTTTTCTGTTTTAATAGGGAAAATTGGATCTGAGACTCCAAACAAGATGGTAAACAGCCCAAGGATCCAATTTCAACTAAAATCTTCTACCGCATGGAGGAATTAAGCAGTTCTTAAATATTTAATGATACCCTGTAATTTTTTAGACTCCTGGGCTCCAAAATTATTGACAAAGTAATTTCTAAGCCATAATTAACAAAAGCAGGCACCCTTCCAAAAAGGCTCCCAAAGCTAAGTAACCTCCTCCGAGCATGCCCTGTGCATCCACCAGGATGCTCACGAGTGACACGCCTGCAGAAAACAGCACCAGGGAGAAAGAGTTAAGAGTCTGCCCTGAGCTGGCGTCTGCCGAAAATGGCTCAAGGAAGACAGGGTGGTGATTAGAAGATCAAGACATTTCCAAGACCTGCTTATTATCACGTCTGGAAAATCAGTGGAGGGGGTGAGGAGGTCTTTGTAAGCAGAGTTCTCCTTGGCCATATTCACAAACACTGCTCTTCCAACCTTCAGAGTAACCTACTTGCTGTTCTTAGGGCTGATAAGGGGATCCACAAACCTCACCCAGTCACTCCAGGTCATCTCCTAGGAAAGTGGTTAGCAGCAGCTGCTTGGTCGGCTGCAACCCCACATTCTTTTCCTTCACCATGCTCCCCATTCATGAACTCCTCACAGCGTTCCCTTTATATACATGGAAGTAACACACACACACACACACACACACATACACACACACAAATAATAAAACATTAACAAAAAGTGGCCCTAGAGAGCTGTCTCCCTCTTTCTATCAAGAAAGGAAACTGGCAGAGGATGCCATTTATACGTGTGGGCCCTTGCCAGGCACCTTGACCTTGGACTTCCAGCCTGCAGAACCGTGAGATATAAATTTCTGTTGTCTTTAAGCCAGCTGGTTCATGGTATTTGTTTCAGCACAGTTCCTGAGTGGAAGGCCATATCTTTGTAAATTAATTAATTAAATACCTGATAAGGGCTGGCATGATGGCTCAATGGTCAAGACACCTGACATCAAACCTAATGCCAGAGTTCGATCCCTGGTACCCACTATGTAGATAGTGGAAGGAGAGAATCAACTTCCAGGGTTGTCCTCTGACCTCCATGTATGCGCCATGGTGCTAGTGTTCCCCTCAAATAAACAAATGTAGTTAAAAAAAGTCCAAAACGTCATGATACACCTCATTCAGGAATGGGGTGTCTTTAAAGAGAAACTCACTTCAAACAGGATATACAGTTACTAATGAGAGTGTTCCGCCTGGTCACACCCCTTAATTGCCAATGTCATAATTTCTCTGTATGCGTGTACGTGTGTGTGTGTGTGTGTGTGTGTGTGTGTGCCATAATTTCTCTGTATGTGTGTACATGTTCGTGTGTGTGTGTGTGAGTGTGTGTGTGTGTGTATACGTGTCTGTGCATACATGCATATGCCAGAGGTCAATGCTGAGTGCCTCCAGCTTAGTTTTCAGGACGGCGTCTCTCACCGAACCTGCAGCTTACTGATCTGGCTAGACCATCTGGACAGCGGCAACCTTAGGGTCCTCCTGTCTTCCCTGCTATTCCAGGTGCAGGCGTCTTGCCTGCCTGTTTAGTGTGGCTGCTCTGGAGTCAAACTCAGGTCTTTATGCTCATGTGGCAAGCGCTTCACCAGTTGAGCCATCGCCCCAGAACCTAGCCTTCTTATCAACTACTGCACCAGACTCAAGATAACTCATCTTCTAAGTTTTGTATGAAATGCACAAAGCTTCAATAAAAAATTGGCTCTGGAAAAAAAAAAAGATAACCCATCTTCTCACGGGATCACTGTATTGTCTTCCCAATGACCTCTTTCTCCTGTTTAAAACTCTTGAGGACTTCTCATTTTTATAAAGACTGAAAGTTGAGTTTCAGCCCATGGAGGTTCCTGTCTAGGGTTCAAGCTCATCTCAGGCAGATCTTTCCTTACTGTCTGATGCTGCCACAGGGGGCTCCTTGTCCTTCATACTTACCCTGCCGGGCCGCTTCTCACCACACCCCTCTGCTCTTGGATCACTGCTTCTCCAGGTCTTCCCTCAATCAACTCATCTCATTATTCCAACTCAAGCCAATAAGAAGAAAGATATCTGTCTGTCTTTTTTTTTTTAATTTTTTTTTTATTATTTATTTTTGTATGTGTATGAATGTATTGTTTGCATGCAGGTCTGTGCACCCGTGTCGTGCAATGCCGCGGAGGTCAGAAGAGGGTCTCAGATTCCCCTGGAACTGGAGTTCTCCTGGAATTGGAGTTACAGACGGTTCTCAGCCGCCATGTAGGTGCTGGGGATCGAACCCGGGTCCTCTGCAAGAGCGTCGGTGCTCTTAACCGCTAGGCTATCTCTCCAGCCCCTGTCTGTCTTATTTGATGTAAAATCCCCAGTACTTGGGAGAAGACACATAGTCGATACTAGATACGGAGTGACCATTTGCCAAATGAATGAATGTGTTGTTTTAGATTAAATCAGTCCCAATGTCACAATGCTTCTCAAATTCAAAGTCACAACTCAGTTTCCTGCCAGGAAGACAAGCTGTGCCTTTTTGGGAGAGACACAGCTTGCTCCATGAGTAGCCTCACTGCCAACAGTCAGGTTAGACTCTCTAATCCAGAACTCATTAATCTAAAAGCATAAAATCCTTTGGCGATATAGTCAGACGAACTGGAAACTCACGACAAGCTAAGATGACTCAGTGCTTGCTTGGCTTGCAGGAACAACTGTGTAGGTTGTCACTGCTGGAAGTGGAGGGCTCGGAGCCCGAGTATGTCCCCGGGGCCGATGGGGGTGGACCTTTTCAAAGTACTGAGGAAATTTGGTAGGAAACTCTCTGTTCTTGCTAGGCGTTCAATATGAGGAGAAATCATTTGCAGCTCAAATAAGAAAATCAACTCATTGAAATCTTAAATCGGCCTGAAGTCAAGGGAATTTCCCTCTAACTTGCCTAGTGAAACAGAATGGTAGTTAAAGGCAATCTTCTGCACAGTATCTGGTTTATAAGTCTATTTCTTGCACATTCATGAGTTTGGCCAAATGTAGGTGTCATATGTTCCTTTTGAGCAGAAGTGGGTTTTTTGTTTGTTTGTTTTTCTTTTGAGACAGGGTCTCTCTGTAGCTCCAGCTAGCCTGGAAATAGATCTCACAGAGATCCACCTGCCTCTGCCTCTTGAGTACTGAGATTAAAGGCATGGGCCACCATGTATGGTATATGGTTCTTTTTTTTAAATTTAAATTTATTAGTAACTACAGAAAAACTACAGCCTATAGAAGTAGTTAAATAATGAAAAAAAATCATAATTTAAAATTCATATTTCCCTATAAGGTAACAGACTCTCATGGAATCATAGGGACACTGCCCATTTAGGGACTTATTTTGCATTTAAAAATATCTTGAAAAAAATATCTTAACATAGGGTTCAAAGAACTTACATGAAGTATAATACTGTTTCGTATTTATTTACTTAATTTTCAGTACTTGGTATCATGCGTGCTAAATAAGTGCTCTATCACTGAGCTTTCCTTGGTCCTGTGTCTGTTTTATGTTTGTGAATGCAGAACCTGAGATCTTTTATTTATTTTTATGTGTATGAATGTATTGTCTGCATGCAGGTCTGTGCACCCATGTCGTGCGATGCTGCGGAGGTCAGAAGAGGGTCTCGGATTCCCCTGGAACTGGAGTTCTCCTGGAACTGGAGTCACAGACGGTTCTCAGCCACCATGTGGGTGCTGGGGATGGAACCCGGGTCCTCTGCAAGAGCGGTCAGCGCTCTCAACTGCTAGGCCATCCCTCCAGCCCAGAACCTGAGATCTTTTAACATGTGTGCCATGGTGTGTACATGCTTCTCATCTCATGCACATGTGTGTGTGTGCACATACACTCACACACACACTAATAAATATAAATTTGAAACTCAAATTTGTTGAAATATATATACAGTAAATATATATATATATATATATATATATATATATATATAAAATAGACCCAATTGTACAGTTCAGCAGATACTGACAAATATATGCACTACATACCCACCACCGCTGACAGGACACACACAGCTCTGTCCCCTGAGCAGTTTCTTCATGTCCCTCGTGCTTCTTCCTCCCTCCCTCCCTCCCTTCCTCCCTCCCCATGCCACTGTTGACCTGCCTTCTCTCTATATCAGTGCATTGTTTTTAGACTTGCACATGAAAGGGATCATAGTCTGATTTCTTTTGTGGGTCTGATTTCTTTTGCTCAGTACAATGATGGATGGACTGGTCTTGAGGCACGGTGTTACTCTGTTGCCTAGGTTGGCCTGGAACTCATGGTGATCCTCCTGTCTCAGCTTCCCAAGTGTTGTGGTTATAGGTGAGCCACCACGTGCAGCTTATTTCTTATTCTTTAATTGACATGGTAGTATTTTTTCTTATTTATGGGGTACAGCATGACAATTTAAGACACATATACAAGGTGTAATAATCACATCAGTGTTATTAGCATGTCCATAAAATTACAATGCTATGCTTTGATGTATTGAGAACTTTAATATACACAGTTTTTTCCTTGTCACTATTCTTCTTTTTCACCAATATTTTATTATAGAAAATTTCTCACTATCCAAAAACCTAAAAGCAGTTTATACTGAACATCCATGCCCTTTCCACTTAGATTCTACAGTTAACATTTTCTTACACTCATTTTGTCAAATGTCTATTCATTTCTCACAGGCAAGATATTGCTCTACCCAGTACTGTCCATTTTCCAGTGCCTGGATGTGGTGAACATATCCATTCTCAGGGTGCGATTATCACTATTTTTTAAAGAATACAGTATGACAACACTTTCTCAGCTTTTACATGGTATAAAAAATTGTAATAAATAATTGAGATGCTTTAAAGTAAACAGGAAGATGCACAGATAATTTGCTATTTTATAGAAGGAACTTGACATCTAGAGGTTTGGGTATCTGCAAGGGGGTCCCAGAACCACTCTGCTGTGAAAACCAAGGGTTGGGCGCAGATTCACATACTCATTTAATGATCAAAGAAAGTGGGGAAGGCTGAATTTGCAGGAAAAAGCTAGGGCTGAGTTAGCTTGATCTGAGCAAAGAAGAAAAAGGCTCTCCTCTCTTCACTTCCAATTACTCTTTTCCCTACACTTCATTTTATAGACCATGGGCTCAATTATTCACAGAATCTTTTTATATCCAGCCTCATAACACTGGAAGGTGAATCATTATGAAATTAATATTCAACAGGCTTTATATAACTCTGCCTAATGCAATGCATAACTCAGATTTTTGTCACCCCAAGGCCTCTCAACATCTATAAACACAACTCATTAAGATAGCATGTATTTTACCTCTAATACCCCTCGACACCTCCACCTAGGAAGACCACTAAACATAGCTCCAAGATGACTACCACGGTTAGCTCTACAGGAAGGAAGGAAGCCTCCTGTGAGGTCAATCAAAATTGGGCTCTGATACATTTTGAGAAGCTCAGGGATCTCATAATAAGTAGCTTTTCTTCCAGAGTACTCACAGGGAACCACTACAGAATTTTTTAAAAAAAGATTTATTTTTATTTTTGTATGTGATTGTGAGTGTGTATGCCACATGTTAGTATGTGTGCAGGCACCACAACAGGCCACAAGCGAGCATTAGATCCTCTAGCACTGTAGTCGAAGGGGTGCTGAGCTGCCTGCCTGATGTGGTGCTGAGAACCGAACTTGGGTCCTCTGCAAGACTAGTTGGTGCTCTCAACTCTTGTGACCTCTCTCCAGCTCCATACTACAGACTTTTATATGCAACCCAAGTGTTTCTGATTCTTTTTTTTAAGCCAATTTTTGTTGAAGCTTTGTGCATTTCATACAAAATTTCCAATCAAGTCTAGTCCCACTCCCCATTCCTTGCCCTGCCCCCAGCAGAGCTCATGCATTCTGCCAAACATGTTTTTCATGTTTTTCTCAGTCTCTCTTAAAATTTGCAATGCAGAAGTTTACTGTTTTGAGCAGAAGCTAACTGTTTCAGTCAGTTCTTTGACCCAGTCTTTTGTTGGTGTTGTTCCTTCCAATTTGCATCACTCCAAAATATGCACATATGCATGCCACATATATCTTTTAGCATCTTCAGCTTATGATTTATTTTTTTTTTAATTAGGCTGAAAGATATCATGTTTGAAGGCTCTTCCTTGGCAAGCCCAAACAACCATCAGTCCTGCCCTTGTGCTCCACACTGAGGTTTTCCCTTCCCATGGTCACCAAATGAGGTCCAGTAAGCACTGCGTCCTGTCTTGATCTTCCTGTACTGGTCTCCGTGATACAGCCTGGGTAGTTCAACAATGGCAGTCTATACTCTGAAGAGGCTGAAACCCCAGAAGTAGCTCAGTCCACAAGCTGGATGTCTCAGCAGTCCCCATCTGGCACTGAAGGTTTGGAGGATTCTTGGAGAGACATGAGTCTTCAGTCCACATTGGAAGGTTGAAAAGCTGTGTCTCATGTCTTTGAAGGGTGGCAAAAGCAGTGGCAGCCACAGGGTAGCTGTACTTGCCAGTAAGACAGGCAAAACAACAGTGCTCTTTTTTTTACTTTTTGTCTTTTTATTAAGATCTCAAATTTCATACCTGAAGTACAATTTCTCAGGCCTTACTAATTATTTCTGGTTATACTTTCCTTTTGGATGCTTAAGGCCACACTGTTAGCTCAAATTAACCAAGGTTTTTGTTTTCTCAAGGTCAGGTGCTTCTGATTCTCAAGTTATTATCACTGCCCAGGAAGAAGATAAAGCTGATGAGTTCATTGAGCCTCCGACACGGGTGCACAAACTTGCATGCAGACAGTACATTCATACACATACAGAAATAAATAAAATAAAAAAAACATGAATAACATCTCAGGCCTTAACTATATCCAAAACAGGACTAGTGTCGCTTCACTCTCGCTCTGTCAACCTCTTCCTAAGTGTCCCTTTTTCTTTGAGATAGATACCTAGTGTGTATCTGACAATGTTTCTTCATTTCTTTTTTTTTTAATTAATTTTATTTATTTCTGTATGTGTATGAATGTACTGTATGCATGCAAGTCTGTGCACCCGTGTCATGCAATGCCGCGGAGGTCAGAAGAGGGTGTCAGATTCCCCTGGAACTAGAGTTCTCCTGGAATTGGAGTTTCAGACGGTTCTCGGCCGCCATGTGGGTGCTGGGGATTGAACCCAGGTCCTCTGCAAGAGCGGTCGGCGCTCTTAACCGCTAGGCCATCTCTCCAGCCCCTCTTTCTTCATTTCACAAGCACTTGTTGAGCCCATGCTTAGCTTCAGACTTGCCTGAGAATTTAAGCTTCTAACTCAAAGCGTGGCACAATGTCAACAGGGCAGGAATTATTAGCTCTGTTTCACAGATAAAGAAATTGAGATAGAAAGTTTAAGTGATTTGTTCAAGGTCATTCACCAGAGAAGTAGCAGGAAATAGAAATGCACCTCTCTGGTCTAACCTCAAGTCATATGTGGTTTCGATGAAGCCTGCTGAGCCCGTCGTAAATCCTTCACCCCACCCAACTGCCATCTAACCACTGACTTTTTATTGCTACATGCTCACGTATGATACTTAGTAGTCCATCTTTCCCAATAGATCTCGTGTGAGAATGGAAACCATTTCTCTCCTGACCTCTATGGCATGGCCAGAGACCTGTACATGCTTGGCACTTGGTAAACACTTAGCAAATATCTGTTCGGCATATGAAGAAATAAATAAGGATGCCCCCACCACTGTAAAGATTCATGATGAATTATGTTTTCCTGCAAAGGATTAGAACAAATTACAACAAAACTCATTTCTCAACAACTATAATCTTAGGGCATTCTTTTTTTATTTTATTTATTCAAAGCTCCACTATGCAAAGAAATCCACCTATGTGAGAGTCTGTGGAAGAAATCTCTGCTTCCCTGACTGTTCCTCTTCAGCATATTATAGTTTCTTGGACCAACATGAAAAATCAGGCACCTGTCTTTTGTCAAAGTGACTGTGCATCCTTGTAACAGCTGTGTGCTGGCTGTTGCCAGAGCTTTGGTACAGAGCTGGGAGTTGTGTTTTTTTTTTTTTAATTATCTTGGCATAATTTATTCATTACAGAAGAGATCTGAATGGGTTGGAACATGCCAGGACCACCTAATGGTTATAAGACAGGAAACCACCCAGCCCACCAGAGAAGAAAGATAGCTAGACATTCAGAGAGGAATGCTGGGCTGCAACCCATGAGGGCTCATTACTGTTCCCTGCTTTGCCACATACTGTCTGCAGTATGCAGAATCACAAGTCCTCATTGCCACGAGCTTTAGTCTTCTCAGCTGTAAAGATACTTCACTGGAATAGATCAAGGAGGGCAGCAACATGGCGTGCGGACCACCTGGATGTTGCCACCTTCCCTCACAGACATTACTAACTGTGGTTTAAATGTGATCTGTCCCTCATAGGCTCATGTATGGGTGCCCAGCCAGTGGCATTGTTTGGGAAGGTTGTGGCACCTTTAGGAAAAGGAGCCTTGCTAGACTAGCGTCACTTGGGGACGGGTCTTGAGGCTTTATAGCACGGTCCCATTTTCTCTTCACTCTCTGCTTCCTTGTACTATAGCCAGTATGCTGAGAATTACGCATGCGCAGAGCTTGTCCCTTATCAACCTAATCTGCCCTAGGCAAGGTGAAACCATACAAGCAGCATTGCAGATCTGGGCCAATCAGAAGACGACAAGAGGAGAGCGGGAATTCGAACAGTACATAACCCCTAACCCTGCCCCCAATAAACGATTCCGAGACAGCTCGTTCTCTGTCTGCGTTCACCCGATTCCCAGGGTCTGTGTTTTGACTCTGTGCCTCTCACCCCGATTCCTTCTTCGGTCGGACCCCGAAATTCCCCAGCAGGCCTGGGGGAATTGTCAACACTTCCTGACTTCATTCAGATGTGATGTGAACAGCTGGCCTGCTACCCTGGCTCCCACGCCTTCCTTTCCATGATGGAGCGTATCCCCTAAATGCTGAGCCAGAATAATCCTGTTCCTCTAGGCTGCCCTTGTCAGGGTATTTTGTCATAGCGACACTAAGCGACACTAATCACTTGCAGTTTACCTTCCCACAGACCAGGGTACATCTTCAGGAACCTTCCAGCATTTCCTTCAGCTTGGCATCATCAATCCCTATCCATTGTTGAGCCACTAGTTCTTTCTGGAGTCTTAAAAATATAGGTGGGGTGGCCGGGTGTGGTGGCGCACGCCTTTAATCCTAGCACTCGGGAGGCAGAGGCAGGCGGATCTCTGTGAGTTCAAGGCCAGCCTGGTCTATAGAGTGAGTTCCAGGACAGCCTGAGGATCCACATGGGATAATCTTCGACACGGGTGCACAGACCTGCATGCAGACAGTACATTGATACACATACCGAAATAAATAAAATAAAATAAAAATTAAAAAAAATATATAGGTGGGTGATTGGTTGGTCAGTTATTTATTCTAAGTGGGAAGAAAAGATCATAGTAGTATAGTTTTTAATTCACAAAAAAAGCTTTACTGTTGTGCCTTACTTCCTACATGTGTGCTCTTGTGCTTTCCCAGAAGGCACTTCACCAGCTGTGCCATCTCCCCACACTCTACCGGCTTCAGTGGAGCAGCATTTAGTGACAATGCAGCTGTGAAGTGCTGCACTGTCTTTGTGCCCTGCTCTAAAGAAAATCGGGACCTTCCTGGCCCTGCCTGCACGGCACCCAAGCAGCAGGGATGATTGATCTCAGACATGTAACACTTCAAACACTGACTTGGCAAATGATTCTTCAGACTTAAGGTATGTTGGGATTTTTGTTAGTGCGTTGGATAGCTGTAGTGTAAACTTGACGCACCTGGGTTGAGGGAGCCGCAACGAGGGAATTGCCTCCATTGGACTGGCCTTGGCCACGTCTGTGGAGTATTGTATTGATTGTTGAGAGATGTGGGAGGGCCCAGTTCACTGTGGGTGATGCCACCCCTGGGCAGGTTCTTGTGTATTGTAAGGGAAGGCAGTTTGTAATTGGAAAAAAAAAAAAAAAAAAAAACCAAGCAGGTTGAGCATGGGCCAGGAGAGCAAGCCAGTAAGCAGTGTTCCTCCATGGCCTGTGCTTCAGCTCCTGCCTCCAGGTTCCTGCCCTGAGTTCCTACCTTGGGCTCCCTGAGTGATGAACTGTGATCTGGGGGAAGGAAGATAAAGAAAAGATGTCAAAGCCATGGGGGAACGGAGCCCATGTGCTGACTCTGGGCGTTTTGTAAGAGAACTGAGTCCCTCAGGGAATATGTAAGCCACGAGAGAAGTGGGGTCCAGCTCTCACCTTAGTAGTAGGCACATTAGCCAAGAAGGAGCATGGAGAGTAAGTTTAATACTGTATTTAGCCTGGTCTGGAGTGGCAGCTCCATCAGTAAAGTGCTTGTTTTGTTAGCACGAGGGGCCCAGTCTGATGTCCGGAAGCCTGGTGAAGATGCTGCATTGTGGCACAGCACCTATGATCTCAGCTCTGGGGAGGCGGAGACACGAGGATCTCTGCAGCTCGGTGTCCAGCCACCCTAGCCTAGTTGGTGAGCTCCAGGCTAGGGAGAGAACCTGCTTCAGAAAACAAAGTGGACGGCACTAGGACAACGCTCAGGCCACCTCTGGCCTACACGCATGTACATATATGTGTATGCATGCCCCTTTCCCATGGGCATAATAAACATATTGATCCCAATAAAGTAAAAATACTATTTTTATATGAGCAGTGTATGTTTACTAATGTGTCGCTTTGCGTTCCAGAGGCAGGATAAGTTTCTGATCTTCACTCTTCAGCATTAGCACAAGAAGGAGCTGTGCTCTGGGCCCCCAGCTGTCAGCAAGCGAGACTGGGACTCCAGTTTATCCAGGTCTTTTAATTTTCCTGAAGTCTTTATTATAGATTTTATGTGACATCCTTCAATTTTTAAACATCGTCAAGTCAATATGCTTGCCATAGTGCTGACCAACACCACTTAAGCCAAAGCCAGCAGCTGGCAGGGCCGCCTGCTTGAGGTTCCTGCTCTGGATTGAAGATCTGGTCAGGGACCTAGGCTCCCCCATCATCAGGCCATTTGTAGCTTCTAAGATTCATTTTTGCTGTGAGGCTTAACTCAGATTGTGCACACAGACGGTTTGCCATAGTTTCTGGCACACGATAAAAGCATTTAATAACTGGTGTCGGCTGACCCTGAAGAACTTCTGAGATTTATTTCTATTATTTAGGGATTGAATCACAGGCTTCCTCCAGAGACAAAACCCCTGAAACCAGGTTCCTTCTCCCATAAATGAGTCCTTACTTCTCCATTCCTGCCTCATGACTTAGATTAATGACACTTTCATTTTATGTTGTCCATTTATCAAGTCCAGTGTGTGCGCACAGAAGTAGGAGGAGGCAAAAAAGGAGGAAGCTTAGGTGGAGTGTAAGTTGGTATAGGTGTTCTCGAAAGAAGTTTGGCAGCACCTAGCAAATAAGTAAAATAATATGTATACATTTTGTCTCCAATACTCTACTGCAAGGAATTCAGCCTATGAAGAAAATGATAGGGTTTTTTTTTCCCATAAAGATTTATCCCTAAGAATGTTTATGACAGCCTAGGCTAGTATAGAAACAATTAAGGAAATTAAATGCCCATAAACAGAGGACTGGTCACACAAGTTATACCAGACTGGAATGCTGATTTCCTCTTCTGCCTCCCCTCCACCACATTTAAAGTATTTATTATGTTAATTGCAATCTCCTGCAGTAAACTCATCCAGAGCAGAGTCCTTCTTTGTCTTGTTCACCATTGTCTGCGCCACTGAATATGAGCTGGCACATCATAGACACCAATAAATATTTAAATATGCAAGGCAGCTTGGGCAGTGCGATTCCATTTTGTGGGGGGAAGAAGCACATGCATTTCTAGAAATATGGCTTTTAGCGTTCTAACTGAGAACAGGGGTCAGGAAACTACAGCCCCTGGGCTGCCTAAATAGAGTATTCTGGAACACAGCCACATTCGTTTTCCTACATGTTGTCTGGGGTTGCTCATTGTTCACCAGACCCACCCGACCTGAGTATTCGGAAGAGATACTGTGGGATCTTCAATGCTGAAAATACTCACTATTAGGCCTTTAAAAGAAAAAGTGTGCTGGTCACAGCTCTGGATGATAGAAACTCTTTCTGAGTAATCTGATTCACATAGACACCTACACAGATACATAAACATAGGAGCATGTGTTGTACAGATATATGTTTACATACATATGAATATGTATGTTTTTACAATGAACATGTATTAATTTTTTTTTTTTTTTTTGGTCTTTTTGAGACGGGGGTTTCTCTTTAGTCCCTCCTGGCCTGGACCTCGCTATGTAGACCAGGCTGGCCTTGAACTCATAGAGATCCACCTGCCTCTGCCTCCCGAGTGCTGGGATTAAAGGCGTGCACCACCAACCCTAGCTATGTATTAATTTTATAACCACAGAAAGTTAGGCTTAATTTTCAAAATAACTCATCAAAGAACAAAGGAAGGAGCTGTTTACTCATACTTACCAGCATAAAAACTGTCTATAATCAATAACAGTATGGATATTGTCTATAATCAATAACAGTATGCATATTGTCATTCTGGTTTTCCGATGTCCACGTAAAGAGCTGAAAAACCAAGAGTTTCATGGCTGTTTGTATAAGGGATCTATCAATGGCTTCCATGTTATTTTATAGATCTTGGTTATGTTTTCTAAGTTTCTAAGCATGCTTTACTTTTGTAATAACAGAAAAAAAATACATAATATTGAATGTAAAGGTAGAGAAGAGAAAAGTCAGTCTTCATGAGCAGCCACGGGTTTCGGTCAGAGTTTTACCTGAAAGCACAGGATATGAACTCAGAATAGGTTTCCTCTGGACCTCCCCTGAAATAGCACCATGCCAAGGTGGAGGGGTTCAAGCCCAGGGTCACCACCTTTCCCTGACCATGGGATGGATGTGTTTTCTTTATATATTAAAAACTGTTTGAAATAGTCCTTCCAAGAGCACAACTTAATTCCTTCCAAAGAATAGTCTACTGTTCCTAGCCAGGTTTGAAACCAGGTACAGGGATGTTTGCTGCCTTCTGCTCTAGCTCTTGTAGAACGAGCCCCATAAAGGCTCATTTCCCAGAGTGCCACCACTGGAGCTGGGGAGAACTGTCAGGAGGCGGCCTGGGCAGCAGGTCACTGGGCACTGGTTCTGAGCTCTTGAAAAGAGTAGTTGACCCCAGCCCTCCTTCTTCCTCTTTTTGCATTCTGACTGTGAGGAGGGTAACTTTAGTTTGTTACACATTGTTGCCATGACATATTCTGCCACCTGCCTTAGCAATCAGTCACTACTGAAACCTCCAGACTGTGAGCCAAAATACACCTCTTCTCTCTAAAAGTTAGTTTATATTAGGCCTTTGTTACAGCAATGGAAGGGTGACTTGTTCCCATTTCCCTAAATTCAATCTTAGCTTCCACCAATATCTCTCAGCTTCAGCCTCCAATATGAGGTGTGTATTTGGGGTGGCAACACCCCGGGATGTCCCTTAACTGTGGGGAAGCAGTAGATAGATGTCCCCACCATTACCCTCAGGGTCCTGGAACAGAGGACTCCTGGCACTCCGAAAGGGCTTCTTTCTTAGCTTTCCCTTCCCTTGCTTACTCTCCCCATCTCTCTGTCCTTCTTCCCAGGACGCTCCTCCCAAATAACTTCTGGCACCCAACATTGTTTCAGGCTCTCTTTGCTTTTGGAGAAACTCAAACTAAGACAGTTCATAAAAATGTCAGACCAGTAATAAGAATTACATCCTAGAATCTTAGAAAGCTGTCACTGATTATGTCAAACAGAGCTCAGTGGTTTGTAGGATACAGCATTCATTCTACAAGTATGTACTGGGTGTCTGCACCAGGCCACACACATGCTGGACCTGTAACAGTAAACTAGAAAGACAGGCCTTTACTCACAGAGCATAAGATGCTAAAGTAATAAATGTGTAAACTATTCTGTGAAAACAAAGGAAAATACAGGAAAAATTAATGGCATGTGAGATTCAGCTTGGGTTGTTTAAAGTTTTGATTTTTTTTTTTTTTTTTTTTGTATTTTCGAGACAGGGTCTCCCTGTAGCCCCAGCTGTCCTGGAACTCATTCTGTAGACCAGGCTGACCTTGAACTCACAGAGATCCGCCTCCCTCTTGCCTCCCAAGTGCTAGGATTAAAGGCGTGCACCACGACGCCCAGCTTATTTTGTTTTTTAATTATGTGTATATGTGTACATGAGAAGATGCTCATGAAGGGCAGAGGCTTCATATCTGCCTGGAGGTAGAGTTACAGGCAGATCTGAGCAGCCCAACATGGGTGCTGGGAATCAAACTCAGGCTCTGCAAGAACAGAACACTCTTAACCACTAAGCCATCTCTCAAGCACCCTCAGCTTGCTTTTCTTTTTCTTTCTTTTTGGCCTTTTTTTGAGACAGGGTCTCCCTGTAGCCCCAGCTGTCCTGGAACTCACTATGCAGACCAGGCTGGCCTTGAACTCACAGAGATCCTCCTGCCTCTGCCTCCCAAGTGCTAGGATTAAAGGCATGCACCACCACACCTTTAAGAGGACACCATTTAACTTGGCCCCCAAAGCAGGAGTTAGCTTTAGCTAACTTTTTGGAGTGAGGCAGAGCTATTATATTCCTTCCATGTACAAAGGTTGACAATGAAAGTGAGCATTTGATGGCCTGATTAACCATATGAAGGGGCCCGAAAACTGTAAAAAGTGCAGAGGCAGCAAATACTCTCACTCTTTCATCCCACATGTACTAAATATCCTAGGAGCCCCCCCCCCCCAAATGCATAGGTGCTTGCAGGGTATTAATTATGGAAGGGCCCAAGAGAAGTTGCCATTAACATTTAAACACGGCCTAGAGAAACATCCTTGCAACTAGAAGCAGAACTCTGTGGATCCTACCTTGCTAGCTGGAAAGAATGTGTCAGAAAAAAAAGCACTTTAACTTCTCTCAAAACCCACAGTGTCAGGTTCACAAAGATGTCACTTAAAATTAATTTGAAGAGCACTTGCCTGCTGATTCTCTTTGACATTGTTCAGAAGAATCTAATGCTAGGCTCTGGCAGTAAAGCACTTGCCTCTCCAGCGTGAGGACCTGAGTTCTATCCGCAGAGCCACGCTAGGCACACTGACAGATGCTCCTAATTCCAGTAATGGCGAGATGCCCCCTGGACACTCTCTGGCTGGCTTCCTAGCCTACGTAGCAAAGTTCCAAGCCAAGGAGAGACTGTGTCTCAAACAAAAGTGGAAGGCACCCGATGAATGGCACCCGCAAACCTTTAGGGTGCGCGCGCGCGCGCGCACACACACACACACACACACACATTCCTTAACATTTAAACGAGCTTAACTTCTTCATAAACAGGTGTACTTTTGCAGTGTTATCCATGCAAAGAAAATGCCATAAGTCCATGTTTGCCACTTCTATGTTCATGATCGATGGCCTTTTTTCCCCTGCAGCAATCTTGTGCAAGTTTTGCTTCATATTATTATTATTCTCACTGCATGCTAATTCTTCAAACATTTTAGTAAATTATGGTTCTCTAGTTTGTACTTCAGAATCATTTAACTGATTTAATGATCAGTCTAGTTATTGTATTTCACCCTCACGTTAGAGTGCGGCAGGGTTTGAGTTGCAATAGCTGGTGTTGGTAGTAGCTCAAACACCCAGAAAGGAAAAAAAAAATGGTGAAGACAGGTGATATGGGACTGAGCACAGTTCATTTTATACCAGATATAATTCATAAGAAGATATGGATATGAATGTATATAAGTTTTAATTAATTCAGTCATTCATAATTCAGTGCTATATTTATAAGGTTCTTGCATGAGCCAGCCACCATGATAAGAGCAGAGCTGCTGAAATAAGGCTTTCTCAGAGCAGCACCCCTCTCCGGGGCCATACACAATGGTTAAAGGCTCTGAGCCAATATCTGCACCTTTGTCCTCCACTGGCCAGAGGACTGGATCTTGCATTATCTCAGAAATCAATCTTAGATACTCAAGTCCCTTACACAAACAGTATAGCATTCATATGTAATTCATATGCCCTTCTAGACTCTGTCTGTCTGTCTGTCTGTCTGACTATATCTATCTGGACCTGATCTTCTTGTATTGACTAAGCTGGTCTTAAACTTCTGGGCTCAAGTGATCCTTCAGCCTCAGTTTCCAATTATCTGGGTCTGCAAACATGTACCATTGAAGCTGACTTCATTTCCCATACAGCTCTAGATGACTGATACTATTCCATAACAGGATCAGTGCTGTGGACATGGTCGTGATATTGTATTGTTTATGGAACAACAAGAAGAACAAAGCATCCATATGCATGTTTAGCACAGAGCCATTTCTTCAGGTTTTTTGTTCTGCACTTGGTTGCATGCAAGGTTGTAGAAGCCATGCCTGTGGAGACCTCACTGGATATTTAAACCCTGGTTTTGTTACTTCTTACTCCTTTGATGGTGGGTATGCCAATTAGCTAATTCCTTCCTTGTGCATAAAGTGTAAATTAAAACAGCATGGATCTCCACAGGACTGTTGTGGATGAAAAATGTACAGGTACAAACAAAACCTGTGGAAGATCGCCAGGGGCATAACAGGCACTTGGTCTTTTTTGCCTATTTGGTTACTATGATGTTGTGTTTGTCTATGACCGACTTGCAGCAATCACAATATTCCATCTCCTCTAACTCATCTCTGTAGTTATCTACAAGATACTGCTACTTACTATTGCTTTCTTCATCATATTATAGGGTGTGTGAAGATACATTTGGTACCTGGCCTCGTATTTTATATCAGCAAATGTTTGCTGAATGATAAACAAGTGAATAAAGGACCCTTCATCAAGGCGAATGGCTCCGCTCATCCTCCGCCAGCTTTTCACTGCGGAGATTTCCATCACACATGTCCATCAGATGGCATTTGCTGGAAATTCCACACAGTTTTAGGTCCAGATGGTGCCGTGACAAAAGGAAGACGTGCTGGCATGCCTGAGATTTACGTCGCCAGATGACAAGCCATCTCACTCTATTATTCATCATCAAATGTCGTTGGCCAGTGAACTGACTGCTGTCAGCCGAGCTGCACAGTGGTCAAGTGGAGAGGCTGCTTCCAGGGAAGCCAGGGCCAACACAGAGACAGAGAGCTGTGGTAGGAAGCCAAGGGGCAGGAGGCGGGACACTTCTTATTATTGCCTTGGCTTTGTAACCCTGGGCAAACGATTCCCCTTTCCGTGTCTTTTAGCTCACTGTGCACGACGTAAACAGAAGACACAGTTTGTCTTCTGTAATTCCCAACCCTGATCATGCACAAGTAGCTACTGGTAAACTTTTAAAAACCTAATCTTCCAGGCCAACTTTTTCAGTAAAGTCTAGGGACCTCTGTAGCTTTGTAAGCTATGTGATCTCTGTCACAACCACTTATACTCAGCTCTGTTATGTATGCCAAATCAGTCACAGTCATTCAAAGCAGAGACTGGGTCAGAACCAGCCAGCTTGCTGCTGGACCACAGTTGGCTGAGCCCTGCTCTAAGTATGCTGCAGCCTCCCAGACTAAGGACCAGCTGATCCTCTATGTGTACTTTGAATGTATACAGTCTATGGCAGGGACTTGGGCAGCAGATGCCCTGGGGAACTTCCAGGTCGGAGGATGGGTTAGGCTCTTCCAGATCTGCCACAAGAGTGAGAGAGTGTTTTTGCTCAATGTGGTCTAGATGATTACTTTGAGATTCTTGCAAATGAATTATTTTGGGACACTGCCTTTCTGTGTCTGAAGCTATTACTCCCGAAGGTCAATTCTTCCTCTCCAGGAAATTCAAATGGTATTTTCATTGTGTCTAGGGCTAAAGAAGTTCTGTGTATGGTGTCCCCTGTTAGCTCTTTTATTGCTTGGTTCACATTATCTCTGTCAAGAATTAAAACAACATAATCTTGGGAAGCCTCAGCTTTAGGGAGAGAGCAAAGAGGAAAAGGAAATAGTTGAGTCAGTAAAGTGCTTCCTGTGCAAGTACAGGGACCTGAGTTCAATCCCTAAAACACACATAAAAATCCCAGGCATGGTGTCACATGCTTATAATCCCAGCCCTGGGGAGGCAGAGATAGGCAGGTTCCCCAGGCAAAATGGCCAGCCAACCTATCCTACTTGATCTAATACCGGCCAGGGAAGGATCTTGTCTCAGAAACAAAAAAAAGGTGCTTAGGCAGATAACACCATGGAGTACTACCTGCTGACAGTGACACACACACACACACACACAACACACACACAAATATATATATATATATATATATATATATATATATAACAAGTAAAGAAAAGAGAATGCATAAAAATCTAAAATTATGAAACAGACCAAGGGGTGCTGGTTTATGCTGAGACTCTCTTTGTATAAGAAACTCTTGTTCTACCGAAAATTAAGACTTGGTTATGATACAACCCGATTTTTCCAGAACAGCCTCAGTTTTTACCTATTGTCTCTCTGCACTCTCAGAAGTTTCTCCTTTGAGGGCTGGAGAGATGGCTGCGTGGGTACAGTGCTGCCATGCAGGCATGCAGATCTGAGTTGAGATCCATAGAACCCATGTAGAGCAGTATGCAGTAGCAGGTGTCTGAAATCCCAGAGTTCCCACAGCAAGATAGGAGAACCCCAGGGACTCATGGGCCGGGCAGTCTGTTGTGTGCAGTGGTGAGCAGCCAAGAACCCATCTCAAACAAGGTAGAAGACACGGACCAGCACCGGAGGTTGTCTGCTCAGCTCCACACGCACACTGTCTCACACACATGCTCATACACACATATAAACACACACAAAGATTTTAAAGATTGTCTCATTTGGATAACAAACACCACAGCTTTCTTTCTTCCTTCTGATAGGTGATCATTATGGCAAAGTCAAGTGGGCCTAGGGGTCCATTCAGTCAGCTCTAGGTTGACTGAGGTAGACAGGTTAGGTCAGCTTCCTAGAGCTGCATAGCTGGTGAGTGGTGAGGACCAGTCCATAATACAGGCATTCTGACTCAGACTTTAACCCATCCCACAGCACAGTCCTTCCTGAGCTCACCCCTGAGTATAGTGTGTTCCACCCTGGATCCGAACACAGGCCTTGCTTTCTGTTCTGAAGAACTAGTGTAATGTCTTGAAAATTCCCATGGCTGTATAGCCAGGTCAGCATAGTCTCAGGCCCAGCCAACAGAGGTCTGTGTGGCTGGAGATCCCTCCTGCTTTAGCCTGCCAAGTGCTGGGATTGTAGGCAGACACCACAGTGCTTGGCTCTGCTCGTCACAGTCAAGATATGCTGGCCATCTCTCTTGCCCTTTAATACCTATATTGTTGGAAGTGGAAAGGGTATACTGGCCAGGAAGTTTGTATTTGCTGACTATTCAGAGAACATCTACTGGCTTGCAAACTGAATGTAGGGGCAACAAGACATTGTCAGTGGGCTTCTGCAAAGCATACCCAGAAAGCAAACCGTCATCTGGGTAAGATCGCTAAGGCTGGTGAGAGTCGGAAGAAAGGGTTTCTTCTTTTCCTTCCCTTTCCCTTCCATTCCATCTTTCTTTCTTTCTTTCTTTCTTTCTTTCTTTCTTTCTTTCTTTCTTTCTTTCTTTCTTTCTTTCTTTCTTTCTCTCTCTCTCTCTCTCTCTCTCTCTCTCTCTCTCTCTCTCTTTCTCTCTCTCTCTCTCTCTCTCTCTCTCTCTCTCTTTCTTTCTCTCTCTCTTTCTCTCTCTCTTTCTCTCTCTCTCTCCCTCCCTTCCCTCCCTCTCTCCCTTCCTTCCTTCCCTCCCTCTCTCCCTTCCTTCCTTCCCTCCCTCTTTCCCTTCCTTCCTTCCTTCCTTCCTTCCTTCCTTCCTTCCTTCCCCCCTCCCTCCGTTCCTTCCTTCCTTCCCTCCCTCCCTTCCTTCCTTCTCTCTCTTCCTTCCTTTCTTCCTTCATTTCTCCCTTCCTTTCTTTTTTCTTCTTGAGACAGCGTCTCCCTGTCATCCCAGCTGGTCTATAACTTGCCATGTATACCAGGTTAGCCTTGATCTCACTGGGATCTGCCTGCCTCTGCCTCCCAAGTGCTAGGTTTAAAGGCGTGTGCTAAGGTGCCTAGCTAAGAGCTTTCTTTTACATAAAATAGGAAGCTAGGGGGTCGGGGAGCTGGTTGTCAGTAAAGTGCTTGCTTTGCAATTATGAGGACCCGAGTTCTATTCCTAGAACCCATGTGTGTGTGGGAAACTAGTGTGTTGCTGTGTGCTTGTAACCCCAGAACCAGGGAGACAGAGACAGACAAATTCCTGGAGGCATTGCCAGCCACCCTAGTGAACTGATGAGTTCCAGGCTAGTGAGAAACCCTGGTAAAAAACAAGGTAGATGGCACCTGAAGGGAACATTAAGGTTGTCTTCTGGCCTCCACATGCACACGCACAGGCACACACACAGACACACACACAGACACAGACATACACACAGACACAGACAGACAGACAGACACATACCCACACACATACCCTCCATGAAAATGAGACTAGTAATTACATAAGTTTCCAAACGCTTTAAATATAGAGATATTTGGGGGTGCAGAGATGGCTAGAGCACTGGCTGATCTTGCAGAGGACCCAGGTTCAACTCCCAGCACACACACGGTGGCAATGACTGTCCATAATTCCAGCTCAAGGAAAATGGCTTTATAAATATAAACAAAGAAACAAACAAATAAAAATGTAACCATGGAGCCACCATAAACAAGTGTTCCTGCTAACACATGGAGCAGGGATAACGTTACAATCAGAACGTCACTGAGTGAAGGGACCGTCCATATCTCCCAGTGTCACAGAGTGACCTCCCACACAATGGGACTCCTGAGGGAACAAGACACTACCTAGAAATTAATCTAAAAACCCCCAGAAAGCTGGATTTGAATCAGAGCAAACCTTGGATCCACCTACCAAAGACCCACAAACAGAAGAGAAAAGGAAATTACACCATGAGGATGAAATTAGCTAAATCCAGACAGTGAGAAATTCTTCAGACCAAATAACCCAATTTAGATGTTAAGGAAATATCTAAACTGTAGGTGGAAAAACAGAAGAAACAGAGGAGAAACTTCTAAACTAAAAAAGGAAGGAAGCCCAGTCCTCAACCAATCAAGCAGCCAGGAGCCCGCGCCACCTCTTAGAGTGCGGTGTGGAGATGTGAGGACCTGCTTCATTGCGTCTACTGGTTTGAGTTCAGTTGTTAGTTTGCTTCTCAAAGTATTGACCCTGGTCATTCTCATACAGAGAACTATGGGCTGTTTCCGTTTGAGCTTCAAAACCAGAGGAATTATGAGGCTTGAGAAACAGCTCAGTGGGTAAAGGGCACGTACCACACCAGCCTGGCCACCTGAGTTCAATCCCTGCAAAACAGGTAAAGGTGGACGGAGAGAACATACTCAATAAAGTTATCCTCTGACCTCCACATGCATGTGGTGCCTTCACATGCCTTCCTTCACAGACTCGTATTAAAATTGGGGGAAAAAACCATAAGGAATCAGATTTAAATGTTATAACAAATATACTATAAGATGGAACAGCTTAGACCAGGAGGAAGATGTTGTTCTCATGCAGGTTACACAGGTAGGCCCAAGCAGGCTAAGGAAGTTTTACGACCCTGAGGCACAGATCTCACTGGCATCTTTCCTTAGCATTCAGCATCCATCTTCTCTTTGCAGAGTGCTGTTCTTCCTCCCAGCAGCACAGAAACATCTCTGCATGGGAAAGGAGATTCGAAGTCACCCAGCCCCTTCAAGAATAAATCCTAGGCATGAATTACACACATCTCACCTTACCGGCCAGAAGTTAGTCACAAGGCCACACCCAACTGCAAGAGAGCCTGGAAGATGGAGTTGTTATTCTGGGAAGCCATGTGCCAGTTCTGTTTCTCTAAAGGAAGGGGGCAAATGATCTGGATACAGCCAGCAGGCTCAGTTGGAGAAGGATGGAGGGTTAACTTGATTTGCTTCAACTCAGAATGTAAATAAGATTTAAAAGAAATGTTCTTAAGAATCCTCCAATTGATTTAGCAAAACCCACGTGTGTAGCCATCCCTACTTATTTCCTTTAAGGTGGGTTCCAGAAGGATCCCAAGAGTTGGTATTGCCTCGTTAACCCAGTTTATTACCTAATGAGTGTTAAATTAACAACTGAACTTTGCCGATGTCCCTTAATTTCAAATGTCTTTTTTTTTCTAATTAAATAGCCCAATAATGGTTTAATTCTATCCCCCCTGCATAATTGGTGGGATCCCATAGCAAGCTCCTAGTTCACAAGATTCTTATTAAACAGAGTAATCCAACTTATGGAAAATAACGGGAGACAAATAGAAAAAAGTGGTAGAGCTGACACACGGGCCTGCAAGCCAGCGGAAGCAGTGTTGACGAAAGGGGTACATAACGGGGGTCTAAGTAAGACTTGGATGCAGGAGCAGCAGGTTTAAATGATGCATGAGGGGCCACCAAAGCAAATCCCTTTCTCCATGGTCCCCTTCAGGGTCAAGTACCATGTTTCAATTACAATTTCTCCAAATTGCTGCATTGTGGCGCATGCTTCAAATTAATAGCCGTACAGCACAGTTCTCCGTGGGACAGAATCAGAAAATCTAGTTCAGAGGTTTGTTGAAAGATGCCCCCAAGACACCCAGCTGCAAAACACATTAAAGACTCTGAGATGATGGGAATATTTCTGATCAGTATCCCCCACAGAGGCTACATTTGCAGAAAACAAGTTTATTATTTATAGTAGCAAATACGATTTTTGGGCACAGTCAGGGCAGCTTCTTGGAATTACATCAAGAAGGCAGCACTATTCAGACCGTTATGGAAATCATGTTTACATTCACATGAGGCAGGGGTTTGGCCAAGATGCATATTTCTTCCTAGAGCCTCCTCCTGATGCAGCTCCCGTGGAGATACCAAAATGTTTTGGTTTGGCCTTTTGTTTTGAATGGGGCTCTTTCTTAGGGAAAGAGTCTACCCATGAGGAAGAACTGTTGTCACATTCTACTCCAAATGACCAGCCTGATTTCAGGAGGAGGTCTCATAGGGACTTGCCATGGGTCAAGAGGGAGCAGAGTACTCTGGTGGACTTCAGGTTTGATCAGGACTGGTGGGTGCACCGTCAAGTTCGGGAGATGGTCTTTCTTTTGGCTGGAAAGTTATATATTTGGCAATTTCCTCCATGTGTATTCTAAAGAAACAAGGGCAATTTGGGGCCTGACCTCCAAATGAGTAGTTGGGATGATACTGATGATTCCATGCCTTGTGACTCTAAGCAGAAGACAAGCACATTTCCATAAAAGTTGAGAGAAAACTGTTAGCTCTTCTCTCTGAGAATAAATCACTGGATAAGAATGAGAAGACCGATTATTAGGATATGAGTTCTGCTTCCAATGGCTCTGTCTCTCATGCTGCAAGCTCACAGCACATACACAAATCTCCCTATTCTTAGGCTTCATAGGCATAAGCTGCAATTGTCTATCACCCGGAAGCCTAAAATCCATTTCACCATTTCAATTCTTCTCAAATTTAGGCTTGAGGGGTTGGAGAGATGGGTCAGTGGTTAAGAGTACTGACTGCTCTTGCAGAGGACCCAGTTCAATTCCCAGCACCCGCATGGCAGCTAAGAACTGTCTTTAACTTCAGTTCCAGGGGAATCCAACACCCTCTTCTGGCCTCCGTGGCACTGCACGACACGGGTGCACCAACCTACATGCAGACAGTACACTCATACACATAAAAACAATTTAGGCTTAAAATTCCACCTTTCGGGTCTGAAAGACTATTTTGACATCAAGTCCAAGCTGTACTGATATAGATGGATAATAGGTTTCCCAATGCGAACTTCTTTACTAAAATCATGGAAGAACTGGATAAATGAAACCCATTCTTTTAAGAGCTGAAACTCTGGTTGGAGGAAATAGACACAACATCTAGTCTCAGGAATCACTGAGAAACCATACACTTATTTGCTTTGGCGATGTAGGTTTCTTGGGGATCTGTCCTAAGGTGCCCAAGCTCAATGTTCTTTTGCTTTCTCAGATGGGGGGGGGGCGATGGGATACAGGTGCTACTTGGTATAGTGAGACAGTCCTCCCTCCCTTCCCCCTTTCCCCCTTTTTCTCTCTCTTTCTCTTTCTTTCTTCTTTCTTTCTCTCTCTTTCTCTTCTTTCCTTCCTTCCTTCCTTCCTTCTTCTCTCTCTTTCTTTCTTTCTTTCTTTCTTTCTTTCTTTCTTTCTTTCTTTCTTTCTTTCTTTCTTTCTTTCTTTCTCTTTCGTTTTCTTTCTTTGATAGGCTCTCACTATTTAGCCTTGGCTGACCAACACTCACTATGTAGACCAGGCTGGCCTCAAATTCACAGAGATCCTGCCTCTGCCTCCCAAGTGCTGTGATTAAAGGCATGTGCCACCATGCTCAGCCTTGGCTTAACATTTTAGAAATATTCTAAACAGGCTGGAGGTGTAGGCCAGTGGTAAAATCCTCACTCAGCATTTGCAAGGCCCTGCATTCAGTCCCCACACTGCACATGATAAATAAATAACACTCTAAACAAACATCATTGCTGAGAGGCTCCCTGGGGCCCTAACTAAGACTGTCTCAGAACTGGGTAAACTGGGAATTGTGGGCCATGGCCCTGGAGACATCTGGAGTCTGTCTGCTCTGCTCTTAATGATCAAAACACTCCCACAGGTACAGTCCTGGGAAGGTGACGAGCAGGGAGTAAGAAGGAGAAAGAGGGAGAGAAAAGAGGATGGATGGATGGATGGATGGATGAAAGGAAGGAAAGAAGGGAGGGAGGGGGGAGAGGGAGGGAGGGAAGTGAAATAATGAAGATAAAAACAAGAAAACAGGTTTTCTGATGTGAGTCACTGCTCTAAGTGACTTTTTTTTTTTTTTTTTTTTTTTTTTTTTTTTTTTTTTTTATTATGTGTATCAATGTACTGTCTGCATGCAGGTCTGTGCACCCGTGTCGTGCAATGCCGCGGAGGTCAGAAGAGGGTCTCGGATTCCCCTGGAACTGGAGTTCTCCTGGAATTGGAGTTTCAGACGGCTCTCGGCCGCCATGTGGGTGCTGGGGATCGAACCCGGGTCCTCTGTAAGAGCGGTCGGCGCTCTTAACCGCTAGGCCATCTCTCCAGCCCTCTAAGTGACTTTCTTAAGACAGTAAGTGGAGTTTTTTTTTTTTCCTGGAGGCTTACATGTGATAGAATGTCTCCACTGGGGGACGTGAGAATCCAAATTTGTACTTATTTGCATATTTGTTGGTTTGTGTCAAGACACGAGTGTGGTGTGAATCCCAGCCTGGTTGTAAACCTGGAAACGTCCTGCCTTAGTCCGAGTGCTGGGAATGAGCGCAGGCATGTGCTTACTTACACATCCAGCTAACAAACTTCTCACCAATATTTCCTGATGTACAACAAAGGGCAAGAGGGATATGCTTTCTCTAGGAACTGCCAGAGTGTCTAGGGACCTCAGACGGTTCCCTCAGAGGCCCTAAATGACAGTGTGTTCCAGTGTGAAATGATTCCTTTTTGGTTCTTGTAATCCTGATAAATAGCCCTAAGAGGGTCTCAGTTTGGTGTTGTCGGATACTTAGCATCTGTCTAACTAGCTCTGGCCTCTAGAATGCAGAGAGAAAGCTGGGTCCTGGGCATGCTGGCAGACGCTACCATATCCTAGTGCTTTTACTGCCTTGAACGTCCTAAGGTCAGTCAGCTACAAGCTGGGCGTATCAGATGCCTTGGAAAGGAGACAGGCAAAAGTTCATTGGAAGTATGTATTTTAGTTTATAAAAGATTCCAATAAATATCAGAGTGGTGGACTAGATACAGTAAAAGGATTCAGAAAGGACTCCGAGTCACTCAGCAAGCATACTTAGGAAGTCCATGGGTCAAAAAGGAGACTTCATGCTCCCAATTCATGTCAGTATGACAGTGATAGAGGTCTTTTTGATGGGAAAAGTCCCTATGTGAGACCTTTATCAGAGTTTCAGGGTTTTTGTTTTGTTTCTTCTTTTTTGGTCTTTTCAAGACAGGGTCTCCCTGTAGCCCCAGCTGTCCTGGAACTCACTCTGTAGACCAGGCTGGCCTTGAACTCACAAAGATCCGCCTACTTCTGCCTCCCAAGTGCTAGGATTAAGGGCGTGTGCCACCACGCCCAGCCGTTCTGTTTCTTTTCTTGTTATTGTTCTTGGTTTTTGTAGTGTTGGAAAATCAAACCCAGGACTCTTGGCATGCTTGGAAAACACTACCTACTGAAGGAAGTCTCAGATCCTGATTTTTAATTTTTTTTTTTTTTTTTTTTTGAGTCAAAGACTCTCTATACAGTCCAAGCTGGTCTGGAGTTCTCTGTCCTCCTTCCTTAGCCTCAAGCACAGGGATTACTGGTTCACACTACTACACTGGACTTGATGCATTTTAGAGTAAGTCTTAAGAGCTGCCTCTTCTCTTCAGTCCAACATTGTATTTTGCATTATGAAGTGTTTATATTGAGGGTAATAATAATTACAACAACTTAGAATCCCAAAGAGATTTCCTCCTAAAAGCTTTAGCCTATGAGGACATGGGGAGCCCATGATAGAATGGAAACGTGCAGTCTTCCTTGACCGGGAAGCTTAGGCTCAGTTGTAAAACTGCCTCCTCTCCTGTGAATGACAAAATCCTGGGAAATATGGCCCATATTAGGAAGGACCACCTTCCTAATATGGGGGCTATTTCTTCATGTATCATGCTGGGAAACTTGATGAGGAGGAGAAGACACAGAAAACCTGGAAACTACTGATGGAAAAAGAATGATGGATCTCTTTGCCAACTCCTAAAAATAAAAACCAAGAAATGTCAACCAGCCCTAGACCCATATAGTTATTTTTAAAACCAACAGAAATAATATGGGAGACGTAGTTTCCATTACCATGACCTTATCAGATGCTCTGAATTATTTTACTTGAGAGAAAATGTTACTTATTTTAAAATATGGGCTGGAGAGATGGCTCAGCAGTTAAGAATGCCGATTGCTCTTGCAGAGGACCCGGGTTCGATTCCCAGCACCCACATGGCGGCTAAGAACCGTCTTTAACTCCAGTTCCAGGGGAATCCAACGCCCTCTTCTGACCTCCGCAGCATTTCATGACACGGGCGCACCAACCTACATGTAGACAGTACACTCATACACATAAAAAAAAAATAATAAAAAAATTTAAAATAAAAGCCTGTATGAAAATGTCACAACAAAAAAACATTATTTTGTAGAATATATACTAATTACAAGTAAAAGCCAGCTATAAAAGCATATCATGAGGCAGAAGTGCTGCTCAGTGAGGTTTCTGTTGCGTCAGCCTATGGAGTTGTATCTCTTGAAGGAAAATGCACGCTAGCTGTCTTTTCTCTTCATGCAGAAAATCGTGACAGCCATATTCATTGCCTACTCCTCATTTCCTTGGCCCCGTTTTTTATGGGAATATCTGTTCTCCTTCCTTATTGAACAGATCTTAAAAAATTGTTCTCTCAAAACTTTTTGAGCCAGGAGGAGGAGGTTAAAAATCATCTCCATGCATCATTTAGTTCCTTCCAGAAACAGGCTCTCCTGGGAGGAGCCGTGCACAGAGCACTCTGATTTTAATGGTGATTGAAGACACACACAAGAGTGAAAGACAGTGGAGAAATGACTGAACCGTTCAAAACAGCAAGGTGTGACAGGATTCCCGTGAGGAGATACAGGAGGAAAGGAGGACCCCTGAAGTGGGGGTTGAGGAGGAATAACAGACATTGGTGAGATGGGAGTATTCAATACACACATTGGTGAGGTGGGAGTATTCAATACATTAGTCACATGTATTTGCCCTGTGGAGGTAGGGAGCCTGTTTCAACCTTTTGCAAGTTGCTTGGCAATTTGTGTTTTGTCTTCTTTTGCTTGGTTATTAATATCAAACAGCAGGTAAGTATTTTAAAAATCATTTGAGGGTCAGCCAGATGGCTTAGCTGGTAAAGGTGCCAGTTCCAAAACCTGATGATCTGAGTTGATTCCTGGGTCCCACATGGCATATGTGAGCTCACACACCTACACACACACACACACACACACACACACACACACAGGCGCGCGCACGCGCGCGTGCGCAGACAAGCATGCACAGTAAAAAAAGTAATAAGAAAAAAATTAAAAACTATTTAAAATACTATGCGGACAAAAGAAAACATCTGCAATCTGGATTTGCCCCAAAGTTTACTAATTTTCCATCTCTACTTTGGAACTAAGTCACTAAGGCTTGGACTGGAAATCAGAACTTCACCCTGGTGTACAGGGCAATAAATGGATTTATTCAGAGTCTTAAAATGAAGGGGGGACTTGCATAAGGAGAAAGGGAAGAGAATGAATGGAGTGCTACAAGGAGGCAGTAAAGGGTAAACAAAGCCCCCAGACACTAACAAAGAACATTCAGAGAGCCTTAACTGCTTGATTTCATTAGCAAACTCATATTCACCCAGGCGTGGGGTTGCATGCCTGTAGTTCCAGTACCTGAGAGGCAGAGGCCGGAGGATCAGGAGCTTAAGGCAGTCTGAGCTACAAGAGACCCTGTCTCAAACCCAAAACCAAAGCAACGAAGTATATACAGAAGTTAGATTCTCAAGGCTTGAAACTTAGGTAAAGGTTTCTAATATAGGGGCTGGAGAGGTGGCTCAGCCCTTAACAGCACTGGTTGTTCTTACAGAAGACCTGGGTTTGAATCCCAGCACCCATATGTCAGCTAACAACTGTCTGTAACTCCAGTTCCAGGGGGATCTGATGCCCTCTTCTGACCTCTGTGGGCATTGCATGACATGGGTGCACATATATATGCAGGCAATAAACACATCCATATAAAAATAAAAATAATAAATTTTTATTTTTGTTGAGACAGCGTCTCCCTATAGCCCCAGCTGGCCTGGAACTCTGTAGACCAGGCTGGTCTTGAACTCACAGAGATCCGCCTGCTTCTGCCTCCTGAGTGCTAGGATTAAAGGTGTGTGCCACCACGCCTGGCTTAAAGACAGTTCTTAGCAGCCATGTGGGTGCTGAGAATCGAACGCCAGTCTTCTGCCAAGAGCAGTCAGTGCTCTTAACTACTGAGCCAGCCATCTCTCCAGCCCCATAAAATATTTTTTAAAGGATTTCTAATATAAAGGTAATAAATCTGTTTGATCTCATAAGTGATGAGATTTGGGGGTCTAAAATTGATGTGATCATGGGGTTTCTTCCAAATCAACCCAATCTCCTTGGAAGAAAAAGGGACCAAGGAGGAGAAGATATTTGCCGACAATGGTGGTGCATCTCAGTAAAGCCGAGTTGAGTTAGGAATACTGGAAAGCTGGAGAACCAGTCAGACATGGGGCAACGGATACATCCATGGGAATAATACACTCTTTCCCCTTAAAAGTTCAAAGACATGGCTTCTGCCAGGGACTCTGGTGTTAGTAGGAATCCTAGTGCAAGCATCCGGTTGGGCATTTGGAGCCCAAGTTTGGGAGACTGTGATGGTGTGGATTTGGTTTAAGTGTGTCCCTCCAAAGGCTGGTGTAGCAGTCTTGATCCATGGAATGGCCTTATTGGGGAGTGAGGGGACCTTTAAGTGGCGGGTCCTCAGAAGAGGTTCTCAGATTTGCAAGTGTGCCCTCGGTAGGGATGGTGGGACTTCAGCTGCCTGTCGTTCTTTTCAGATGGGATCTCTCTTTCATACATAGGTTCCTACCATAATGGGTACAATCAAGAGGGCCTCACTAAAACCAAGCATAGGCCATACTCTTGAATGTCCAAATAGCTTTGTGACCTTGGGTTAGGCAATACTTCCTTGAATCTGACACCAAATACACAACCAGTAAAAGAAAATGGATTAATAAGACTTCACAGAAGTTTCCAAACAAACATCTTTTCTTTATTAAGACAGTCTCTGGTATTTTGTTAACAGTAATGAAAATGGACCAGCTCAGAGACTGTCCCGGGATGCTAAAATAATGTTCCATCTCCATGGAAAGTACTGACTGATTCAAAGGTACCCATTGCATCATGACTGAAAATCTCATCTCCTCAACCCAGGTTAGGTTTTAAGAGGGTCTTGGTTTTGTTTCCTGTTGTTGTGATAAAATATGTTGACCTAAGTGACTCAAGGGACAAAGGGTTTATTTGGCTCTCAATTCCAGGGTTCAGCCCATCATTTCTGGGAAGTCACAGAGGCAAGAACTTGAAGCAACTAGTCACTTTAAGCCACAGTCAAGAGCAGAGAGCAATTAATTAATTCATGCATACTCAGCTCACTTCCTCTATCCTTACACAGTTCATGGTCCCCTGCCCAGCAAAAGCTCCACCCACCATGAGTGGGTCTTCCCACCTTAATTAATGCAATAAAAAAATCTTCCACAGATGTGCTCACAGGCCAACCTAGTCTAGATAACTCCACATTGAAATTCCCTTCCCAAGTAATTTTAGATTGTGACGAGCTGACAATACTAATCATACAGATAGTAAAAATGAAAGAAAGAGAAATGAGCTTTAGGGTAGATACTGCCTTGTCCAAGGCATTTAAGATGAAGCCCTATTAAAGGTCTGAAAATTACCACCTGATAACACAGGAGGCCCTTTACCCCCAAACTCATTTTGTAGGTAAAGGACAATGAATGTCCTCCAATCCAGAGGTCACCTGAGAGCAATCAGGCTTTACTCTGCATCTAGAGTTGGGCTTTCAAAAGGCTTTACACCAGCCCAGAAAAACGTCAATTAAAAATGCTTTTCACCAGGTGTGGTGGCTCGAGCCATTAATCGTAGCACTTGGGAGGCAGAGGCAGGCAGATCTTTGTGAGTTCAAGGCCAGCCTGGTCTACAGAGTGAGTTCCAGACAGCTGGGACTATAGGGAGACCCTGTGTCTCGAAAAGACCCCCCCCCCCAAAAAATGCTTTTCACCCAAGAATCCAGGAACAAACTAACTTTATCCTGAACTTATTTTGTTCAAAGTGGACAGAAGAAGTCAATAAGGAAGGAAAGAAAGAACAGTCCTTCAATAAATTATGCTGGAACACAGGGGTAGATACATGAAAATTAGAGTCCAATTCCTTTGTGTAAAAGCCATACAAAGCAATAATAACAACAAACGTATCATCCACCTAACTACAAGTACGAACCATGTAAAACTCTTAGAAGAAACTGTTAGGTCTGGGCTTCCCAGAATACCAAGGGACACAGATGTCACTTCCTCCAGAGGCTGTCAATCTTCTGACCACTTCCTCTGTACCTGAGGCCCCGCCCTCTGACTACAAGTGGGTAGGCCCCAGACTCTCTCTCTCTCTGTCTCTCTCTCTCTCTCTCTCTCTCTCTCTCTCTCTCTCTCTCTCATAACCTAATAGAAACAGAGCAGCAAATGATTGTGGCCCTGGGCTAGGTCCTTGAGTAAGACTTCCAAAGCTCAATCAGTTAAAGAGCAGGGGGCTGGAGAGATGGTTAAGAGCACTGACTGCTCTTGCAGAGGACCCCGGTTCGATTCCCAGCACCCACATGGTGGCTAAGAACAGTCTTTAACTCCAGTTCCAGGGAAATCTGACGCCCTTTTCTGACCTCAGCAGCATTGCACGACATGGGGGCACCAACCTGCATCCAGACAGTACACTCATACACATTAAAAAAAAAAAAATCAAAATTAAAAAAAAGAGCAAATGTACGTAAGATTTCATGTGCTTCAGAAGACACCAGTGGGAATAGTATTTACAAATCATGCTGCTAAGGAGCCTTATACATTAACGATATAAAGAAAAATAATTTATTATTATTATTATTATTATTATTATTATTATTTTGGGTTTTTTCGAGACAGGGTCTCCCTTTAGTCCCAGCTAGCCTGGAGCTCTCTATGTAGACCAGGCTGGCCCTGAACTCACAGAGATCCGCCTGCCTCTGCCTCCCAAGTGCTAGGATTAAAGGTATGTGCCACCACGCCCAGCCAAAAAATAATTTATTTTAAGCAGTGGCAAAGGATTTGAATAGGCTTTTTTTTTTTTTTTTTTTTTTTTTTTTTGAACAGGGTCTCCCTATAGCTCCAGCTGGAGTGGAACTCACACTGTAGACCAGGCTGGCCTTGAACTCACAGAGATCTAGCTGCTGCCTCTGCCTCCCAAGTGCTAGGATTAAAGGCATGTGCACCACCATGTCCCACTTAAAGATGGTTCTAAACTGCCATGTGGGTGCTGGGAATTGAACCTGGGTCCTCTGCAAGAGCAGTCAGCACTCTTAACCACTGAACCGTCTGTCCAGTCCCTGAACAGGCATTTTTTTAAACAAAATATGTTAAACCTGGAGCTGCCACAGGAATTCCTATGTATCCAACTATGAGGAAAGAAAACATATGTCCACACAGAGACTTGTAGAAAAATGACCCCGGAAGCATTATTATTAAAAAGAAAAATGAAAAACAGGTCTTGTCCACCAACTAATAAATGGATAAACAAAATAGACTATATCCATATGTCATACCAGAATATTGATCAATTTGTCTCCTTAAGTCAAATTTCTCCTCCTACAGGTCAAATTCAAATTTCATTTGTAAGTGGTTCTATTTTTTATATAATTTTCATTTCCCATCTCTCAAAGAGTAGATGTTTGCTTCTAGATACAATGCAGCCTACTGTTGTCAATAGTTCACACTTCCAGCCATTGATTGGTAAAATATAAAGTGATTGTTTTTTGAAAAATCCTGAAAATTTGGCTTCACGTCCTCTGCTCTGTAGAAATTACAGAAAAGGCAGCAAGTGCTATTACTGGAATTTCACCTCATATTACCGTCAATAGCTACAGCTTCTATGCGGAAGGCTTATCGTGAATGAGTTGGTGGTTCAGGTCATCATTTATAAACTAGGAGACCTTTGAACCACGAGATGGAGTATACATCACTGAAGATGGAAGGCCTTTGGCATCAGAGATGCTGTGTCCGTCAACCAGCCACTGTTTACCCAGAAGTCATGGGCAGTACTCTGCCTGAACCTTAGGGTTCATTTTACAACATCTGGTTGAGGCTGGATTTCTCAGTTACTCCTAGGCACGGGCTGTGTTTAAGAACTTCAGCTTCCCCTAAGCATGTGTTCAATGTGCTCAGCTTAACTAACTTGGGCTTCATGGCATGTCATGACATGCATGCCCCAGACATCAGCTCCTAATGGAACAAATACAAAGCCAAGTGCAAGACCACAAGAGGAGTGTGTAACAATGTGTAGAACTCACATTTGGTGAGCAGAGTGGCCCATCTGTGTGGAAACAAAGCTTTTACATCCCTTTTACTACAGTGTCTTTTTTTTCAATGTCCTTTGGACTGCTATAATTTCTGTTTCTCTTATTTTTGAGTCAGGTCTCACTCTGAAGCACAGGTGGCCTAGAATAAGTAGATTCTCTGACTTCACCCCGCTGATGCTGGGATCACAGACATGTGCTACCACTTCGGGCTCTCACATGATATTGTAACATCTGAGTTTGGTTTGGGTGGCTGTCCCCACGTTGATATACTAAAAGCCACTGAATAGTATGCTTTAGGAGGATAGCATTTTAAACGGAACAGTGGTGGTGTGGTTTGGAATGTGAAATATCCCTCAGGCTCATGTGTTAGAACACTTGGTCCTTAACTGGTGATGCTGTTTGCAAAGGCTATGGAACCTTTGGTACATGGCTCCTTGCTGAAGGAAGTGGACCACAGAGGGAGGGTCTTGAGGCTAAGACCCACCCCACTTTCTATTCCCTCTTTGCTTCCTAATTGCTGTTGCAACATGACCTAAGGTCTCCAGCTCCTGCCACCGTGCCTTCCGTGACACGATGGACCATTTCCCTTTGAACTGTGAGCCAAAATAAGTCCTTCCCTGCTTAAGTAGTTCTTGTTAAGTATTATGGTCACATCAATGTGAAAAATAATGATAGAAGTGCTATGTAACTTTCTGTTTTGTTCTTTGGTCTTTTTGAGACAGGGTCTCCCTGTAGGCCCAGCTGTCCTGGAACTCACTATGAAAGCTTGAAACACGTGGGGCATGGTGGCAGAACTTGGGAGGCAGAGGCACGCAGATCTCTGTGAGTTCAAGGCCAGCCTGGTCTTCATAGAGAGCTCCAGGCCAGCCGGTACCAAAGGGAGACCCTGTCGCAAAAAGACCAAAAAAAAAAAAAAGCTTGAAACACACACATAGTATGAGTTGCTTGAAGTTTGTAATGCTACTCAGATAGCATGCAACCCCCTCTTTTTTTTGGACCTTTACAATGGGTCTTCCCTTTGTAGAAACACATTGTTTCTTCGAGCCACAGTGTGGCTCCTGTTTGTCTCAACCGCTTACACTCCTGCCTTGCCCAGCTAGGGCCTGATGATCTTTCAGATGTTTGGCCTGGTGATTCCAGTCCCTTGGAGAGCTTCCCTCCCTGGCATCGCTTCCTCCTCCTCCTCTTCACTTCCTCCTCCTCCATTCACCCAGCCCCCAGGCATCACTCACCACCCAGGGTATCTGTGCTGTTTCAGAACCCAAGAGCAGCCTTGTTACTTGCCCCTAATTCATATTTGTGTGATGTATCTGCTTGCTTGCTTAATTAAGGGTCTAGTGTCTCTTCCTCGCCACAACACTTTCTGAGGATGGAGCTCTGGCATAGGCCTGGCATGCAGAGTTGCCAATTGACAGCCTTTTATGTTGAACGAAGCACAGAGAGGAAGGAAGAAGGAAGAAGCCTTGGGGCTAGAAATGCGGCACTTGCCTAACACATGAGAGGCTTTGGGTTCTATTTCTAGCACCAAAACTCCTTATTCTCAAAACTCTACTCTCCTTTACCAAGCAAGGTTTTCCTCAACAACCTTGCCACTGAAAACCGTCCCTCAAGAAACAGATTTCAAGGCTGGAGAGATGGCCTAGCGGTTAAGAGCGCCGACCGCTCTTACAGAGGACCCAGGTTCGATACCCAGCACCCACATGGCGGCCGAGAACCGTCTGAAACTCCAATTCCAGGAGAACTCCAGTTCCAGGAGAATCCGACACCCTCTTCTGACCTCCGCGGCATTGCACGACACGGGTGCACAAACTTGCATGCAGACAGTACATTTATACACATACAAAAATAAATAAAATAAAAAAAATAAAATAAATTAAAAAAAAGAAACAGATTTCAGGAAAACACATTCCTCTTCACCAAGGGTCCAGCCTGGCTCAATGACAGTTTCATATGAAAACTAGAGCGTCAAGGAGAAAAGCGAACGAGAAAGGCAAGCTGGCACTTCTAATAAATGAGAATCGAAGCAGAGCCAGTCCCCGAGGAGTCGGGATAATGAGCATCTGGGAGCCATGGGGGGTTGGTCCCTGTTTCAACCAGGCAGCTCGGGGCAGCCATGTCATTGACAAAATGAGAATCCGTGGACAAAGGGAATGGCAAATCTCACCACGGAGCTCCTCTCAGTTTACGGCAGGCCGGATGACACGAGTCGCAAATTACCAGATCCCTTCAACATTAAATGAGATGCGGGGGTAGGGGGTGGGGGAGGAGTGCAAGGAAAAAGAGAAGGAATGGAGGGAGTGGGAGGGAGGGATGAAAGGAAAAAAAGATAATTTATTTTTTGAGATAGAGTCTCACTATGTAGCCCAGTCTGGCCTCTAACTCAGAGACCTGTCTGCCTGGGATTAAAGGTATATCCAGCAGGAAAGATAAGTTTTGTAAAAATAAGAAAAGTAAGAGCATTTTCTTATTCAATGTGTTTACTGCATAAAAAAGCTAATGAGAAAAACGCTTGCCTAACATATGAAGCCCCCGGCTCCATCTCCAACACCACAAAGATTAAATAGAGCGGCGCACCCCAATAATCCTAGCATTCATTCATGGGACGGAATTAAATACATATATCTATTTATATATAATATATATACACATACATATTATCTCAAGTTTGAGGCCAACCTGGGCTACATGAGACCCTGTCCCAAAAGCAAGAGTTAATGAAAGAATCTAAAACATTTTAATTCCTGTTTGATATCTTTGACACCTATTTGGAATTGAAGAAAGTTTATGTAAAGCCATGTATCTTATTCCATTGCTGAATTTCTTCTCTACAAAGAAAGTGACAGAGACCGAGATAGAGAGACAGAGAACAGAGACAGAGAGATATACAAAGAAGTTAGGGAAATGAAGTTCATTAATGTTCAGTTCCTTTTAAACCTAAGCATTGATAAGTGGTAGGCAATAGGAAAAATATTAAAGCATATGATAATTTACCTGTCAGGCCATGAGAGACGTCAGGTCTAGAGGGCTTGCTGATAAACCAGCCTCCAGTCTGCTTCACAACAGGACTGAAGACTAGGGTCAGGTGTATGTGTGGCTGCAGCACGCACAGCAAGGAACAGCAGTCTATCTCTGAGGCCACTAAATATTTAGGGCCAGGATGTCCTCACGCTGAAACTGGAGGACAGTAGGGATTATGGAAGGACCCTCACACCTAAGCCCTTGACTTCCTCCTCCTCTGATCCACCCCCGCGTGTCCCTGAAAGTTCTGCCAAGAACAAGGCTGGCATCAGCTGATCACAAGCTCATCCTCATCCCCACAGTGGCATCCTGCCCCGGCAGGGGATGAAGCTGGCAGTCAAGGCCCCCCTTCATCTTGGTTTTCTACATCTCGTATGGGTGGTAGCACAGCACGGAGAAGAGAGGGACAGCCCTTCAGGGAGCCCGGATTTGGTAATTTCCTTGTGGGAGCTCAGCAGGTAGGCTGGGCCAGCAATCCTTCTTTGGAGAGATATGAGCACTTAACTATTCTTGGCGCCCAGTAGTTGTTCAGTAAGGAAGTGACTGTTCCCTTTATTTAAGATTTCTGAGATTTCCCAGCAGGAAAGGCGCTTATACAGCCTCAGGGGGCAAATGCAAGTGACCAGATGTCCACAGGTTAGACTCAGATTAAATCTACATTTCTGACATGCCTCTGATCCAAACCCACCTTCCAGGCTTGGAGATACCCTATCATGCAAGATTTACCTAAAGACTCACCTGTAGCCCCTTGACAAGAAGAAGGAATCTGGTGGCCTCCCTGGCTGGACCATTTCCACTTATTCCATCCCAGGCCTGGTGCAGCTCATTTCCATGAAAAGGGCTAAAGGCAAATTCTGCCCACATTTTCAGTGGCTCCTGGTAACAAATCTACTTATTCTAAACCAGCCTCAAATGAGGACACACAGCTGTGATTAGGTGCTACTTCAGGCGGTCACTTTTGTACCAGGAGAGGTAATAAAACACCCTTCCTTTACCCTATTCCTGTTCCTAAGCTTGACCCCTCTCTGGCCTGGAGAGCTAGCAGAGCTACAAAGCAGGGCGCTCCACTGCAGGAGAGTAAGGTGCCCCTGCCAAGGGCTGTGGCCAGTCCACAACAGCCACAGGCGGGAGAAACTCTGATTTCCCTAGTTGAATACATTTCTTTGAGTTGAAAAGAATTCCAAATCCAGTGTGAAGGACGCCATCTTGATTTAGGCACAGCTTTAAAAGATGTGTTCAAATTCTAGCTTTCTAACATCTCCTAGGCTGGCCTTGAGGGAGTCGCTTCATTGTCCTGTGCCTCAGTTTCCCGTGGGAGGATGGGACAGCAGTACCCACTTTACAGATTGCTGAGAGTATAGAAAGCTGATGCATAGAAAGTACCTGACCAGCCTGGACTTCTATTGGAGGCCAGAATTTAGTGCTGTATAACGCCCCAAAGGAGGAGCGTACAAAATATACCTATAGTGGAGATAGCATCAATAATTCTGTTTAATGAAATGCAGAACTACTGATTTCTATCAAGTTTCATCATAGAAATCCACCTAGACACCAGATTATTAGTGAAAAAGAAGTTCCCAGTTTTATTACATAAAAGTAGTTTATGTTATTTACTTATGGTCATTCATTCATTATACTTCATTCATTATGAAGTAGAAGGAGAGATATGTTTGAGACAACCTGTTCAGGAGAACGCAGTCTGAGGGAATTTATTTCTTTTAGGATTCGTGTTTTCAGAATTATTATCTCTCTAATTAAAGTATCAGTTAGAAGATTAAACATGGGTCATTCCTGACTTTGTAGAGTCATATCGAGTAATTATACCCTTATTTGTTTGCTTGTGTTTGGCTTGTTTCCCAGTACTGGGGAGGGTACACAGGGCCTTGTGCATCTGAGGTAAGAGCTTTCCCACCAAGCCCCAGTCCTTGCCCTTTTTAAAAATTAAAGGCTAATAGAAGATGCAATGTACTGACAAACATAAATGCATGAGGACAACTACTGTGTCTGTGTTTGTAATAGCAGAAGGGTAGTAATAGTCTAAATGTCCATCAGTGAGGTACGGGATAAGTGGACCTGACACATCTGCATCCCAGAATGCATGCCTATGACAGGAAATGATACAGGATTTTGCAGTGATGGTATGATTTCTAACATATATAGTAACACAACAAGGTTCAGAACAGTTATGGAGTGTGGGTCAAGCCAGAAAGGCATATAGATACTTAAAAACACAGGCATGGGGGCCGGAGAGATGGATGGCCTAGCAGTCAAGAGCGCCGGCTGCTCTTGCAGAGGACCTGGGTTTGATCCCCAGCACCCACGTGGGGGGTAAGAACCGTCTTTAACTCCAGTTCCAGGGGAATCCAACACCCTCTTCTGACCTCCGCTGCATTGCACAACATGGGTGCACAAACCTACATGCAGACAGTACACTCAATACACATAGAAAATAAATAAAAAATAAATATTTTTAAAAAACACAGGCATGGATGGATGCACACATATAAGCTAACTCACAACTTGAAATTCACACTTGTTTCTTATGAGGGAATCTCAGAGGAAAAGACTAGAGAGCTACACCTTCCATTAAATACAGTAACTCATCATTTATGTATCTCACCTATTTAAATAGATTGAGCAAAGCTGCTTGGCAATTATGAAGTCCATGTTGGCTATGGCTGTGTCACAATAGCTCTTTAATCTGCTAACCAGTGTTCCACACACACTTTTCTCTTCTCTGTGCTTTACAATACAGATATTCATATCAGAGTCTCCCAGAAAATCCCAGTCAAGAATCCCGTGGAACCAAGTGTAATCAACGTCTCTTGAATTTGCTCATCAGTGACTCCCCCGTTCCTCGGTTACAGGACATTTTCTGGGGTGAGCCTACCTTGCAAAGCACAGTATTGTGTAATTTGTTGTACAAGGCTGTGGCCACCACAGTGTGCGCTGCTGCCAAGGCAGGAGTGTCCAGCAGTAAGATTACCTTCATTCACTCTTAGAAATGTCCTAAGTACATTCGTTACACATCTGTATGTATTCAATTTTTTTTTTTTTTTAATTCTTCAGCGCTAAGCTTGGAACCTAGAGCCTCATGTTCACTGTTGGCTTCCTCAGTGTCATGAGGTTCCTGCCTTCTAGGTCACCAGCCTTGAGGCCCTAGGTATGGCAGTTGTGTCCCGGCTTTGGCTCGACTACGGGAGGGGGGCGCAAGGAAGGAAGTGCGAGGGAGAAGAGGACAGTCCCTAAGACGGCAATGAACCCAAACAGATCTGAAGAAAGACGCAGAGGACGGTCCCTAAGATGGCAATAAACCCAAACAGATCTGAAGAAGGACCTGGGAGTTGTGTCAGTGATCAAAACTCATCTACTGCAGGGGTTTTAAGCACTTACATAGTTTGGCTGGGCTCTGTGACCAGGAGGTGGGCAGGACAGAGGAGAAGCCTATGTGTGTTCTTCAATGGCTAAGTTTTATGGCAAGAAAACTGTTATCCGCCCACCCCATAAGCTTATGGCTTGTGCCATTTGCCTCCAGAGGATGGGGCGGACATGCCTCAGGAGGGATAAGCTTTAGGAATGCCACTCTTCAAGCTACACTCCCCTGGGCGTTGGGCTGCAGGTGCCTGATGTCCAATATGGTGAGTGGGAGCAGCCCCCATCTTCTGCTGACCTTTGAGGTTTTCGGGGTGAAACTGACCTTGTAGGTTATCGGGGAAAGAAGGCAGCTCTCTTATACTCAGCCATAATGGATTTATCCGGCCCCATAGTTCACTAGGCAAGTAATCTACCATTTGAACTATAACTTCAGCCCTAGAGGTTTGTATTTCATTAGAATTTGTTTTTACACAGTTAGTACAACTCTACCTCAATTTTCTCACCCTTAAAATGGACATACATGTGAACACATGCACAGAGAACATCTACTATGAAGTTTATAGCTTAAGTCTAGATACTGTAGGGCTAGGGAGATAGCTATTGGTAAAGTGGTAGTCTTGCAAGCATGAAGACATCTGAATTTGATCCCCAGAACTCACATTTTTAAAAGCAATATGTGGTGGCACATGCTTATAATCCCAGTGCTGGGGAGGCAGAAGCAGGTAGGTTCCTGGGAAGCCTACTCTGCAAGTTCCAGGCAGGTGAGAGACCCTATCTCAGAAAAATAAGGCAGGTGCTATCTAAAGAACCACACCTGAAGTTTCCCTGTCTTACACACACACACACACACACACACACACACACACACACACACACGGCACTGTTGTCACACATACAGCAAAACAAATAAAAACCTTTTGATAAGTGCTTCTTGAAACTGACACACAAAATGAAGAACTCCTACAGTTCCTTCCAGTGCTTCTTCTTGCTTGGTGATGGCTCTATTAATGAAGCAAAGATCAAGGCAAACGCAGCAGCACCCACTAACAGTCGGGAAGCCTGTGGGGTGCAGTGGAGCAGTGGATGAAGTCTTCCTACAAGGAGAAGCAGAATGTCTGCTAATCAGATTTGCTACCTCTGACCAGAAAGGCCAGTGGAGAAGCGTGGAGGTCAAGGGTGAGGTGGGGGCACTAAGCCGCCCTAGTCACTCTGGTTCAGGAATATCTTTCAGGCTTGGAAGATTGGAAGCAGCTGTCAAGGAGGCAGCTGTCTTATCTGCTGTTCTCTGGTTGCTGTAGAGACCACTTTATTTGTAAACAAGGACTTCCAGGGACTGAGGCTTAAGCTTGGTGTTTGTCCACCAGCTGCCCTCCGCATAGGATCCTCTCATGTAATAAAGAAAAAGTATAAATGGATTTTACCCAAAAGGCTCCCAAGAGTTTAACAGCTACATCAGAATCAGAACCATAGCATGCAGCCGAGGCCTTTCACGTGCTCAAATGATGAAGGTTAGGAGGGTTTGATAGTCAAAAGCTTACAAACAAACAGGGGCATAATCTAGTATGATCTACACCTAGCAAGTCAAGTCTAGGAATGAATCCAAAGGAATTAATTCAGATGTGTGCAAAGATTCACCTGTAGGATCATTTATCTTGGGAAAAGCTCAAACATCCATCACTGATTTATTTTATTCTCAAGCAAACTGTAGTCAGGGCTGGGGACAGAGCTCAGATGATGCTTCCTTTTGGGTGCACGGAGTCCTGGGTTCCGTCTCTCACACCATATAAACTGGGTATGGTGGCCACTTCCTGTCATTCCAACATTTGGGAGGTGGAGGCAGAATTAAAAGCTCAAGATCATCCTCAGCTATGTAAGGAGTTTGAGGCCAGCCTGGGCTTGGAGACCCTGTCTCAAAAACAAAACAAAACAAAACAAAACAAAACAAACACCTCCAAACCCTCTAGCTCATCTCTGCAATGGAAGGCTCACCAATTATCTCTGATAATGGCACAGAATGGATGAGCCTCAAAATTCAATGTTAACTGAAGGCAGGCAGATATGAAAGCCCACATAGTGCAGGATTATGCTTATCTGATATGCCCACGATGGACAGACCCACAGAAACAGAATCCAGATTGGAGGGTATCTAGGTTGGGGAGGTGGGGAATCAGACGGCTATAGTAGTTGTAGGTTTCTTCTGAAACAACAAAATGGTCCAATATCAGACAATGTGATCGCACAATTCTGATGACACTAAAGATCACTGAATGGCAGACTTTATATGGCTGAATTTCATGAGCTATAAATTATATCTCAATAACACTGCTATAAAAAGCTTATTCATCTCAGATTTGCTTAAAATAGAAAAACCCATAAATGACCAACAATAGAGTTAGGCAAAGAAATCCTTCTGAGCCTTTAGTAAGTTATAGTGCATAGCCACTAAAAGAGGGCCACGGAGTCAGGCCCACACCAGCAGTACTTGGGGAAGCTGAACAAGGGGGACTGTGAGTTTCAGACCAGCCTGGGCTATGTGGCAAGACTCTCCCTGCTTTATACACACAGTAAAAAGTGTGTCCAGAACAGAATGCGTGATGAAGCCCTAGAAAAAGATCTAAAATAAAAGTACACCATTGGGCATGGTTGCCACATGCTGTTAATCCCAGCACTCAGGAGGCAAAGCTAGATGAGAACAAGGTCAGCCTAGTCTACACAGCAAGTTCCAGACAACAGGGATAAAGACAGACTTTGTCTCAAAATAAAACAACAAAAGCAAAAGAAATTAAAAGCATATACAAATATTTCTTTACAATGATTACAAATAATTTATTATCGGACTATGGGAAATTTAATTTATTATCAGACTATGGGAAATTTAATTCTCTTTGCTTTGGTGATTCTAATACAATGTCCATGACTTCTATTAACAATATTTAGAAGCTCCCATTCGATGACATACTTAATGCCTCCTACGTCAGGTAGGGAGGGCCTGGGCTGAGTACTTAACTTGATGCAGTACTTCGAATCCCCCAATGCTAACACGTGCAGGAACCATGAACTGCTACCATTTTATAGCCGAAGACAGTGACGGTGGAACAGGGTTCTTTGCCTAAGAAGCACATGGGAACAGCCTTGCCAGCAGCGAACACTGACTAGCTGGGGGTCTCCAAAGGAGGAGGAGGAGGTTGCCGCCCTGAGGGAGGTGGACATCACAGGTGTGAGAAAACTCGTCAACTCTTATTTCTCAGACTTATAAAACTTCTGTTGGGTGTGCTTCATACTGTAATCATACACACACACACACACACACACACACACACACTTGCTGCTTGCTTCTTGTCAGCCATTGTTCTAAGATCTCTTCAAATATTTCATTCTCTCAACAACACTATGAGGTAGCTAAGAATCAGACTGTTCTTTCATGCACTATCCCAGGATGCTCACTGTGTAGAACACATTAGGACAGTGCTGCAGATGTAACACACACAGCTTCTAAACACAGCTACCTGTTACAAGGACAGAGATGATTTCCTACAGTGTAAACATCAGAGTACATTTACACAGACTAAGATGGCTATGAAGTCACTAAGTGCTGTAGTCTTATGAGACCACTGCTATATTTATGGCCTGTTACTGACTGAAACAGCATTATGCAGCACATGGTAATAAATATGTAAATTTTGTGTTGCCTGACTTCTTTTATATTGATAGGACACATAATCAAAAATATAATTATGTCTTAAGCATATACAACATTGATGCCAGAATATCACAACATACAAAGTTGGTCATTGGGGAAGACTAACGCATATGCATGAATGCGTGTGTGTGTGTGTGTGTGTGTGTGTGTGTGTGTGTGTCTTTAAAAAACAATGCCAGTCCTACGACTTGGAGAAAGAACAGCTTCCCCTTGTATGCAGGCAATCCTTCCTGTGCTGGTCTTGACCCACTCCCTCCTGTGGGACGGGACAGGAGAGGGGAGGATTGTCTGTTCCTTGCTCTCTCCCACTGCTGGGCCGCTTCCCTGGCAGTAACTCCTTACTGTGTGACTTTAGTTCTGACAGGGACGCCAGCTGTCACCCCATGTAGGCAAGCTCTTTGCCCCCCACACCCTCAGGATGTTGAGAAATTACCCCCGTGGCTGGCCTGGGATGTTTCTTCCCATTCTGGGTTGCTTCCCCAAGCTACATTCTCACCTCATTAATTCTCTTATTTGAACCATCAGAGGTGAGTCTGGTTTTGTGCTGAGATCCACGATGTTTGATATTCTGTTTTAAGTCCAAATAAGAGATTACCGTTCCAGTAGTAAGGATGAACGCAAGGCATGGAAAGCATACCTTAGACCCTCTGTGCATCTTCAACCACGAGATCGCACTGCCAAGCCCAGCCGGAGTTGTAAAATCTATTTTCATAAATCCTGATATGAGGTCTGTCAAATGCACATGTGCAATTTCAACCCCATGCCTGACCTTAGTCTCATCCAAAGCCAACTCTGGAGCAGTCTAAGAGGCTGCCCACCCCACCCTGCTCTCTGTCCAAACCGCAGTGGTGACCCGGCACCTCCAGCCCTGGCTTCTGGGACTTGGCTGTTCTGGCTGAAAAGGAAGGGTGCTAAGGGGCCAGGCTGTCATCCCGTGGCCTCTGGGGACCTTCTGACGCCCTTGACCTCAGAACTGACCCCTTTCTTGGAACCAGTCTCATCATGTGCTGTTAGGGCATGGACATATAATCCTCTTAGCAAAGTCACGGAGCCATGTCCAGGATGTGGGCTGCAGACAAGGATCCGAAGTGGGCAGAAGAAGTCCACCCAGCTGGTCCTGTCAGCTTCCCTGTTTTAAATTAAGGGACTCGGGGTTGCTGAAGAAGCAGCTTAGCTCTTAAGAACAAGCGTTGCTCTTGCAGAGGACCCAAGTTCAGTTCCCAGCACCCAACTGGACAGCTTACAACCTCTAGTACACATGTGGTGTACCTACATACATACATACACTCAGACACACATACATACACACATAGAATTGAAAAATATGAAATTAAGGGATTAGGCACTAAGACAGATGCTACCATGGAGAATCTCAATCTCTCTCTCTCTCTCTCTCTCTCTCTCTCTCTCTCTCTCCCCTCTGCAGATAAAATAATAAATTAATAGCTTAATAAGAATTGCTCAGCAGAATTGGAAATTAGACACAGGCTTCTCATGAGAGACGATCATGACAGAGTGGAGATCTGGGCTGATTCCTTCATATACAGTTTCAAAATTTCATAACTTTGGTCAAAAACCTAGGGGCTGCCTTGCTTCTCCCCATCTGATTATTCTATATCCAGCAAACCCTGACAGCTCATATCCAAAAGACAGCCCTAACTCACCCCCTCTCCCCCCTCCCCCACAGCCCGAGGCCACCAGCCTTCTCCTCTGCTGTCTCTTTCTTATTCTCAATATGTCCACCTTGTCAGTTCTCCACGGAGGAACTAGAATGATCTTCTTAAATGCTACTTGCATCATGTGACTGTCCTGCTTAAAGCCTCCCTGCAATGGTTGCTACTTCCCTTAGAGTAAACCCGGACTCCAACATAACTCAAGAATCAGATCTCTTGGCCTTCAATAATACCTCTCTTCTCTGGCCTTGGGGGACTCCAAACAATGATATTCTTCTGTAGTACAAACCAACCAGGTTGCTTCCTGTTTCAGGACCTTTGCACTTGCTGACTGATCCCTTACTAGGATGCTCTGCACTTTCACAGGCCTCTCTCACCAATCTTGCCTCAGCTCAAATATCTTCTTACAGAAGAACTCTTTGGTTAAGCATCCTTTCTTCAAGGTTGTAATAGTTACTTTAGGATTGTTGTGATGAAATACCTGATATCAACTGCTTATGCAGGGAGGGGTTTATTTTGGCTTGGGCTTTAGGGGTGTCAGTCCATCAGGGTGAGGGGAGCACAGCAGAATGCAGCAGCTCACCTAAGTGAAGTCAAGAGGACAAAGAATGTCTGTTCTGGCTGGCTGTCTTTTCCCCCTTTATTCCCCCCCCCTCGGAGCTTATCAGATGGAACTGCGCTCCTTCAGAATGAGGTGAGACAGGAAAGTCACTGGATGGATGCTCACGGGACAGCTACCCTGGTACACATAGTGGGAAAGCGATAAAGAAACCCTGTCTCTAACATGGTAGGAGGTGACGATCAATCCCTGATGTTGTCTCTGATACCTCCCTCCTCATGTGCTGTAGTACACAAATACACACACACACACACACACACACACACACACATGCACGCACACACACGCACGCACCAAAGCCCCTGGCATCTCTCAGTCTAGTCAAGTTAAAATGAAATTACTTGCTTTTTTTGTTGTTGTTGTTTTAGTTCCCTTCCCAAATTGAGCATAGACATCACAAGGGCAGGATGTTTATTAGAATTATCTCATCAACTTGAAAAACTCCCAGCATATTGTAAATACTCAATGAATACTTATTGAGAGAACAAGTCCTGGGCATACATATAAGCTTTGAATAACAATGAGTGTGTGAGTCTAAAATCAAGTTAGTTAATATTTATTACCTTCAGTTTTTCTTTTCCACAAGAAATACTATGAAGGAAACACTACTTACTCATAACAAAAGTCTATTAGAGTGTTATAAGCTTCATGACTTACACAAATATGCTCATAACTAAGCCATTCCTATAGTGTGGCCTATGACATAATAAACACTAAATACAACTAATGTCACACAAGTTTTTCTTGCTTATGGAACAGAACTCATTCTCAGCATCTGTGAAGGGCATGAATTACTTGGAGGATGATCGTAAACCACACAACACCTTGATGTCACAGCTAGGGTGGCTTCTGGTCTGGCTATTAAGTTTGTGCTCAAGTGACTTTGGCCACAAATTGTACAATAAATATACTATGCTCTCATGTTTAGACACTACGTGCACAGGGGCTGCTCAAGGGCTGACAACGGGGCATTTTCTCAAGCTCCATTTTTCACTGCCTTCGTTTTGCTTATTCTGGGGCACACGCGTATTGTTTTCCATGTTGAATTTGTGAGGCCCTAGAGATCAGGTAAGTTCCAAACCCTAGGATTTATTCTTATTATCACATTCCTCCTCCCCCTCCTCACCAGTTGTTCTCCCAATTCAATTAAGATTACGTCCTAAAGATCTCTCCCTCGGATCCATTTCTGTCTCCCTTTATCATCTCCCTGGTTTAAACAACCAACATTGCTTGCTGGGACCTGTGCAGTAGATTCGTGGGTCTTTGTACACATTAATGACTTTCACTTCAACATCGATGCCAAAGTAATCCTTTCAAACCACCAGTGCAACTCTATAAAACATCCCTAAAGGTTCTGTTTTTGTTGAACAAAGTTGAGGTTCTTGGTTACTTTTCTCAGGTTCTCTCAATCTAACTGTACATTTATGTGTGCAACAATTCAACCATCACTATTCCATCTTACACTATAAGCTCCATAAGGGTTATGGACATGTCTGCTTTTACAGTGCTGTTGCCTAAATGCACTGGGGCTGGCACAGTTCTGCTAAGTGAACGAGCATTATACCCTCAGTTCGCAGAATGGTATCTAAACAAAGAGAGAGATGACTGGTTGAAGAAAGACCGGAATAGATAGTTACAATCCTCAGAACAGACATCTGAGCCAATGTCTCCATATTTTGATATTTTAAACACACACACACACACACACAGAGCCTTTGGTTTACTCAAATAATTCAGAACCATTTATTTATTTTTCAAAACCATTTATTTTCTGAGATATTTGTCCTAAGGAATATTCATCTGATCTAACCCTTATCACCCTTTTCTTTTTTTTTATTATTTTTTTACTTTCTTTATGTGTATGAATGTACTATCTGCATGTAGGTTTGTGCACCTGTGTCGTGCAATGCCACGGAGGTCAGAAGAGGTTGTCGGATCCCCCTAGAACTGGAGTTAAGACGGTTCTCGGCTGCCATGTGGGTGCTGGGGATTGAACCCGGATCCTCTGCAAGAGCAGTCAGGGCTCTTAACCACTAGGCCATCTCTCCAGCCCCCTTTATCACCCTTTTCAAGAAGACTAAACAACAACTTCAGTCAGTGAAGCCTTCACCCATTAGCCAGACATTTGCCAAATACTTCTTTTCACTGAAGAATGTTCCACCATACCATCTAGATTCTGGCATCCTCAGTTCTAAACTAAGATCCCAACTTCCAGGAATCTTTTCCTTTTCACCAAGGTTTAGAATACAAAGAAATAATGAGGATGAGCGGCTGCCTCGCTACTCTTCGAACTTTCTCAGCAGGGCTCTCCCCAGCCACTGTTTCCTGGAATGGTACAGACTTAATAGTAAATGCAATGCCTTGGGAGTTGTCCCAGAATTCTATCTGCTAGGAGGTGGTGTTCAATATCAGTTAGGTGACCTTGGACCCTGCGTAGGGCGTTGATTCTGGAAGCAATAAAAGGAGTTCATTAGGGCACTGTCTTCTATAATGGTTAAAATTTTCATTGACTGTTTTCTTGCCTGCCCTCTGCCACGTTGAACTCTGCATGTGCAAAAACTCTACAGTGAAGATACTGCTATGGCAAGGAGGGCAGGGAAACAGAATTTCACTGATTCATCAGCCATAATTACACCACAGCTAGACAGCTTGAACATGGCCTCCACTACATACAACAGAAGCAGAAACACCCAAAAGAGTGAAATGCAAGCAAGTACCCCCAACTCAGTTTTGGTAATTTACAGGTTACAAATGGCAAACATTACCTATGCTCTGGAGTTTTACTCAATTATAAACTTCTGGGAATGTACACATTTCAAAAAGAGCAATTCTATTAGTCAGCTTTTGCTAGGTTATATCTCAAAGCAAAATCAGTTTACAGTGAAGTAAACCAGCTTCCTGTTTGTGTTCTTTGTCAGCTGCAGGTTGGCTGAGGCTTGCTCTAGATAACTTCTCCATTCTGGAATTCATGGTGGGATTCGGTGATGACTTGCAGAGAAGAAAGGAGAAAAATGGAAGGACTTGGGGAGCTCTTAAGCCATCTCTGTAGAGACAGAATTTGCAATTTCTCCCATATCCGATTGGCTAAAGCAAATTACAAAGGCAGACTGGGCATTGATGTATTAGAGAAATGTCCTTTCTCAGGGTTGGCAATGCCAACCACGTGGCATCAGGTGAGGAAAAATAACTATTCCTGAAAGAGGAGTACTGCATAATGGACCAGAAGAGATGGAAATGTAGACTGCTGGGGGCTCCACCTGTTTTACTTCAAAGCAACCTCAAATGACAATACCAAAGTGGCTACTGGCTACTGGCTACAGCAAAAAGGTGAATTTTATTGGGTTTGGTTAATTTAAAACCTAAGAAACTTCAGGGCTGGCTTGTTTTGGATCTCAGTCTCTGTCTCTCTTTTCCTCCCCTCCCTTCCTTCCTCTCTCCTCCTTCCCTCTCTGTTGCTTATGCTAGTTTCCTTCACAAGTAAGCTGGTAGTCCGAAGCTCATGGCTTACAGAATTGTAAAAGAAAATTTACCACTTGGTAAGGTGTATAAGGCCCAGGACTGAACCTAAGTGGTTGAGCCAGGTAACTGCCGGATCTCAAAGTCGAGAGAATGTGACTCCCTCTCTTTAAAATCGCTGGATGGTCCCAAATCCCTGAAGAGTTTCTCTAGGAACCAATTTCAACACATCCACTGTAATTTGTGTAACAGACAAAAAAAAAAAAAATCTGAGCCCCTGATATTTTTTCAGTATTTACTAAAGCCACCATCTGTAACATTTTTTTTCTGTTCCAATTTTGCAAATCGAACTTGTCTTTGTTATAAGTAATAGCTAATAAGAGGATGTGGGACATGAACATTTGCTGACTAAGCCAGAGGAAATCTTGTAAACAAGCGTTTAGCTGAAACACAACCTAGCCTACTTCTTTAGGTGGGACCCACCCTATTTTCTACCTAGTATGCAACCCAGAAGCTGGAGTCTGTTTCCTTGCCACACATTCTCTGCATACTGATTCCGGTGTGCCTTTAATTAGGGAAATCTGGGCTGTGAATTACTGGTGAATCTCAGGAAAAACAATAATCCTTGATTTACATATAAATTCCAGCCTCCAAAGACAGTAGAAAATATATTGCATGTACATTTCACAGGCTGCAAATTGTTACCACTTAAGCATGTCTCTGCTCCTGTTACAGTGAGGCTAGCTATGATAATAAGTAGGCTCCAGATTTCATTTTAAAAATATTTATTTATTTATTTATGTCTTATTTTTAGATGAGGTCTTCATATAGCCCCAGCTGGCCTGGCACACTATATAAACCAGGCTGGTCTCAGTCTCACCGAGATCCTCCTAACTCTGTCTCCTAAGTACTGGTACTAAAGGTGTGCACCACCATACCCAGCTTAAATTTATTTACTTATTTATTTTTATTTTATGTGTATGGGTGATATGTTGCATGTATGTAAGTGCACCACTGTTCTGCAATACCCACAGAGGGTAGAAGGCGGCTTTGGATCTCCTGAAACTGGAGTTATAGACTGTTGTCAGCCACCATGTTATTGGTGGGATTCAAACCTGGGTCTTCTGCAAGAACAGCTAGTGCTCTTGACTGCTCAGCCATTTCCCTAGCCCCTAAAATATTTCTTATTGAATCTTATGAATTTCATACAACACATATTAATCGTACTTGGGTACCCCTTCCCTGTCTGCATTCCTTCACAGCCAGCCCATAGGACTTCATGCATTTTGTCACATATGTTAAGAGATTTACTTGTTTTACATTTATTTATTTAGTATGTGTGTACCATGTGTGCATGAATACCAGTGCCGTGGTGAGCGTGTGGAAGTCAGAGGACAACTGGTGAGAGTCAGTTCTCTCTCCTTCCACCATTTCAGTCTTGGGATTTGAACTCAGGTCCTCAGGATTGGCAGCAAACACCTTTACCCATTGAGTCATCTGCTCAGCCCAGGTCTCAGATTTAAATGGTTTAACATGATTGGGGTATATTTCCATTCAAATAACTCTCCAAGCTAATTGCCCCTGGTTTACTCCACACACTGCCTCTTCTATCTCTTTGCGATTCTTTATTCACTAGCACAGGATTTTACGGACCTCAGCACTTTTGTGATTAGATTATTCTTTATTGTGGGGTCTCCGTAGTCGCTCCTTAATAGATACTAATAACTGTCACCCAAGTTGTGATAACCAAACATGGATTCAGAATTTGCCAAAATGTCTATAGGGGCTGAAGTCACCTCCCAAGTTCATTCCTTTTATATTTTCCAGGTGACTTCACTGTCATAAAGACTAGAACCAATGTCTTGCTCATTATCTGCACCCAGGAAAGGGCAGGTTAAAGATATAACCTTTACAAAGGCCTTAACAGGATGCTCATCTGTCACTTCCATCTCCTTGTCAGGAGCAAGAGCTGGTCTTAAGCAGGGCCTCCACCCCACACAAGGCAGGGGCCAGCGTATGAGAGTTAGCTTTAGTTGTCACTGTAACCTAATCTAGACTCCACCTTTGAAAAGAGTCTCAACAAGAGAATGTCCACATTTGATTGACCTGCGAGCATATCTGTGGGATTGTCTGAATTAATCTAGAAAGAGCCAGATCACTGTGACCTTTGGGCATATCTGTGGGATTGTCTGAATTAATCTAGGAAGAGCCAGATCACTGTGACTTTTGGGCATATCTGTGGGATTGTCTGAATTAATCTAGGAAGAGCCAGATCACTGTGACCTTTAGGTATATCTGTGGGATTGTCTGAATTAATCTAGGAAGAGCCAGATCACTGTGACCTTTGGGCATATCTGTGGGATTGTCTTGAATTAATCTAGGAAGAGCCAGATCACTGTGACCTTTGGGCATATCTGTGGGACTGTCTGAATTAATCTAGGAAGGGCCAGATCACTGTGACCTTTGGGCATATCTGTGGGATTGTCTGAATTAATCTAGGAAGGGCCAGATCACTGTGACTTTTGGGCATATCTGTGGGATTGTCTGAGTTAATCTAGGAAGAGCCAGATCACTGTGACCTTTGGGCATATCTGTGGGATTGTCTGAGTTAATCTAGGAAGAGCCAGATCACTGTGACCTTTGGGTATATCTGTGGGATTGTCTTGAGTTAATCTAGGAAGAGCCAGATCACTGTGCCCTTTGGGCATATCTGTGGGATTGTCTGAGTTAATCTAGGAAGAGCCAGATCACTGTGACCTTTGGGCATATCTGTGGGATTGTCTGAATTAATCTAGGAAAGAGCCAGATCACTATGGCCACCATTCTCCAGTCAGGGTCCTGAACTGTGAAAGAGGAGGACCCAAGCAGAGCACAGCAGAGGGGGACGCAGCATGCCTTTGGCTCTGTCTGGATGGTGGACTCAAGGTGACTATCTGCTCCAAGCCCCTGCCATGATGGGCCATAACCTGGAACTGTTGACCTGAGACAAAAAAACAATCCTCCCCTAAGTTGCTTTTCATCAGGATATTTCACCACGGCAGAAGAAATGGAACTAGGATGCAGGGATACTGGACTTCTTGCTCCTGGGGGAGTAACTCTCCATGGAGGGGGGGGATCGAGCACATTCAGTGAGGCACCTCTGCTTGGGCTTTCCATTTTCCCACTTTTGATACAGGGTTTCAGCCCTCATGTGGGCAGGATCTCTGTCACAGGCTGAGCAGGGGACCTGTCCTCTAGATGCTGTGCATCATAGAACTGGCAGAGCGACTCAGTCCTACAGCTATGAGCTAGAACTGAGAACAAGCCCTGTTCTAAGCATTTTACATACATTTTCATTTAATCCTTGCAACCATCTAATGGGTAGTTATTATTGTTATGCTCATTTTATTTAAAAAATTTTTATTTTAATTTTATTTATTTTTTATGTGTACTGAATGTACTGTCTGTATGTATGTCTGTGCACCCGTGTCATGCAATGCCCGCAGAGGTCAGAAGAGGGTCTCGGATTCCCCTGGAACTGGAGTTCTCCTGGAATTGGAGTTACAGACGGTTCTTAGCCGCCATGTGGGTGCTGGGGATCGAACCCGGGTCCTCTGCAAGAGCAGTCGGTGCTCTTAACCGCTAGGCTATCTCTCCAGCCCTGTCATGCTCATTTTATAAATGAAGACTTTCTCAAGTCAAGAGGCAGAGGTGGAATGCAAAGGCAGTACGAGAAGCTACGAACCCACTCTACTAACACAGCCAACCATTCTACACGGGGACATGACATCATCTTTAAACTTTACCCTTGAGTTACCACACAATCATGTTATGAAAAATAAATAAAAAATAAACTTCTATGTTTTGAGTAAGTTTACAATTTATTTTAGGCTGTATTCATAGCTACCCCGGGGCGCATGTGTCCTCGAAGATTGGACACACCCACAAGCTGTGGTGGTTCTCCCAGGGAAAGCCTACCTCTAACAGACTACAGGAAGGCTGACGCAGGGGGCAATTCCCCAGAAAGGCAGAGAACAAGCACAGGGCCGAAGCCAGCCCCCTACCTGGGCATGCTGTGTTTATTCCAGGCAAGATTCCCTTTTCTCTCATAAGGTCAAATGAATGATATTTCTGCTGCTTTAGTGACTGCTGGGGCGTGTGATAGTAGTGACCCCCGTGGGGTCTCCTGATCCGGAAATTAAATCTTCTAGGGTGCACTCACAACCAAAGACAAAACTGGAATCTTTTCTCCCTCTAGCTGAGGGGCTAACCTTAGCCCTTAAGATGGTACTCACCGTGTCCGTAGGGAATTTAACCTCACCCAGGGCCAGAGTGTGGCTGACCTGGGATCCAGTATAGACACACTTGAGCTCAGAATCTGAGACTGGGAATTTTAGGATCATCACATTGTCTTTTGCCGCCTAGATGCTTTCTGAGCTTCTTTCTCTGTGGTGACCCTGTCCCCAACATCCTTCTTCAGTGTGTCTGCAAACCCAGCACTCAGCTCCAATGGCTTCCGTTCTCTTGTCAGCTGCTGACTGCAGGCAGACACACGCCGCTTCCCTCCTAGGCTCCCCTGATCTCGGCACCTTGCCTGGGTTACCAATCAAATCTTATTAGTATCGGTAAAGCTTGCTATTTCCTGTCTTACTCAGCGTTCTTTGCTCATCTGGGTCTCCAGCCCAGTCATCTTCCCAGTCTAGTGACTACTTCTATTTCTAGACCTTGACCCCACCCAGTGGAAACCACCTCGCTGTGGCTAACCATTGTGGTGGACCATAATCACCAATTTCATCCAAAAAACACTCATTATAACTACTATTGTATGCAGAGCTGATGGTACCAAGATGAATAACATGTGTCACAGGATGGTAAAACATTGCATCACATACTCAGCTATTTTTACGAGGACCTGTTATGTGCCTGGCCTTGGCTGCTACTGATGCTTACAACCACAAACAAGATGCACACAGCCCCTGTCTTCATGAAGCCAACAAGGGTGGCATAGTATAAAAGCAAACAAATAAAACGGGACACTTGAAGCCAGGTGTGGTGGCCATGCCTTTAATCACAGAGGCCCAGGCAGGTGGATCTCTGTAAGACTACTATGGTCTACATCAGGCCAGTACTTAAAATAATCAAACTTATGAGACATTAAAATATTTTCCTGCTTTGTACCCAAGTTCTATTCCAGTCAACAGGTATTCTTGATCAGTAGGTAGTCTTGTACTAAATGCAACAATCAGTGTGTTTTGTTGGACCAGAAAAGGATTTTAGAATAATAACCAAGGTGGGGCATGAGTCTCCATTTCCCCCAGCACCTACTACTGCTGTTGGCTCCGCTCAGCCTTGCCCATGCCTTTGTGCAATCTGCCTTATGGGTCTTACTAAAGTTTGTTTTGAGTTTGTAGCTGTGGATTCAACCTTTCAAATACTAAGACAATAGGGTTAGATCCCCTCTGTCCCACTCTCTTCTCTGTAATTTGATAAATTTACATGCTTATTTGGCCAATTGTCCTTTTGTGAATGCTAACCTGAAAATTAAGCAGCAAATCACACATGACAGCATGACTTTGTGCTTTTCAATGTGTATTAAAGAAAGCCCATGGTTGTCTTTAAGATAGAATTCAAGTTCACAGAGCTCTGGTTTTGATAATGACTCCACAGTTTTTCAAGAATCTTAATGGAGCACCTCAGCCTGAAAGTGCAGAGAGGCAGATACTCAGAAATACCCTCCTCTTACAAACACTCAGACATAAAACACAGTACTGATGTCATATTTAAAAGCTCAAGAGCATTAGAGTGTAGCTTGGACCATTTGCCAGTCAACAGTGACCGCAGGCAGCTTAGCAAACAACTAAGCAGACCTGGAAGACAGTGTAGTCATGTTGGAAGATGTGGTTGACAGCATCAGAGTCTATCAAAGACCATGCCTGTGTGCCTGAGCACTTATGTAATCGGAGTGCAGCTCTCACGGCCTGAAACCCGAAATTACAAATCATGAAAATTATGGAGCAGTGGCCCCATAGCTAAATGGTTTATTTCAGGGTCAGAGAAAGGCAGACCATGTGTTTATGCCAAAAGCAGTATCTTCAAGCATGCATGTTCACATGTATACCAAACACCTTAGTCCAGAAGCATCCATTAGCACACTACTATGATCTGTAAAAGATAACTTGATGATACAAAGTAAGACTATTCCTCTCTCAAATCAGAATGCCTGCCGAATTAAAATGTCAGTTTTCTATTTTGCGAATAGTTAGTTATCCCTTAAAAGGTTTCTATTTTCTCCTGGCTATTCCCTCAGAGAGAACCCTTCCGCTTACTTCAGGAGGCATTGTAGGATTAAATTACATTTCCATAGGACATTTAGCAAACTGATGACAGCAATACTAACAACTACATTTGTAATCAGATGAAAATCCTTAAAACATTAGCTAGATGCCAGTGATATAACCTCAAAATTGTAGTGTCAAAAGCCATGGCTGAATGAAGGTCGGAAATGAAGTCAGGCTGAAAGTCTACCAAGAGAGATGAGCTAGATGGCTCAGTGAGTGAGCCAAGGTCACCAAGCTTGCTCGACCACCTGCGGTTGATTCCCGGGACCCACATGGTAGAGAAGAGCCTCAGATTGTTCTCTGATTTCTCTTGTGTACCATCATGCACTCGCGCGCGCGCGCACACACACACACACGTAGTAATAAAACGTCTTAACAAGTCCACATGTAAAATAGTAAGCAATCTGTCTAATGATGATGGCTCACAAATGCTTTATTTTTCTCCTTCATATGATATTTCCTTCTATTAGTTTTATTAACAGATAGAACAAGAAAGCCATTTTCTTTTTTTGGTCTTTTTTGAGACAGGGTCTCCCTGTAGCCCCAGCTGTCCTGGAATTCGCTCTGTAGACAAGGCTGGCCTTGAACTCACAAAGATCCGCCTACCTCTGCCTCCCAAGTGCTAGGATTAAAGGCGTGCGCCACCACGCCTGGCTTAAGAAAGCCATTTTCATTTGGGGAAAAATAACTTAAAACTCAGACATTTCTAAAATTGGGAATCAAGGTCAAATCTCAGAGCCAGCACCCACCCTGGGTGCAGTCGGAGTTATCAATCAAATTTATGCATCTAACTCCAGGGATGGTGACATGCACCTTTAATCCCAGCCCTTGGGAGGCAGAAGCAGGTGGATCTCTGCAAGGCCACCCTGGTTCACATCATGACTTCCAGGCAGGTTGTGACTAGGGAGACCCTGTTAAAAAATAAACACACAAAAAATGCACTTAAAGCCACAAGATCAAAGAGGGACAGAAAAGGTGCTGATGGCCACAGCGAGCAGGGTCACGCTCACCACGCTTGCTGTCTTTTGTTGTATTACTCTGTCAGAGAGACTGCCTTGTTCTATAAGCACAGCACGTAGACCACCCACCTTTCCTCCAAGAAGCCACATACTGGCTAAGACAGGCATCCTCACGTGGGCCTGTCACCACACCCAATTTCCACGCCTACCCTTCTCTCAACCTCCGGGAGTTCTGACTCTTCCCCTCTGCCTAACTTCAAAGCAGTGAGCATGAGGGACCCAACCACATTTTTTGAAGTTGGCCAACAAATCTGACCCTTTCTTCCCCCCACGGATCATTAAATTCTTTTATTTATATGTTGGCGTCATTTATAAATAGAGTTCTTTATTAAGCTCATAAAGATACTTCTGCGCAAACAAGTACATCTTTCCAAGTACAATGAGTGAATTCCTGAGTGTAAGATTTGCTTGGGATTAGAGCGGTCCAGGACCTGACCTGAGTGTTTTGATCTTGCCTGCTGTCTTAGCCTTTCACTCCCAGTCTGGCAAGAGACAGTCTTTTAAGGGGCAACATGGGCTCAGGGGACACCTTTGGCATCACTGAACCCGCCTTAGCACTGAACATCAGTGCTGCTCTCCTTCCTTCTCTCTTCTCAAGGACTGTCCGCCTGTCCTGTAGCCTGGACGCTTTCCCTGCACCCTTTGCTCCTCAACCCCGTGTGACGGTTAGTCTTGATTGTTCACTTGACTGGACTGAGAGATGGCCAGAAAGCTGTAAAGCACTCATCTGAGAGTGTCTAGGTGTTTCCAAAGATGACTGACATGTGGGTCACTGAGCGGAGTGAAGACCCACCTTGACCACAGACAGCGTGATCCCCAAAAAGCTGGGGGTCAGGATGGATGAAAAGCAGGAGGAGGACTCACATGTATGCAAACTCCACTCTCCATGAACAGCTGACATTTTTCTTGGCTCAGTTATGGGCATCAGATTCCAGAGTCTTTGGGCTTTGAACATCGACTAACAGCAAGCAACTCTCCTATGAGTGGAGCTTCCAGGTTTTCAGTCTCCCGTGGGGCAATGTCATTGGTCTTTTTGCTCTAAGCCTTCCATTACCTTGAACTAAGATGGTTTTCAGGCTCTGAAGCCTTCAGAAGATCATGTGGAATTATCCTGCCAATGCCAGTATAAAGCAATCTAACAAATCCCTCTTATACCTTACAGTCCTCCATTGTTCTGCTCTGCTAGAGAATGTCGACTTCTATACCTGCCCCTTATCCTGTTTCCTCTAATACATTAGTCACTTTTCTATTGTAGTGGTATGACCAAGGGAACCTATAGAAGGAAGAGTTCATTAGGCTCCTGGCTCCAGAGGGATACGAGTCCATCATGGCAGGGAGGCGTGGTGAAAGGCAGCTGGGACAGTCGGCTGAGGGCTCACATCCTCAAGTAGAGAGAACAATCTGCCAAGTGGGGCCGGACTGTGAACTCTCAAAGCCCTCCCCCAGTGACGTGTTTCCTCCACCACGGCCTCAAGGTCCTACGACCTTCCCAAACAGCAGGACCAGCTGACCAAGTGTCCAAATATTTGGAGCATATAGGGAACACCTATTCAATCCTATCACCACACCTAATAAATCCCATACTATGAATCCCTTCTCTGAATGTATTTATTTTTTCTTTCTTTCTTTCTTTCCTTTCTTCCTTCCTTTCTTTCTTTCTTTCTTCTTTCTTTGTCTCTTTCTTTCTTTCTTTCTTTCTTTCTTTCTTTCTTTCTTTCTTTCTTTCGTTTTTCTTTCTTTCTTCTTTTTTTGGTATTTTCGAGACAGGGTCTCCCATCTCTGAATGTATTTCTAAGAAAACACACACTATGAGAAAAGCAAAACCCGGCCTGAGGAGTCAAGAGCAGCTTCTTGAAGGTGAGAACAGAGCAGAGATAGAAGCAGGGTCAGAGAACAAGAAAGGTAGCAAGAGAAGGACTGACGGCTCAGATGTGAAAATGAGCATGCGCACAGACCCCTTGTCACAGCAGGGTGCTGCTCCTAACTAGCTGGAAAGGAAAGTGGAGAACTCCATGCAATTAACTAGAACATAAAGTAAGAGAGAGGCAGCCAGAGAGAGCCCCAAGGCCACTACTGAGAAACAGAAATCAATTCTTGCTCAGCATAGTGAAACAATTCATGATGTTGAAGTATGGAGAGGAAAAACATCTATACAGGCTTGAGTCCTACATGCTGTTTGAATGCATTTGCCTAGATACTAACAATCATGTCAGGAGGCTCATAGCTTGATTAAAAAAATAAAAGATAAGACTCACTGAAATCAGAAAGAAAAGAGGAGAGTCTACAATTGATGTTAACAGAAAAACAACAATAAGTAAATACTGTAGGGAAATGTTATACCGTAAACAAGTCTGAAGAACTGAAACTAGAAGAAATGGGGGATGCTTAGAAACAAGAGCTGTAATGACAGATTGAAGAAGAAATAGAAAAGCTAACCAGAAAAATGACTAGTAAGGATAGTGAGTAAGTAATCCAAAGCCCAGGGACCCTTCTGTCTTGGTTCCCCCAGTCCCCAGCTACAGTTGCAGATGGGCACCACCACCTGCCACTTTTTCCCATTGGTTATGGGGATCCAAACTCAGACACTTTACCAATCAAACCATCTCCCCAGCCTTAGTGTGTGTGTGTGTGTGTGTGTGTGTGTGTGTGTGTTTAAGCTACAGGTCAAAGCTCAGGTGCCATTTCTCAGGAGCTCCCATTTTGTTTTTTGAGACAGGGTCTCACTGAACTTGAAGCTCACCAATAAACTACAATGACTGACCAGCGAGCCCCATGGATCTGGTACTATAGGTATGTACCACTGTGCCTGAATTTGTATGTAGGTGCAGGGATTGAGCTTGGGTTTGCATGGCCCATTGCAAGCACTTTACAAAGCTACATTCCTAGCCCATATACTAGTTAAAAATACTTATTATTTTATATGTATGAGTATATTGCCTGAATGTAAGTGCACCTGTGTCCTGCAATGCCAACAGAGGCCAGAAGAGGGCGTCGGATCACAACTAATGTGGGTGCTAGGAACTGAACACGGGTCCTCTGTAAGAGCAGGTAGTGCTCTTAACTGCTGAGCCACCTCTCCAGCCCCTAAACCTGTACTCTTTTTTTAAATTTTATTCAATTTATTTATGTGTATGAATGTCCTGTCTGCATGTCGGTTTGTGCACCCATGTCGTGCAATGCCGCGGAGGTCAAAAGAAGGCATCGGATTCCCCTGGAACTGGAGTTCTCCTGGAATTGGAGTCACAGATGGTTTTCAGCTGCCATGTGGGTGCTGGGGATAGAACCCGGGTCCTCTGCAAGAGCAGTCGGCGCTCTCAACCACTAGGCCATCTCTCCAGACCCAAACCTGTACTCTTAAGAGTTGCCAAGATAGCAATGGCCGTGTGTTCTTTAGTAAAATCATTTCGAACTAAGAATAGGGGTAAATTTTGTATTTTATCACAACCAGGTTATAGACATTGATCTTACCCAAGTATTGGTCAATCTCTTCCAGATTTCCCCAGTTTTTAAAAAATATTTTATTTATTATGTTTATTTTATTTTTATGAGTATTGTGCCTGCATGTAAGTGCACCTGTGTGGTGCAATGCTCACAGAGGTCAGAAGAAGGTGTTGGATACTCTGGAACTAGAGTTACAGATGATTGCCAGCTGCCTTACCACTTGGGGGCAGGCACTGGGATGCAGCACTGAACACAACCCAGTCCCTTCCCTCTGTTACAAGATGACAAATTCAGTAAAGACATTTCCACCAAGTACCAGGACACTGGGTCATCTGAAGGGATCACCCATGCCAGGTGGAAAAAGAGGAAGAAGAGGACAGTCAGCAAACACTTCCCATACTACTGCTGAAACTATGACTTGAACTGGAAACCCCTGTTTTCTAGGTGTTATGGCTTTAAGATGAAATGTCCCCACGGCGCATGTGTTAGAACAGTTGGTCCCCACATGGTAGCGCTATTTTGGAAGGTGGTGGAAACTTGAGGTGGAGGAAACGGGTCCAGAGGGTGGGCCCTGAGGTCTTGAAGGGCAGCCTATCTCCTGCCTGATGTCTTCTTCCTGACTACAGTATGCTTTCCCACCACAAGGGACTATATTCCCTCAAACTGTAAACCAGGATAATCCCTAAAGTTGCTTCTTGTAGTGCCTTTGGTCACGGCAATGAGGAAAGTTAACAGATATAGGTGATGACAGATGACAGAACAGGTATACAAGTTCCAGGGAGAGGTCTACAGGGAGGAGGTGCAGGAGCCTGTGGAGAACCAACAGTGTCTCAACATGGCAGAGCCCACAGGGAAAGACAGGGCATGCAGAGGGGTTCAGTCGTGACGGGCCTTTGGAATGCAGTGGAAATTTGTGTAAACTCCTAGGGAACATAGTCACCAAATAAACTACCATCCAGAATAGATAGGAAACCTCACACTGCAAACTTGACCTTCATCATTACAACTGATCCTCCCCACTATACCACACAGTGAGAAAACAGCTTGTATGTTTAAATAACCTGACCAAAGTCACACAGCAGCCCAAATGACAGAGCTAGGATCTGAACCCCAACTTTTCTGATCCCAAAGTCAAGGTATTTAAACATGTAATAGCAATAACAGGAACAGCTCACAGTGGGAATATCAATATTTGAGCTACTGAAACCAAAAAGATTGAACAGGGTAATGAATATCAAGTGCTAACAAATTCCACAGTCTATGCACCTCACAGGATGATCAAAATGTCAGTTAGACTGAGCCACCTGACACACTAATGAAATGTCAAGTATACACTTGGCACAGTGTGGTGGCTGTGATGACCTTAGGTTGTAGTTGAAGTGCTGTATACAGCAGTCCTGTCTCGGAACTGGCATACTCAGTTTCCTCAGACCCTCCGACAGTTGTGCGATCCAAAAGAAACAACCACTCTCCTAGGCTTTAGGGGTAATGGCTTCACTTCACAGTGTTGGTTTTTTAGAAGAATACCACCGAGGTAGGGTGAATTTTCATCCTGTCATAACCAAGCTTATCACACTTCAGAACTGTGTCCACTTTCTGAGACTGCAGTACCCACCTCAGGTTGTTTTTAATTCTTTTTGGTCTATTCCTCCCAAATGTTTTCCTATTTGATAATTTCTCCCTATCAGCACAGACTCTTGGGTATTTCACGCTTTGGTCCAGAAGCCAATGCCTTACCGTGCTGTTTGCACAGATGCATCATTACTCACTGGAAGTTTCCATTTGCTCCCTGGGTCTCTTTGGCATTCCTATCACTGCTATTAGCCTTAATTTTCAAACTTATAAAAACAGCTAACATACAAATGTATAGAAAACATGAATCAAAAGATTAATTAATGAAGGAGCTGGGCATTGAGGCGCATATACATTTTAAGTAGAAAGAAGGTAAAACAAGATAGCTAACTTACATACAAGGATGGTTAATGTCAGTCAGTGCATTAAATGTCACTTCAGGGGCTGGAGAGATGGCTCAGTGATGAAGAGCACTGGCTACTCTTGCAGAGGACCCAGGTTCAGTTCCAGCAGATCTAACACCTTCTTCTGGCCTCTGCAGGCTCCTGCACACACATGGTGCACATAAAGTCATATAGACACACACACACACGTAAAATTGTGTACTTCTCTCGCAATTGGAGGGTATCTTATGAATGAATTGCTTCCACCTTCATGGTCAGCAGAGCAGAGCTCAGGCCCCTAAAGATATCCTAGCTCTAATTCTTAGAACTTATAAACCTGTCACGTGACATGGCAAAAGAGGTTCTGCAGAAGAGATCAGGTTGTGCCTCTTTAGATGAAGCAATGGCTCCAGCTCTGCTGGTCAGCACAATACAAGGCTATGGGTCCTGACAAGAGACAGCCGGGAGCAAAGGGGTCAGAACTGGAGAAGCCAGCACCCAAGGCATCAAGGAAGCTTCTAGAAGCTAGAGAGCACAAGGAACCAATTTCCAGAATGATAAGAAAACAAATGTGTGTTCTATTAAGTCAATTCCAATAAGAGACGAATAAAGTCTCTACCAGACAGGACTTACCAGTTTCTTTCAAGTTAGCATATAATGTAATAGGATCTATTTCTCCCTAAAGCAATTCACACATCCCTGTCTTGGAATATCTACTGCTTAACCAACTCTATATAAGTTAACGCCATCCCTCCTGTTAGTATTTGTGAGCATATGTTTCTGGGTATAATGCACTCCACCCGCCACCCTTTTTCTTCTGTGGCTACCATCCTTGATCAGGTTCATTTGTAAAGCCAGCACGCTTGTGATAAAAGAGCATGTGAACAGCTTTTATTTTTTTGGTGTTTTTTTTTTTTTTTTTTGGTCTTTTCTAGACAGGGTCTCCCTGTAGCCCTAGCTGTCCTGGAATTCACTCTGTAGACCAGGCTGGCCTTGAACTCACAAAGATCCACCTGCCTCTGCCTACCAAGTGCTAGCATTAAAGATGTGTGCCACCACGCCCGATGCGAACAGCTTTTAAATGATCGTCCTGAGAGTCAGCGTGGAAGTTCAGCAAAGGAAAAAGTTCAATTACAGTGTCATGATACTGTCCTAGGCATGACGTAGCCCTTTCTATGTTGAACTTTCAGCATCTGAAATCACTCACCTGAGGACCACACAGGATTGAAGGGAAAGGGGCTCAAAATGCAGCATCCGCCCCAGTAGGTGGTTATTGGTTGCTTGGGGGTGGGAGATACTTTCTCTATTGGTAGAGCCAGCCATAAATCAACAATATTAGAGAGAACCCTTATAGGCTGCTGTGAGTAACTCAGCTATACTCACTGATTCCCCAAGCTAGACTAGGAGGAATCGTTTCTTCAGTCTGTCACTGGTGCTGTGACTGGGCATTCACTTCTCCAGAAAAGTTACCCAAGGAAAGAAACCTGCCTGACCATCAAGTCTCACCCCCAGACAGCACCTTCTACAAGGCTTCATTTAACAAGGTGTCTAACACTATCCAAGGCCTTGAAATAAAAGGCCTTGTGTCCTCAACATGGTTGAGATATTTTGTCACAGCAAGGAATAAAGTAAATAATACAGTTGTTTTCTCTCTCCTCTCCTCTCCTCCCCTCTCCTCCCCTCACCCCTCTCCTCCCCTCTTCTTTTCCCCTCCCCTCCCCTCCCCTCCTTCCATCTTGCATGGCCACAGCCTCTTCTGCAGAAAACACTTCCCAGCCCCTAGGCATCTTCATGCCCAGTCACTCAGCTTCCCCCTATCTGCCTCATTCCAGCTGCCGTGCTTAAGAACCCCCTTTGACCTCAGGGAGTGGCTTTGACACTGAACTTTTTCTCAATGTCCCTGAAGGACGTCACAACCCAGGCCACTGGGCCCACCCCACTACTACTTCTGGTTCCATTAGTGCAAAAACCTGTCTTTCTAGCAAGTTCCAGGAAACAATGCTGCCCCCAATGCAAAGACCACACTCGTAGTCATACAGGCACCTAAGCTCTGGACAGCCCTCCCTTCCTTCCTTCCCTTCTATGGTGGTTTGGATGAGTGTCCCCCATAGGCTCTAGGTATTCAGACATTTGTCTCCAGTTGGTGGCACTGTTTTTGGAGGCCTTGGAGGGTGTGGCCATGCTAGAGGAAGTGCGTTGCTGGGGGCAGGCTTAGTGAGTTTAACAAGCCTCGTGGTATACAGTTGCTTCCTCTGCTTCCTGTGTTCTTTTCGAGATGTGACCCTCGGTTTGCTGCTCCAGATCCAGCCGCCACGCCTCCCGCCACAATGGACTAATTCCCTGGAACCGCCAATTGTAAGCTCAAATAAACTCTTCCTTTTATAAGTTCCTTGGTCATGGTGCTTTATCACAGCAACAGAAAAGTGACTAATACAGTTATTGGTACCAGAGAGTGGGCTGTTGGCTGTGAAGAACCTGACCATGTGTATGTTTGGAGAAGTGTGGAAGACTTTGGAACTTTGGGCTGGAAAGGCTGTTGGACATTAAAGCAGAGCTTAAAGGGCATTCTAGTGGAGGCCTGGAAGAAAGCCTGGCTGCAAAAGATGTGGTTCCAGGGGAAAATAAAGTCTTAGGCCGCAACCAGGGTATTTTGATAAAGAGTCTGGCAGCAGTTTGCCCACAGCCCAATGCTTGCCTGATGCTAAGTTGAAAAGCGGTGGACTGATGTCTTTGGCGGAGGATATTTCAAGACAAGCTAAATAGAAATGGTGGCGTGGCTTTTAATGTGTGAATATTATACAGATCCTACAGTGAAAGAGCAGATGGGGCAGAAAGAAATGCAAAAATGTACAGTTTGCATCTGATAACTGCACTAGGAAGATTAAAGTGGGGCCAAGGCATGTAAAGGAGAGGTTGGATCTGAAAAACTGCACTAGGAAGATTAAAGGTGGGGCCAAGGCTGTGAAGGAGAGTTTCCTTTGATAAGGGAGATTAAAAGTGATTAAGGAAGGGCCTCAAGATTTACAAGTAAACAAAAGAATCAGTACCTTCGGGCAAGACCACACCGCTAATCCTCCAGCTAGTCCAGGGCAGAGAAAAGTTACATGTGGTTGACAATGGGCCGGTCTCCAACTTGCAGCCAGATTTGGCAATTTCATTCACGTGGTGCTGGCTTTAGAGGCATGAGTTCGCAAGAGTGAAGGGGTCTCAGTTCTTCCTCACGGGTTCAGAGAGCCAAAGAGGCCAGGCAGAGTACAAGCAGGGGCGTCCCTGAATAAAGAAGGCCCTGATAGGCCATTGTGAAGCTGTGGAAGTGAAGCTGGTGGCATGGAGACCCCCAGAAGACTTTCGGATTCCAGACCTGTGAGATATTTGCCAAGGAGAGCTGCATATGGGAGTGGTACCAGCCTAAGAAAAGATGTATGTTGCAAGCAAAGCTGGAAGAGCTGGAGCCATCTAAGCCCTTTGGAAGTCAAGTCCCAGAGGTTGCATGTGAGCTACTGGACTTGGCGTTTGCCCTGCTGGTTTTCGGTCTTGTTTTGATCCAGTATTTCCTCACTATGCTTCTATTCCTCCTTTTGGATGGGAATGTGTATTCGGTTCCACTGTACATTGGGAAGTTTGTAAATTTGCCTTTTTGATTTTCAGGAGCTTACAGTTAAGAGACTGGCCTGAGTCTCAGAAGAGACCTTGGACTGTAGACTTTTGAATGGCATTGAAACTGGTAAAGACTATGGGGACTTTTAAGGTTGGACTGAATGTATTTTGCATTTTATATGGTCAGGAGCCTATGGGGGCCAGGGAGTGGAATGTGGTGGTTTGGATGAGTGTCCCCCATAGGCTCTAGGTATTCAGACATTTGTCTCCAGTTGGTGGCGCTGTTTTTGGAGGCCTTGGAGGGTGTGGCCGTGCTAGAGGAAGTGTGTTTCTGGGGGCAGGTTTAGTGAGTTTAACAAGCCTCGTGGTATACAGTTGCTTCCTCTCTGCTTCCTGTGTTCTTTTCGAGATGTGACCCTCGGTTTGCTGCTCCAGATCCAGCCGCCACGCCTCCCGCCACAATGGACTAATTCCCTGGAGCCGCCAATTGTAAACTCAAATAAACTCTTCCTTTTATAAGTTCCTTGGTCATGGTGCTTTATCACAGCAACAGAAAAGTGACTAATACACCTTCCTTCCTTCCCTCCCTCCCTTCTTTTCCTCCCTTCCTTCCCCTTCCTTCCTTCCTTCCTTCTTTCTTTCTTTTTTGTTATTTTTTGAGACAGGTTCTCCCTGTAGCCCCAGCTGTCCAGGAACTCACTATGTAGACCAGGCTGGCTTTGAACTCAGAGATCCACCTGCATCTGCCTCTGCCTCCCAAGTGCTGGGATTAAAGGCGTGTACCACCACACCTGGCCTGGACAGTCCTTTGTAATGCATACTTGGAACTAAAAAATGCCCCCTGGACACTTTAAATGTAGATGGCATGCAGAAGACATGGAGGGAGGGCTAGACAGGTAAAGGGAGAGATAAGAGAAATACTGCCTGGCTAGGGGAAAAAAAAAACCCAAAAGAATCATATTAGTTTAACAATCTATTGACAAAATACACACACAATACCTCTACATGAGTCCATATGCAAAGATGAAGGCTGCATATCAAGAAACAGTACCAGACAGGAGAAACCTTCCTTTGAGTTGTTGGCCAGGGTCGTCCAAGAGACTCTTAATATTACACAGGCTATTGCCACAGCCCTTGATTGCCTCCCAAAAGCTGAAGGTAAGTCCCTATTGCTGAAGACAGGACATACTTTGGAGACTGGATCTTGAACAATGGAGCTGGATCTGACCTGGAAGCCACCACCCCTGAAGGCTAGCTCTCATAGCTGTGGAGAGTGCCATACAAGCCACTAAGGGAGATCATCAATAGATGGTCCAACATCAACCTCAAGAGTAAATAGCCACATCAGTGACCAGCACAGCATACTATATCTGTGCAATAGTGGCACTTCTATCTTGTGGGAAATCAATAGCTAACCAATTGGGCCTAAAGCCCACTCAATGGAAGGAAACTCATGTGTGGTATTGTTAACATAGCCAGATGCACACATCTGGAGAGGTCATAGATCTTAGACAATTCCACAAGGTAGGCACATCCCTAAGATAAGATAACATTTTACTAACTACAAGAAGTATCCTTATATTTACAAATATCCCAGACACCACTCAGAAAAGAAGCTTTTTTTGCTCCAGATGAAAACAGTACAGAGTCCCGCAACTGGACACACACAGGCATGGTCTATGAACGGCTCATGCCTACGTGACACATCTACAATGCAGCTTCTACACACAAGACCCAAGCATCATAGAACAAGGACCCAAGAGGGTATTAACTACCTCTTAACTCTCATTAAGGAAGTCCCTCCATGCAACAGAAGACCAGGAACCCGAAAGGGCCTGAATGGCAAACCACGAAGATTAGGAGTCTGCAGAGTGTGGTTCCATAGACAGGTTGCATATAATCAACTTCATCCACCCAGGGCTCAGGGAACATTGCAGAAGAGGGGGCAGAAAGATTGTAAGAGCCAGGAAGGGGATACAAGAACAAATGGAAATGAATCCTACGAGGTCCTGGAACCTGGTTCACATCAACCTACAGCATTGGTGACAGCACACACAAGATCCATGCAAGCTCAGCTGGACAAAAACCTAGTACAGAACTGCAGAAATGGGCAGCAGAGCCCAACCTTGGCTGAGGAGATATTGGAAGCAGATGGTGATCAGGTGAGGAAGACCTGGCCTTCTTTAGAAAGGAGGCTCCTGATAGGCTGACTAGAGCTCAGGGGAGGAGGTGACACTGAGGACCGAGTGGGGAGAGTGATTTGGCACAATGGACTCTAGCAGGAAGACAGAAGGTGTGAACTCCAGGGAGGGGGTAGGGGGGGTGCCAAGGGAGAAGTGGGTATAATGGCGATTAAGACTGACTGAAAATTATGTATGAAACACATAGCAATTCAATACAAAAGAAAAAAATAATAAAATATTTTTTAAAGAAAAAAAATCTATCGGCAGGTAATAATTATATACATTTGTAGGATACCAGGTGGCATTTTGGTAACTATAGCCAATGTATAATGTGACCAATTCCAACTAATTAGCATAACCATTACTTAAAACATTTATCATTGCTTTGTTTGGGAAATGTTCAAAAAAAACCTCTCTTCTAGCTCTAGCTCTTTAGAAATAATTAATAAATCTTTTTATGACTTAGGGTCTTTCACAGAACAAAAGCTTAAATTTTGATAAACTCTAATTCACTGGTTTTTGCTTCCAAGATCACAAATCCCTACATCTGAAATATTTTATTTTAAATAAGTTTCATGTTGTACATGTAATCTATGGTCTAGCCAGGCAGGCCTATAATCACAGCACTCAGGGGGGACAAAAGGAAGAGGATCACAAGTTTGAGGTTATCCTGTGTGTTCTGGTAACACCCTATCTCAAAGCATCAAAGCAGTCTATCATCTGTCTTGACTAATTTTCCTTTGAAATACGTGGCTGGGGTTCAGGGGATGCTGTGTTGCTTACTGGTGTCCAGTTTGAAAATGGCTGTTGAGGAGTTGAAAAGAACACCTTTTCTGCGTTTAGTCACATGTGTACTGTTGTCATAGATCACATGGTCAGTGTTTGCTTCCGCAGTCCATACACTAAAATAGGATGGTGCAGAAAAGCTTACCAAGGGCCCTCGTGCAAGGATGGTATGCAACTCTGTGAAGAATTCTATACTTAATGTCACTGAACAGTATACTTAAAATGACAAATTTCATATATTTTTTAACACAACTTCAAAATCTTAGTAATGGAACATACCAACAACTACTGAAATGCATATTTTAAATACATTAATTTTACTACATGTGAATTGTATCTCAATAAAGCTGTTTTCAATAAAAGCAAAAGAAAAAAAATGCCCCCCTGAAAGCAGAGATTAGGGGAGAGGAAAGCGTTTCGTTTTTGGTTAGGCAGGACTCACAATGTGCACTGATTTGTCAAACTCACCAAACAATACACTTTAAATTAGGGTGTTTTGTTATATTACATGATGCCTTAATGAGACTGATTAAAGACTTTAAGAAAAATAAAAGTATGTTATACTTTTGATATACCTGATCATTTAGTAAAGATTCACTGAATCCCAAATTCTAGAAATAGAAATAGACAGCTGAAAAGGGCCGGACAGAGGTCCTCCAGCTTCTCTCATGATGTTGATGGGTGCTGAGGTATATGGTCAACTACAGTATGACACGGTAAGTGTCAAAACACATCAATGTCAATGCCTGATAGGATTTGTCACTAGAAAGGGCACCATCTATCCCTACCCTTCTTTCTGCTACTGAACAGGGACACCTGGAACCATCTACCCTTCTACTCCCAGGCTTGAGCTTGTTGGGGCAAGGATTGACCTCTCTGATCCATGCTGGACCAACCCACCATGTTTGGAATAGAGGTTGTGCAGGTGAGTCTGTGAGCTGTGGGAAGCTATGGAGGTCGGAACCCAGGGAGCCTGGAGAGGACACAAAGGTTCACTTAGAGAAAGGAGGTCGAGGTTGGTAGACCTGGTGCAATGTGGGGCAAGGTCGGGCTCCTTGGAGACCAAGACTGGTGCTGGGAGAGTATTCTGGAGCCGTGGGTATTAACATGTATATGTAGAAACAGACACAAGAGCTTGTTCTTGGCTCTGTCCAATGAATCCTCAGGCTCTGTCCAATGAATTTTGCTAGGGAGGTGTGAGGCTCAATGGAGAGTGAGTCTACGTGATGAAATATCCTAATGGCAGATCCTGATGGAAGCGGTCTGTGTATTCTGTTCTGTGAAGCACTGTCCTTCATTGCTGTGCTTTTATTTTTCACTTGAACTTTTTTCCAGTAGAATCATAAGGCTGTCATTAAGAACAGAGCTCTTACCAAGCGAAGGCCATGGACAAAGTTATGAATGTCTCTTCAGGGGTGAGGGAGAAGCAGTCATGCAGGTGTGTGTGTGTGTGTGTGTGTGTGTGTGTGTGTGTGTGTGTGTTAGAGTGAGAAGACAATAAGTAAGAGCATAAGAAAGAGAGTTAGAAGGAGGAGGAGGAGAAGGAGAGGGAGAAAGAGGAAGAGAAGGAAAAGGAGGAAGAGGAGGAGGAGGAGGAGGAGGGATGAGAGAGAGAGAGAGAAGCCCAATTGTATTAGATGCTTTCTCTTGCTATAACAAAGCCTCTGATCAAAGGAGTTTAAGGAAGGATTAGTTTGGCTCACGGCTTGAAGGTACAGTCCTTTAAGGCAGGAGCATTCGGCATCTGGTCACATTGGACGCTGCCGGGAGCCGAGAGGATGAATACTGGCATTCCACTTCTTTTTATTGAGTCCAGGACTCCAGCCTATGGGATGGTGCTGCCCACATTCAGATCTACTCTCTTAGCAGCCCAGACACCAGAAAGGTGTCATGTGAGGCATGAAGGACGAGAAAGCTTCCCTGAGGGTTTAGCATAAACTTTGATTCTAGACATGTCAGAGAAGCCAGCCAGAGAGGAAAGGAGTCCGAGCAGGGAACACAGAAGATGGTCCCTCGGTATCAGGCCGGTCCCACTCTCTCATACAGAAGATACAAGCTCCCTCCTGGGGTGCGAGGAAGGCGTCTCTGCCTCTGAAATGCCTGTCATTTGGCCTCAGGATCAACAAGCCTCTTCATTCATCCATTCTAGTGCTGGGCCCTGTCGGCCGCAGTCTTGACCTCACCCCTCAGCCTGTAGCTCCTTCCTGATTGGTTTTCTCTAGGCATGCTTTCCTGTCAAGCCAGGTGATGGCTTCCTGGCTGACCCGCTGCTCTTATGCAACGTGTCCCTAGTGACCTCTTAAAGGGGTGAATCTGAGTCAGAGCCTTCCTTTCTCTGCCTGCAGCCCAGCACTGACTTCCATTTGTTTAGAATAAAATACAAATGTTCAACCTTGCTTTATGAGGCCATCCTTGATTTCATGTTGCCCCACAAGTTCCTGCCCTCCCCTCCAGCCATCCCCAGACCCATTCTATTCCTAACACCTGCCAAGCAGGTCTGTACTTACAGGCATTTGCACCAGCTGTGCCCTGTGTAGGGGCATGGTCACCACAGCTGCTCCTTCTCAGACTTCCAGCTCATCTAAGAGGTTTCTCCAAAAACAAAAATCTCCTTTATAGCTAATCCACAGGGGCACTTTCTCCCCAAGGAATACCCCCTCGGTCACACATTCCCCGTCCTGGTGGCTCCCCTGCCCACCCACATACATACAGTTTCTGAAACATGGCCTCAAGGTATGCATATTAGTTATGTTTTTGTTGCTGTGATAAAACATTCTGAAAAAAACCAACTTGGGAAGGAAAGGGCTTATTTGGCTTACACATCTTGATCACAGTTCATCACGGAGGGAAGCCAGAACAGGAATTCAGGGCAGAAACTTGAAGGCAGAAGCTGAAGCACAGACCATGGAGGAATGTTTCTTACTGGCTTCTTCTCCTGGCCTGTGCTCAGCCTGCTTTCTTATATAACTCAGGAAAATCCACCCAGGGGAGCACCAAGCACAGTGGGCTGGGTCCTCTCCCAGATCAAATCCCTCACAGATACTCCCACAGGCCAACTGGATAGAGAGAGTTCCCCAGTTCAGGTGCCCTCTTCTCAGGCATGTCAAATTGACGGCTGAAACTCTCCAGCACAGTGTTTCTCAAATGAGTAAGTCAGTGGATGAACTCACTAACAATCAGGTCAGGAAGCTCATGTCTGCAGGTGCTAGGTGTCTACTTTTCTTTTTTTTTTTTTATGTGTATGAGTGTACTGTCTGCATGTAGGTCTGTGAACCCATGTCATGCAATGCCGAGGTCGTTGGATTCCCCTGGAACTGGAGTTAAAGATGGTTCTCAGTCGCCATGTGGGTGCTGGGGATCGAACCTAGGTCCTCTGCAAGAGCAGTCAGTGCTCTTAATTGCTAGGCCATCTCTCCATCCCCACGTATCTACTTTTCTAAGCCAGTTTTCATGCCAGTGAGGCCTGGTTTATCCTTCCCTCTCTTTCAAAACTCAAGTTGAAATTTGACTACCACAGTAAAGGGTTAAGAGGTGGACCTTCTATCATGGATTAGGTCATGAGCACTATGGGTTAATGCTGTTCAGGTAGGATTGGGTTAGTTCTCGTGGAAGTGGGCTCTTCAAAAGGAAGAAGGCCTCAGCCTGATCCCTCCCCCGTCTCAGCCCTCCTTGCCTTCTGTCCTTAGGCTGCCACTAGTCTCCAGCCCCATTCTCTTGGCTTTCCAGCCTCCAAAACTGTGAGTCGAATAAATGTTTAGGTTTTATATATTGTGTAGTCTGTAGTGTTCTGTTACAGCAGCAGAAAATAGACTAAGATGAGGCCCAGGCTCCAAGGCTGTTGCTTTTGTACAGCGCCAGGAATTAGCACTGCCGACATCCACAACACAAGCCTACCCCTCAGAGGGTGGCAGACAAAGATGTTTTCTCAGGGTGTCATGGTCTGAGGTTAGTCAGCTCTGTGGGGGAAAGAAAATCTGCTTCATGAGGGATTGGGGATCACAAGATTCTGTCAGGCTCTAGAGCCTCAGAATCAAAGATTGGCTGAACCCAGAAAATAATCTAGGGGAAAGTACCAATGCAGCTGTGTGTGTGTGTGTGTGTGTGTGTGTGTGTGTGTGTATGGATGCATGAGCACACATCGCATGTGCATGTGGCACCAGAGGACAACTGCAGCTGTCATCCTAAATGCCTCCACTTGTTTCTGACAGGGTCTCTCAGTGGTCTGGAACTCACTGATTTGGCTAGCCTGGCTGTCCAGTGGTGCTCGGATCCTCCTGTCCCCACCTCTCCGGTTCTAGAAAGCACAAGCCTGCACCAGCGCACACAGCTTATTTTACATGGATTCCTTGTGCTTACAAGTCAAGCACTTTATGACTTGAGTCATCTCTCCCACCCTGTGAGGTAGCTTTCATGGGCCAGGCAAGAACCATCTTACCTACCACATTCCGTTTGCTGGAATACAGCCTCCTGCCTCCACGCCCCACTTAACTGCATAAGAGATGCTGCTTAATATAAATCTGTGTGGGACCTGGGAAGTAAAGGCAGATGAGATGAACAGGAGTCTGTGGTGATCCCCACCCCTTCTACCCAGGCCTGAGTGTTTCCAAGCTGTAGCCCTCTTGTGCATGCTGCTATTGAGGGTCTAAGCTTTTGTGCGGAGCAAATACTCCCTCTTCCCTTCCCGCCCTGCATGCCCATGTCAGCACCTCCTGCAGCTGACCTGGTAGAAGCCAGCTCTGAAGGAGATCTGCCACTGGAGCTTGAAGATTTCTAGTCTGAGTCACGGTTCAGGGTAAGGAGGACGGGCCTGACATTGGGCATTGAGAGCTAAGTAACCAGTTCAGGGTCCAAGCTATTTACTCCACAGTGTGATGGCCAAGAGCCTGCCCCCCCCCACACACTGCAAGGTGTCTTTTTCCTAAAGCCTTTGCTAAGACCCTCTCCCCTGATGAGGCGGGCCTTGGAGATCCATCCATGAATTTAGAAAATCAAAGAACAGGAAGTGCTGGTGTATTTGGAAAAAAACCTTGGCCACTCAAAGAGGCCGTAATAACGAATATCAGAGAACCCTTGAAGACCAACGTGGACAGATGGTGGGATCACCATTAATCCTCTTGGGAGGTCTACTCCGGCATGTACAAGAAGACTGCAGAATTAACTAAGCTCCACAAAAGAATATGGGAAGAGGCCAAGTATCGTTTAGCTCTGGGCTTTAAACCTCGAAGGCTATTAGAAATTCATTGGAAAATGATACTAAGACCCATTCACTCACATGAAGCCAAAAGGAAGGGGAGAGATAAAGGCGGGAGGATCTTAGGGCAGCTTTGAGGTGTTGCCGTGAAGGCCTTTAGATGGCTCCGTGCTAGAGTGCTTGCCACCAAGCCTGATGACCTAAGTTCAAGTCCAGGAATCTGCATGCTGGGAAAACAGAATCAACTCCTACAAGCTGTCCACTGACCTCCACACACAGACACTATGGCCCTTACACACACACACACACACACACACACACACACACACATATACACATACCATTTTTCAAAAAGTTTTGGACAGCGAGTGCCTACTGGGAGGAAAACCAAGTCAACCTGTGGAGGTCAGAGTCCATCCTCTGACCTCCACAGGCTGTCCTCTGACCTCCACAGGTTGACTTCTGACCCCCACAGACCATCCTCTGACCTCCACAGGTCATCCTCTGACCTCCACAGGTTGTCCTATGACCTCCACAGGTCATCCTCTGACCTCCACAGGTTGTCCTCTGACCTCCACGGGCCGTCCTCTGACCTCCACAGACCGTCCTCTGACCCCCACAGGTCGACCTCTGACCTCCACATGCATGCTGTGGTCTACACATGTGCATTCACACAACACATAAATAAAGTATAAAAATGAAGTGGTACTTGGGGCTGGAGAGATGGCTCAGCGGTTAAGAGTGCCGACTGCTCTTGTAGAGGACCTGGGTTTGATTCCCAGCACCCACATGGCAGCCAAGAACTGTCTTTAAGCCAGGCATGGTGGCTCGCTCGACAAAAAAAATAATAAAGTGGTACTGTGAGCAGTGATTTCCAGCAGGAAGCAGGGCCCCTTTGTTGTGATCTGATCCTGTAGCCCTGACACAATGGTTGCTAAAGCACCAGGCCTCCTGTCTGCATTCTAGGTAGCAGAAGGAGGAAGATGGAATGGAAAAGTCATATCCGACCCCCTCTGCTGCCCCCACCCCAGTCACTTCCCAACATGAACTCTCTGGAAGTCCCACCTCACTGCCCAGAACTTAGTCACAGAACCAAATTTACATAGTGTGAAAGAATAGGAAATGCCATGTTAAGAAAAGCACCACAGGGCACTGGAGAGGTGGCACAGAGCACCTGCTGCTCCTGCAGAGGACCTTAGTTCAGTTCCTAGTACCCACGTGGGGCAGCTGACAACTGCCGGCAACTCCGACTCTGGGGGATCTGATGTCCCCTTTTGGTCTCTGCCAGCACCTGCACTCACAGGTATACACACCCACACACACACCTATGCGCATGCACGCACGCGCGCACACGCGCACACACACACGCACACACGCACGCACATACATGCACACACACATGCACACACGTGGGCTGGAATTTCTCACCCACTTTCCCGTGTCAATGCTGGGATTTTTGTCTGGTTTGAGCTTCGTAGGACATGTCCATGTTGTCATCATTGCTAAAAGTTCACATGAGTAACTGACCAGCTCTCTGGAAACTCTGCTTCCTTGTGGTCATCCACCCGCTCTGGCTCATACAATCTTCCTGCCCCTTCTGCAATGGTCCCTGAGCCTTGGGAGGCAGAGGTTAGACATAGGTGTCCTGTCAGGGATGACACTGGACCACGCTGTGGCCTCTTGTTCTCTGCACATTGACCAATTGTGGGCTTCTGTGTTAATCAGGATCTGCTGCATAAGGAAGCTTCTCTGGTGACAGCTGAGGGACGCATTCATCCTGTGTGTGGAGCTGCGCTGAGGAGGTGTCTAAGGAACTTTTGGCAATTGATGGCTGCTGGGGGGGCAGTCTTACAGGAATAGGATTCTCAGTGGGCCCCACTGAAGGACATCTGGGGACACAAATCAGACTCTACAGCCCATCTTACAAAAATAAAGGAGACTGTTACATTGGACAAGCGAGGAGAGGTGTGGAAAGGGGAAGGGATCTAAATACAATACCATCAAACTATATTGTATAAAATTGAAAATTTTTAATAAAAAATAAAATAAATTGCATGAAACACTCAAAAAAATCAATAAAATATTTTATAAGTAAAAGAAAAAAGAAAGGCAGGCAGGCAGGCAAGGCAGGAAAGAAAGAAAGAAAGAAAGAAAGAAAGGAAGGAAGGAAAAAGAAAGAAATAAAGAAAGAAAGGAAAGAAGGAAGAAGGAAGAAGGAAGGAAGGAAGGAAGGAAGGAAGGAAGGAAGGAAGGAAGGAAAACACAGTGCCTAGCATCACAAAGAAAATGGTTGATGTGACCCTAAGGATGCTGGGTATGAATGACACACAGAGTTAGTCACTAACAATAAGGATGTGGCTTCAGGTTAGGCAGGAAAAATGCTGACAGTGAAGTCTTTTGGTTCTCCTCTGACCACTGCTACCCACCCCACAGGCTGTCCCTACATCCCACCTAAGGTGTGGCTCTGTGGGGAAATGAGGGGCTACCATGCCCAGGAGGCTGTCTACTGAACCAACACACATTTTCTTTACTCCATCTGTCTGTGCTGTGTCCTCTACCTGAAGTGGGTAAAATGCTGACTGTAAGTGTGGGAGAGTGCTGAGAAGCCATGAGGGTTCAGACCACATGATCACCTGCGGTGGAGACCTGACCTGCCCAGGATCTGACGAAGCCAATGCTAAATGTCTGAGCAGCAGACACTAAGCTGATACTGCTGACTACGAAGGCAACTAATACTGCTGATTTGATTAGCAACAACTCAGCACGAGGAAGATACAATCCTGAGTTCAACCTCCAGAATCCAGGTAAAGGTGGCAGGAAAGAACTGAGTCCACAGAACTAACCTTTGATGTTTACATGGCCACTGAAGCACACGTGCTCACGCGCACACACACACACACACACACACACACACATGCACACACACCACGCATGCACTACACTAATTTGACCTCAACTCCAATGAGCACACAGTGACTCTGAAATAGCTAAGGCTTGACAGAATGATATTTCTTGAGAACTATGGTTTGGGGCCTTACAAAGTGCAAGAGAGAATGGTTCATAGACTATGTGAAGGGCAGACGGCAGGAGCCAGGGGCTGGCGGTCCAGCTCTACACGAAAGCAGAGCTATCAGGGGTCCTGGAGCCTTGGTGCTCTGCAATTGCTAGATTATTAGCCACGTCTCCTTGTATGAAGTTACTGCCACTTCCTTGTTTTAGCTCAGTGAAAGGTGATGAACAAGTAGAAATATTTCCTTTCAAAGGGAATACAGACATCGCATCCCCTCACATTAACACAGACATCACATCCCCTTACATTAATGAGCTTGATGTCATGGCCATGCTTCACTTAAGGGAAGCTGGGAAATGTGGTCAATGGCCAAATAAGGACTAGAGAGGATATTAGTGGACAAAGTATTTCCTGACAGACTTTCACATTGCATCCCATGAGAAGGAACAATCTGATTTCTTGGTTGAGAATTTGTGGGTCCAGCTCTCCTAGGGCCACACAGAGCAGGCGGTTGTGCTGCTGGACACAGGGAGGGAGGTAAGCAGTACCATATAAGACTTTCCTGGTACAGTGCTTTCTCATTAATGAAACAATTGAAGAATGAGGGACCGTAAGGGCTGGGGGAGAAACAAGTCATTATCCTGTTATAAAAAGCAAAAGTTCAGTGAGGTGTGGAAGCACGTGACTATAATCCCAGCACTGAGGAGGTAGGGGCAAGAGGATGAGGAGTTCAAGGCCCTCCTGAGCTACACTGTGAGTTATAGCCTGTGCTACATTAAGACCTGTCTCACAAAACAAACAACCAAACACAAACTCTTTCGGACCTTGCTGCCCATGTCACGTTTACCCTTCCTGCTCTGGGTTACGGTTAGTGGGCTCCCACCCTTATTTTCTAACTTCTCTTCCTTGGAGCACACAGGGCAGACAGGCCATGGACTTTGGGACGGGGAGAAAGTACTTGGGTCTTAGTACTAAAACCTCCACCCTGGTTCCTCTGTCCAGACCCAGATCCCATGATGATGGCTGTCCCAAGGGTCCCTCAGAAGGCTGGAGCCATAGCTGAAAAGCATCACAGGAAACAGCCCACAGTGGAGGCTGGGCAGGCCCGATATTCACCTGATGCCCATGACCGCCACCAGCGGAATGTTGTAGGTCAAGCCTCGATATGGGTCCCTGAGAGGGATTCTGAGTCCAACAAGGTCAACACAGGCCCAAATTGGCCCTCGAAAGGCTTCCCGTTACCTTCACTACCACAGCAGACGTTCTGTGAGTGGTGGCCTCAGTCCACACTGTGTCCAATTCTTAGACCCACCTCTGCTGATGCTGCTGATGCTGCCCCATGCCTTGGCCTCTGCTTTGTCCACCCACAGGCCCCAGCACCCGATGCCTTTTCCCTCGCTCCTAGAAGTATGCTTTGGCAAGCTCACCACACAGGTTCCCGTCTACTAACTGCAGCTCTACTGCCCAGGAGTTGCTCCATTGTGTAAATACTTGCCACCCCTCCCCACTCAGGGGGCAAAGTCTTATGCTCTCTCCTCCTGGCCTACCTCAGTGAGATGTGGATCTAGTAGTTCACGATGCCAATGGGACTGAGCACACCCTGGCGGGGCAGGGGTGATGCTCCGTCCTCGTCTCAGCTCCTTACTTCATAGTGCCGTTCACTGTTTTCTACACAAACTACTTAGAGTCGCTCTCAGGATCTGCTTCTGAACCCAAATAAGACAGCACACAGTGAAGGAAGCTATGCTCCGCCCACCCTCATGTGGGGAACAGGCTGCTAGCACACACATACTCGCTGAAATACACTGACTCTGGAGTTACACTGACCCAGATTTGAAGCTGGCTTTATCACTACCAGCTGAGTGGAGCTGAGAATATTCACTAGGCTTTTGGAGCCTAGATTTCCTTGTCTCAGAATGAACAATTAGACTACCCAGCAGGGCTGGGAAGTTAGGAGTGAAATGAGTCCTTTGACCCCCTAGCGTCACCAGAACACAGGGCTTTATCTAAACTCAGCCTCCTTCCCTTCTCATTGCATTTCACAGGCTCAAGAAGGCTTCCAACTTGCACATGGTTATAAATGTGTTTAATTGATAGACCGTGGATTCAAACACAGATATGTTTCAGGTTCAAACTTCCTTACGAGCCTCATACACTCACCTTGGGGTCTGTGTCTCCCAGGCTGGTACACAAAGTCACAGTCACCCTCATGCCCACGTCTCACATTGTGTTCTGCACCCAACACATCTGGTTTCTAGTTCTCAGAGATTCACACATTCAGGTGCTGTTCACGCCTGTGCTATTCGCATCCCAGTCTCAGGGCATGGCTCTTGCTGTCCCTCACTCAGCTATGACACATACTTCTAATCTGGAGGGCAGAGATTTTCACATTCTCTTCTCCATGACACAATCACAAAGACACAATGCCACTGAAAACAAATGAACCTGGAGCAGACAAAGGATGACAGGTAGCTCAGGGCAGAACCAATATACATCACGTGCTTTTCCCCAGAACACAGTGAGGCGTGCTCTTCCTGTTCACCTCTGAAGGGACACTCAGACCTTTCTGGAGATGGACACAAAGCCGCCAAGTGCCTACTGAGTGGACTGAGTAAGTGTGGACTGCGAAGGGAACAGAGCCCCAGTGTTCCCCAATTCACTCTCTCAGGGACAGTGTGAACCCAAGCCTGGCCCGGTCCATTCAGCAGCAAGGCACAGGTGTGCGTAAGAAGGAAATTCAAAGTCTGGAAAGGTGGATGTGGAGATGGCTCAGTCTGTAAAGTGCCTTCCACACAAGAATTAGTTCCTGAGTTTGGAACCCCAGGATCCACATAAAAAAGAACCACCCAAACTGGGCAAAGTGGAATGCACTTGTAATGCCAGTACTAGACGTTGGGGAAGGGAGACAGGAGGATTCCTGAGGCTCAGAGGCCAGCCAGTCCAGCTAAGTCTATAAGCTTCAGGAGAGAGAGAGAGAGAGAGAGAGAGAGAGAGAGAGAGAGAGAGAGAGAGAGAGAGAGAGAGAGAGAGACACCTGTGGTACTTGTATCATTGACACCTTCATTCCTGGAGGGTGAAGGATGGAAATATTAATCTCCTAGTACTTCTAATCCCCCACTTCATGCTGAGAGAAAATCCTCAGCCAAAGCAGTGGGGATCTGGCAGAAAGAAGCCACAAGGACACATGACAAGTGGCAGAGAGGAAGACAGCTTGGGTACCAGTCACGTCACGGCATCCTCTCCAGCAGTCAATGACAGCAGCCACACACTGCCAGGACTTAGCACCACTTGTTACCATGCAGGATTCCAGCCAGAATTGCTAGAACTTTGGATTGTTTATAAAAGAAATCAGGAGCCCAGAACTTTTCAGAGAATCTTAAAGACAACGTGGGAGCCAATGAGGCTCTCCACAGGCAGAGCTCAGCAGCTGAGCAACCAGTGAGTTTCCATTAACCTACCTCAGTCCTCTGTTGTGTCCATAAAGAACCCAAGGGGACAATGGCTGGCCTGAGTGCAGTCTTTTGCTGCCCGAGTCGGCAAACCCTTTCCTCCCACTTCAGTCCTTAACAGGTAGGGCTTTACCTGTGCCTCCTGCTTCCACCAGAGCACAGGACGTTTTCCTTCTTCCCATTCAAGCATCATGGTAGTCGCTCACTTATTTTTGTGGTACGGGGGTTCAAACCCAGGGCTTCATGCATGCCCAGGAAGAGCTGTACCGTGGAGCTGCACCCCTCTTCTACTGCATGTTTCTGTCATTAGAAACTGGAGTCATTACCATGCTAATTACACACACAAAATGCTACACGGCACCTTGGAAGTGTTTCACAGATAAAAGCATCCCTTGGAGAGAATGTGGTTTGGGGCTCTATAGGAAGATCCGGTTTGAATTAGGGGCTAGTTCTCAGCTAGCATCCCTCGGGGCACAATGTGGAAGTCATGAGGTTCCTGTGTCCCTGCCTCAAGAGGGAGCAACTCTGGCCCAGGCACATGATGCTAGGTTGGGCAGCAGCACACAGGGGTGTGAGACTGGGGTCCGTGATTGGCTCTGAGACATGACGTCATTTTGCTTATAAAAAGTGACTTGCAGCATGCAATGAAGTGAATTCTCCATAACCATCATCACGTTGAGTTCCCGAATCCATTATTTTGTGCATATACAGGCCACAGTAGGCCTGGATTTTGAGTGTTGGGGGACAGTGGGTTAGAAGGGTATCAGTCAGATCCCTAACCTGCTAAGCTAGCATGGGGTTGAATGGAGACTAATCAAGTCATCAACCTGTGGAATGGGTCATGAGTGGGTGTAGGCTGAAGACCAGCCATTAGCCATCAGCCTGAAATTCCTGTCCAGAAACCAGCAGTTTCTGGGCAGGTGGACAGCACAGTCAGACAGGAAGCATTCCACTTTCCAGGCTAAGTAACTGAGAGGGACAGTAGTCAGTCAGGTCAGGTTACAGAAGTAACCAACTGACCTCTGTGTCGAGGGGTCAGTTCCCCAGCGGTGACTGCAGGCGGCCACTGCTTCCCCTCCCTTAGCAGGACAGCGGTACACCTCCTCAAAGCAAGAGAAGCTTCCTACAGGACTCTGTAATAAAATGGCTACCACAGTAAAGCAAGAGGCAGGAGCTTAGTAGTTTCCTAGTGCACATAAAAATTATATTGCCAAATGTGGTGTTGCACACCTGTAATCTCAACACTCTGGAGGCTGAAGCAGGAGGATTTCAAGTTGGAGGTCATCTGAACTACATGGTGAGACCCTGTCTTTAAAAAAACACAAGGAAAGGGGCTGGAGAGATGGCCTAGTGGTTAAGAGCACCGACCGCTCTTGCAGAGGACCCGGGTTCGATCCCCAGCACACACATGGCAGCCAAGAACCATCTGAAACTCCAATTCTAGGAGAACTCCAGTTCCAGGGGAGTCCGACACCCTCTTCTGACCTCTGCGGCATTGCACGACACGGGTGCACAGGCTTGCATGAAGACAGTACATTTATACACATACAAAAATAAATAAAATAATAAAAAAAAAACCCACAAGGAAAGCTGGGCATGACGGCACATGCCTTTAATCCTAGCATTGGGAGGCAGAGGCAGGCAGATCTTTGTGAGTTCAAGGCCTGCTTGGTCTACAGAACAAGCTCCAGGACAGCTGGGGCTAAAGGGAGACCCTGTCTTGAAAGGACGCCCCCCCCCAAAATAAAATGAAGAAAAAATTACATTGATGCTATTAAGTATGTTAACAGTGGGATATCTAAAAATAAGAGATGTGCCTTATTTTTAAAATATATAGCTATAAGAATGCTAACAATGACTTGAGACTTCAGTAAATCATATGTGCTTTGCAGGTGGAAGTTTTCATTTTTCTGGTACCGCAGGTTAGACCCAGGCCTTTGCATGCTAGGCAAGCACACTACCACTGAGATACACTCCTAGCTCAGGTGGAGGTTTCATACCACGCTTGTCTGCGCTGACTGATGAAGACAGTGGTTGATGAAGGTTTGGTGGCCCTGGCAACTTCTTACAACAGCACAGCAATGGTGTTTGCTGGGTGTACTGACCCGTCCTTTCCTGAAAGATCACCCCGTGGCATGCACTACATAAATGAATGCCACAAGGTTGGAGTCAACCCTCTAAAATCCTGCCGCTATTTGCCAACTATATGTAGGGAACACTTTCAATCCTTTGCCATTTCAACAACAGGCACTGTTTTGACCAGTAGTTTCTGTCCCCAGAACCTATGTTCCTTGCCCATCGTAAGAAGCAAGGCTTCAGTGCCTAAAGTCACCCAGGATAGTTGGAAATAACTTCTAAGCTGTTGCTAATATTGTGATTTTTGTAGTATGCATGCACATGTGTGTGCGTGTTTGTATAGCTGCATGGATGTAGGGGGGAGGTATGCACATACATGTCAGAGGACAACCTGCAGTATCATCATCAAGTGCTTTTCACTTTTGTTGTTGGCACTTCAACCCCAGCATCTGCCTTTAAGCTTGTAAGCCAGAGTTTTTTATTTTAAAAATTAAAGCAACTTTTGTTTTACTCTCTTTCATGTGAGGCATGATCAACGCACGCATTTGTCTCATTGACCCACTTAGGTAAAGTGATTTTTTTTTTTTCATTTATTTTGGGATGGGAGAGGGTCTTGGAATCTGAAATTTTTTTCCCTTCAAATCAGGGGGCTGGCAAAATGGCTCAGTGGTTAAGAGCATTGGCTGCTCTTGCAGAGGACCTCGGTTTGGTTCCCAGCACCCACACAGCAGCTAAAAACTGTCCATAACTCCAGTTCTAGGGGATCTGGTGCCCTCTTCTGGCCTGCGTGAGTTTGCACACACATGATGCACACACATGACGCACACACCTGCAGGCAAAACACTAATAAAAAATAAATAGGGCCGGGCGTGGTGGCACACACCTTTAATCCTAGCGCTCAGGAAGCAGAGGCAGGCAGATCACTATGAGTTCAAGGACAGCCTGGTCTACATAGACAGCTCCAGGCCAGCTGGGACTAAAGGGGGACCCTGTCTCAAAAATACCAATAAATAAATAAATAAGTAAACTATATCAAATCATTCTTTTTTAAATTAATTAATTAATTATTTATTTTTGTATGCGTATGAATGTACTGTCTGCATGCAGGTTTGTGCACCCATGTGGTGCAATGCCACGGAGGTCAGAAGAGGGTGTCGGATTCCCCTGGAACTGGAATTAAAGATGGTTCTTAGCTGCCATGTGGGTGCTAGGGATAGAACCCAGATCTTCTGAAAGAGCAGTCGGCGCTCTTAACCGCTAGGCCATCTCTCCAGCTCCCAAATCATTCTTTTACAGTGTTATCTAATACATGAACTGTGTTGCTATTCGCCTTGACTTTCAGGTCATAGAACTGTGTCTTTCCTTAAACCTCATGAGCTAGCCTCTGCTAAGTTCATTCTTCAACAGCTGCCTTTCCTGGCTCACCCTTCATGGATTAAAGACAGGATGTTGTTATCCTGGTTTAGACCTGGTTGTAGCTGGTTTGATCTTCTATCCAGGCCATTGAAACTTTCTCCGTATAGATAATAAAAGTGTTTTTCTTTTAACATTTTCTTTTCAGTTTTTAATTATGTGTGTATGTGTGGCTGTGTGTAGGTATTTGCCCGTATGTGCAGGTACTTTCCAAGTTCAGAAGAGGGTATGTTTAGAGGATCCTCTGGAGCTGAAGTTTTAGGTGGTTGTTAGCTGCCACGTAGATGCTGGGAAAAGACCCAGGGCCTCTGCAAGAACAGTAAATACTATTATCCACTGAGCTGCCCCTCCATCCGCAGCTGACTGCTTTCTCACCACTCATGTACTTCCTGGAGAAGCACTGTCCCATCAGGATCTTTTCCTTTGGTTTACCAGCTTGGCCACTTGGCTACCTGTTTAATGAAAATACATAGCTTTTTGGCCTTTTTCTGTTTTGTGTTTGTTTATTATCTGAAATACGGTCTCAGTCAGGAACCCAGGCTGGCTTGGAACTCCCTTTGTAGCCCAGGCTGCCTCAATCTCATGACAATCCTCCTGCCTCAGGCTCCCACATGTTAGGATCACAAGCGCGAGCCACCACATCCAGATTCTCTTTCAGCTTTTGAGATGACCTTTCCAAAAGGCTCAACAGTTTCCAGCCTTTATTTGAAGAGAACATATGAAGGGCTATGGGGAGTTATTAATTAGCCTAACTTAAAGGTCAGTGTATGATGAAAGGCTCTGACAAAGGGAGGGGGGCACCTGAGAGGGGACATTTGTTTGTCAAGTCTACTCTTATCTGCATGGTTTGTGGCACTGTGTAGCAATTACAATAGTAACATCAAAGATCACCCACATGTGCAGTGCACACACACCACACACACACAACACCCCATGCATATACAAAATAAAAATAAACAAATAGCCAGGTGTGGTGACGCATGCCTTTAATCCTAGCACTTGGGAGGCAGAGGCAGGCGGATCTCTGTGAGTTCAAGGCCAGCCTGGTCTACGGAGCGAGCTCCGGGCCAGCTGGGACTAAAGGGAGACCCTGTCCCAAAAATACCAAAATAAAATAAAATAAACAAGTAAATAATTAAACAAGGCTCACTATGGGGACATGGGGGTGGCTCAGCTGGTAACCTGCTTGTTATCCAGGCATGATAACCCCAGCTCCAACTCCAAAACCACATAAATAGCCAGGAGTGGTGACCCATACTTGCAGTGCTAGAGGAAGAGGGAGATGGGGGACCCCTGGAGTTTGTTCTCCAGCCAGTGCAGCCTATTTGACAAGCTCCAGGACAGTGAAAGACCCTGTCTCACAAGAAAAAGAATAGCATAGGAAAAAAGAGGTGGCTGACACCTGAGGTTGTCCTCTGGCCGCCACAGGCTCGGTCTATAAGTATGCACGCCCTACTCACATCAGCAGTCACACACGCAAAGCTTCCCTGTGAAATAGCATACGGTGTTATTTTAGCAGCAGTTTCGCCCACTTCATGTTGACTGTACTCACTGACGGCATAAACGAGGTGTGTGTAAGTGCACTCTGGGATGTTTGCACAATATATCCACCTGACGATGCATTTCCCAGATTGCATCCCCTCCATTAACTGAAGTGTGGCCATAATTCTGTCAATCTCTCAAAGCAACCTGATGAGGTAAGGCCTGATCTTTTCGCAGACTTAAAGACAGGAAATTGAAGTATATAGTGTTCAAAGCACTTGCCTTAGCTAGAGTAATTAGAGGTGGGTTAGTGACAAATCCGGAAAGTCATCTTCTGAGTCTGTTAGTCAGACTATTAGACTATGATACCTAGATTGGCCTTTTTTCGATTTGAAATGGATTGGCAAAGTATAGGTCCATGGGTCAAATACTTACATGGGTGATAGTGGATCACACTCATGTCCTCATACTTAGGAGGCTGATGGAGCCATGTCCCCTGACCTTATACATTGTCTGACTATCTTTCTGTAGAAGGACAGAGTTGAGGAGTAATTTGTTTTATTTTTTAATTTTTTTATGTGTGTGACTGTACTGTCTGCATGTAGGTCTGTGCACCTGTGTCGTGCAATGCCTCGGAGGTCAGAAGAGGGCGTTGGATTGTAACCTAGACCATATGGACTACAAAGTTAAATGCATTTAGGATCTGCTTGTTTGCCAAAGAAATGATGGCCAAAGTCTGCATTATAGATTCGGCAAGCATTCTTCTGATTGCAAGTTTCTTGAATATGATGCTTAATCGTAATGTAGGACATTCTAAAATCCTTCTCAATGCCATAGCCTCCACAGTGATGAATTCATAGTTTAGACTTCTTGAAACTAAAACTGTACAGAAGATGTCTGGGAACCAGTGAACTGGCAGAAAATACACCCAGAACTCCACGTACGGAAAAAGACATCAAAACGCTGGATCAAACGAGCAGAGATCTAATCTCAGGCCTCATCAATAGGAATGCTTTTAAAGTAAAGGGAGAAACCTAAGTACTGAAAGGGCAGAGCAGAGATATGGGACAAGAGGAGGCAGCTATGCTCAAAGCTGGGAGGGGGTACCAGTTAGAGGCCTGGCCTGGGGTTCAAAAGCCAGTTCTGACACTCACAGCCAGTCTCCTCCACCTGCATGCTCTCATCTGTAAAAAGAGAAGGATGATGCTCACTTCCTAAGGTGTTGGACCAGTTAGACATAGTGACATAGAAGTTCTTAGCAAGCTGCCTGGGATTTGCTTACTACGCTAAGGAGCTCTGCTACTCAGAAGCAAAATCCGTGAATTAATTAATTCAAAGTCAGAGTCTCATAAATTCCAGGCTGGCCTCACAGTCCCTGTGTAGCAGTGGATGACCTTAATTGTTTGATCCTCATGTCTCTAAGTGATGGGATAACAGGCATGCGCCACCTGTAATCAATTTTATGTGGTTGCTGGGGAGCAACCTAGGGCTTCATGCATGCTAAGCAAGCACTCTACCAACTGAGCTTCATCACCAGCCTCTCATTTATTTATCTTTGGGATGGCACCTCCAGATATAGTTAGTCCTGGCTGGCCTGGAACTCATGACGATCCTCCTGCCTCTACCTCCTGAGTGATGGGTGCGTGTGCGCTGCCCACATGGCTCAAAATCTGTGTCTCTTTTTGAAGAACTCAACCCTATACAATTGAGCTGTCAAAGAATAACAGGATGGTGGTGAGAAACGAAAGGTCACATCACAAGAAAGCCACATGGAGAAAGACGTCGCCACATTAACTCTCCAGCTTAGAAAGGAACAACAAACAAGCATTGCCATGTTTTCATAAAAGATAGTTCAGGGGCTGGAGAGATGGCCTAGCGGTTAAGAGCGCCGACCGCTCTTACAGAGGACCCGGGTTCGATCCCCAGCACCCACATGGCGGCTGAGAACTGTCTGAAACTCCAATTCCAGGAGAACTCCAGTTCCAGGGGAATCCGACACCCTCTTCTGACCTCCGCGGCATTGCACGACACGGGTGCACAGACCTGCATGCAGACAGTACATTGATACACATACAGAAATAAATAAAAAAAAATTTAAAGATAGTTCAAACAAAAGATAATGTGGTTCAAAGAGTTAGGAAACAAATCACAGAGGGGAATGCATCCCTTGTTCCCTGACAATGCAATAGAAATGAAACTGCATGCAGGGCAGAAAAAAATGCATTTTTATGCCCTCAGAGAAGACAAAGTTCCACTTCTCTATAGAACGAGCATCCATCGAATAGTAGACATTCACTGACAAGCTGTTCGTTGTTAAACATCTTTTATCTTGATATTTTTGCAACTTTTCTCTGATATCTATACAAGATATCTTTTTGTATGATTTTTTCCAAGTATGATTAAGCTCAGTGCTAGGAATTCAGTGAGAACCACTCACGGGTTAGACTGATCTAAAGGAGCCGAACTGTGAGACAAACACTGCCTTACTCCCACTGGAATCACACTTCTGGCCTCTTGCAAACCAGACACCAAGATCTTTCAGGCAGCAACGTGGGGGCCAAGGAGGTAGATTCATAATAACCTACTTTTTTTCTTTATCTTCAAAATTCAAATTGAATTAATTTAACATGTTTGGAGCACCATGCTCTGGGCTCAATTTCAGGCTTACAGCCCCACTGGGACAGGGTTCTGTGTTCCCAGTCTGGGGACACATGGCTTTGATTAGTTTTATCAGGACCCTGCTTTTCACTGTGCACATTGAAATGGATGCAATTAGTTGATCCGTGATGGCCTCAAATGCCCTTATCTCTTGTGATGTATTCAGCAGCCACACTCTTCCTGTTTGATATGACAAGTTATACTGAATACCATTTTTACAGCTCGGCAAATAATTTTACCAAATGGTCACACTACAAAAAACCCAGCCCCCATCCCTTTTTAAAAGTGTATTTATCCAGAAACCCTTCCAAAAATGTAAAGTTACAAAAGTGCATTACTATGGAGTACACTGGGAATTCTTATGATTCAAAGATTTTCAGGTTGAAGGATGTCAGTTGTTACCACTCACTGGACAAATCAAGAAAGCTAGTTAGTATACCTCACATCAGCCTTCTCTCAAGGTGGAATGAGAACTTGGCCTTACTAACTCTCCTAGCAGCTTGTTTCTCTTTTCTTCAGTGCTAGGAATGGAGCCCAGGGCCTTCACTAGGGAAGGGCCTTCCAAACACTAGGGAAGGGCTCTGTCACTGAGCCACATCCCCAACTCCGATTCTCCAGCCAGTGCCAATTCCGGGCTGGATCGTAGCTCACCTCGTTCCCCTCCAGCTCCTCGTTCATCTGACAAAATTTTGCTCCTGCATTAGGCTTGGATGAAGCAGGGCCTGAGCTGCCTGTGCAGGCTCTGCCTCTGGGGGTGCCTGGCATTCCGGTCACATATGGCCCCTTCTGTTCTCTCGCAACGACTGAATTGATGTGATGGGCTCAGTCAGGTGCAACCAGGGAAGGCCGACAACAATCCCCGGCCTCATCCATTGTGTGGTCCCCCACGGACGCTGTTGGCTGTTGGATACACCAGCTGGAAGATAGATGCTGGTATTTCCAGGAAGACCTTTTGAATCAGGAGGGCTGTGACCGGCCCCATGCTGTGGCAAAGGCATAATTATTTCCAATAACTGTCTAGGCTGCTTGGTAATTTCCAAAGCCAAGGGCTTCCTCACTACAGCAAGGCATTTAGGGCTGAGCTGGGAGGGTTTTTATATTTACTTCTCACATAAAATTGCCTTGACGAAAACTCTACTCTGCTCCTGGGTCACTCGGCAAAACAGAAAGGGCTGTTTTTCCTTGCTTCTTCCATGTTTTATTAGTGTGTCATTGTTGGCCATTTGCACGCCCCTCTCGCCACATCTTACAAGAAAATCTTTTATAAATAACAACGAAGGAGAAGGTACACGCAGAGTTTGTAGGTCTGTTCAAGCCTGTGGTAAGGTTAACATTCTTCAGAGGATAGGCTGTTAGTATCCCCTGGGAGCAATGCTGTCTGGAGAAAAAAAGCCAGCCTCTTGCACTGTGGCTGTTGGGGACAATACAAAAGAGAGTCTTTCACAGCAGAGTGGCAGAGTTTGGCCCTCATGTCTGTCCCTTACCAGCTCTGTGATTATGGACAGGTCGTGGGGCTTTCCAAATCAGAGTTTCTACCTCTGTAAAGTATGGGTAACTGCAGGGTTTTGTGGGGATGAACAAGTATCGCGTGGGGGTCACTTGGCAAGTGCACAGCCCTTGAAGAGACAAATGCCAGCTGGCAGATCCAGGCCAAAGGTTGGTTCTTTGAAGAGGGCTGTTTCTCTAATCCGGTGTTCTAGACCGATGCCCTCTGTGGACCAGAGGGCTGCTGAAAGCTCTAGTCTGACCACTGTTGCTCTAGACTGGGGGAACAACTGAGAGCCTTGAAAAATGCCAGGCAAACCTTCTAACACTGAGCTACACCCCAGCTCTCAAGCTTTTATAGAATCCACATATGAGCGACATCAGGCAGCAACTGGCATTTAAACTTCCTACTAACCAGACGAGGTAGGAGCACTGATCATCTCCATTCTGTGGAGGAGGAAACTGAGGTACAATCAGGGCAAGCCATGTGCTCAGGAGCAGGTTGTGTGGTGCCTGAAGGTCACATGACAGTGGAATCAGCCGTCCTGACAATGACCTAGTAGTGTAGACTCTGGTAACCCGATGAATGCTAGGTGATTTGTATCAAGTCACCACCTCAGAATCAGCTTTCTTAGCAGAGCAGGGGCAGCAGGAGTGGAGGGATGGGGTATGGTTTGGATATGGTTTGAATGTGTCTCACTGAGTATTGGAAGCTGAGTTCCCAGCATGGCAGTGCTGTGGTAAAATTTTAAGAGCTGGAACCCAGGGAATGTAACTTAGGTCACTGGTGATAAAGCACTTAGAAGGTCTTAAGGAGTGAATTATTGTAAGAATTCATTCTTATAAAATGATGGATTTGTGTGTCGTCCCCCCCCCCACCTCTCTGTCTTGCTGTCTGGCCTGTGATCTCTCATTCTTACACACATCCCTCCTTCCACAAACACATGCTATCTACATTGTTGACCTCACCAAAGCTGGACATAACTCTGGACCATGCCATTGCCTCCAGAACTATGAGCTGAATCCTCCTTTCTTTATGCAGTATCTAGCCTCAGGTATTTCATTACAGTAACAGAAAACAGATTAACATGGGGGAGAGCTACAGGGCATCAATACCTCACAGATGTAGCAGAGTAATTCTCAGCACAGTGAGTACTTGTGACTATGAGTTGACACTATTGGTTCTACTATTTTTTGAGCCTTTGGCATTAGGAATTTGCTCCTTCCATTATGATAAACACACGTCTAATTAAAACTTTTTAAAATTAAATTTCACACACATAAGAGGATAAACAAAATATAAATGTGCAGCTCAATAATGATCTCAAAGTGAACACTCAGGTGGCATTGCTCTGTTGCCCCAGAAGTCCTCAAACACTTTGCTCTGAATTGCGTTTCCTGTTGCTGTGATAAAATATTCTGACAAAAGAGCTTAAGAGAGAACGAGTTTATCCTGACTCACCGTTCAGGTTACAGTCGTCAAGTGGGGGAGCTGCAGTGCAGGGGCTGGGAGAAGGTGGTCCTACAGAGTCCGCAGAGACAAAACAGCAAAGAATGGCAGTGCTCGCCAGACACTCTCCTCTTCATGCAGTCTGGGCCCCTTCTCTCTGATGCTGCCCCCACTGGGGATGAGTCTTCCAACCTCAGCTAAGCCAATTAAAAAAGATCCCTCCGGGCTGACGAGATGGCTCAGTGGGAGAGCACTGGCTGCTCTTGCAGAGGACTTAGGTTTGAATCCTAGGACCCACATGGTGTCTAAAAACTATTAACTCCGGTTCCAGAGGAATTTGATGCCCTCTTCTGGTCTCCAAGGACACTGCACAACATGAGTGCACTTACACACATGCAGGCAATACACTGATATGCACAAAATAAAAATAACAAGTAATTTTTAAAAAAGATCCTTCATACGCATGCCCACAGGCCAGCCTAATCTAGAAATCCCTCATTGGGAAACCTTACCCGCTGGATTCCAAGAGCTGCCAAGCTGAAAACTAAGATCAACCACCATATCCTCCTCCTTCACATCCTCCACAGGCTTCCCATCCACAGTCCCACAAGCACTGGGGCGGGCAAGTCTTTGCTATGGGGTGTTCTATGGCCTATAGAATATTTCAAGGAGTCCTGCCCTCTAACCACTATATTCCAGTGACATTATCCTCAAATGATGACAACTAACAAATTTCTCTGGATATTGACAAATGTCACTTGGAGGCAAAATCCCCTTCCTCACCATTTTGAGAGTGACTTCTTATCTCTTCTTTACCCCTCTGCCCCATATCCATTCATCCTTCAACATGACCATTTAGTGCTTCCTAGTAGGAGGGATTTTTTTTATCAGACTTTTTTTTTTAATTTTTTTTTATTAATTTTATTTATTTTTGTATGTGTATGAATGTACTGTCTGCATGCAAGTCTGTGCACCCGTGTCGTGCAATGCCGTGGAGTTCAGAAGAGGGTCTCAGATTCCCCTGGAACTGGAGTTCTCCTGGAATTGGAGCTTCAGACGGTTCTCAGCCGCCATGTGGGTGCTGGGGATCGAACCCGGGTCCTCTGTAAGAGCGGTCGGCGCTCTTAACCGCTAGGCCATCTCTCCAGCCCCTTTATCAGACTTTTTAAAAAAAGTATTACAAAACCCCTTATCATAGCCCCCAAAATGGCCTTTCTAGTGGAATGACTTCGTAATTTATTGTCCAAACTAGAGCCATAGGTGTTAATCAAGACTGACCCGGGCAAGCCAGCATGATCACCCTACTTCTAAGGAGTCTGCTGTGCGTGAACATCATCCTCAAAGCCACACACAGTTAAGGCTTCCTTCCCACTGGTTAACTGTATAGAAGTGACAGGAGACAATTAAAAGCAGCACATTCCCCAGGGGGAAATACCATAGATCCAAATAAATAGCTCAAGCCTAAAGATCTGCACAATGGACAACTGAGTGGCCTTGGACTTTAGGAGGTGTCCTCTTCAAAACATTTACTTCAAGAGGCAGCTTAGATAGTTTTCATCACATTAGAACCGATTTAAAATAAAACTGATGTAAAAGAAAAGCCTTCTAAAATTTCCCCATACATGCAGTAAAGATCATGGGAAGTCTTTAGAAGAGGCTTGGGGTTCAATGTGGGTTTGTAATTCATATGTCTGCCCTTTTCTTCCTCAGTCTCATTGGAAAGTTATACAGCTCTTACTGATTTGACTCATTTTACGTTTTCATCTTATAAGCCCTGATATTGACCGTGTTCAGAGACAGCTGGGGTTTTCCTTACACACATGAGAAATCATATTGATAACCTATTTGCCTGAATACAACTTAGCTTGGCTTCCATTCTGCTGGGCATCAAAGAGAACAGGAATGAGCAGTCTTCTTTAGGCCCTTTTATTCTGCAGGAACACCTACCCCTGACATGCAACACATACATACCAATTCCCCTTTCCCAGAAACCAGTGTCCTCAGGCCACAAGGTCTGGGTGGTTCTCTACTCCAGAAGTTATTTATTATAAGATCTTCCTCAGGCCAAAATCCATCAGGCCAATTGATTAGAGATCACCAAGAAAGGGAAGGGTCTCAGTCCATTTTCTGCTACCGTAGCAGGACATCTGGAGCTGGACACTTTATAAAGTACCCAGGAGATAGAAAGCTCACAGTTTTGGAGGCAAAATGTGAAACGCTGTCTTCAGCATCTGGGTAGGGACTTGTGGTGGCAGCATCACAGTGGGGGAGGTGATATGGAAGTATTACATGGCAAGCTAAGAATGCAGAGAGACTAGGTGGCCACCCTATCGATAACAAGCCATCTGTAGCTAACCCACGTCCTGTGAGCACTGCAATAATCCCCTCCATGGCCAATGTCCCTGCGCCAAAGGGCTTCTCCATTTCTTACATGGCTGCACCCATTCCAGGGACTGGGCTTCCAGTCGACCACATCTAAACAGCACCAGGGAGTTTATTCTTTTACATTGCACTTGAACCTAGAATCATATAAGCCGGAAATGGCTACACAGTCCCTTTATCATTCAATGCACAGAGGAAAGAAAAGAAGAATATAAAGAATGAGAAGAAATCAGATCCTGAAGTCATCATTTATCCTTAAGCAAAATGCTGCACATTACCTGGTAATAACTCAAACTTATACATAATGTCCTCATGGCTTTCTGCTGCTGTGATAAACCCCTGGCCCAAACCAATTTGGGGGAGGAAAAGATTTGTTTCTTCTGACAGGTTTACAGACCATCATGGAGGGAAGTCAAGGCAGAAACTCAAGGCAAGAACTTTAAGCAGAAACTGCAGAGGAACACTGCTTACTGGCTTGCTTCTCCTGAATGGCTCAGGCCCACCTGCCCAGAGATCCTACCATCCACAGTGGGCTGGGGATTCCCATGTCAATCAGCAATCAAGAAAATGCTGTCAGGCGTGCTCACAGGTCAATCTACTGGAGCCAGTTCCTCAACTGAGAATCCCTTCTTCACAGGTATATCTAGGTTTTATGGAATTGACACATAAAAAAAATAGTGTTTTGTGATATACCCCCCCAACAAAGTTCATTTAACGTTGTTAGCCACCTCGCAGAACAATACTAACAGATACACACACCCTGTAGCAGTGTTCTTCAAACTTTCTGACAGCAACTCACATTAAAATGAGATATTATACTGCAGCCCAAAATGCATACACTATCTCTCCTATAAAACTTACTGGAAGTTTGATGAAGCTGCAGAACTCTTTCTGGCTTACGATGGCGCCAGCTTCTCCTCTGGTCATAAACTATTTCAATATTGGGTGTGACCCCTAAATGGATTTTTATGACCTTCATTCCAGAAACACTACCCTGTGAGATTAGGTTTTGATATTGATTTCACCAGGAAGAATGAGGTGTTTTTTTTTTTTTTTATTTTAAATGACATGAAAATTTCAGGAAAGCAGGTTATTGAGGAAAATAAACTTGGCCCAAGATGGATTCTTATCAAACATCTAGCAACAGAAAATTGCTATCTTAGCACTTCTTTCTGATATCCCTGGACCCATGTTAACCAGAAGAAGGGGGGGGGAGTATCTCTAAGGATTTAGAAATGAATTAATTACAAAAAGATAATCTAGTTTCTAAAACAAAATAAAAATGATTGAGAGAGGGAGGGACAGGGAGGAGAGGAGGGAGAAGAGGGATGGAGAGAGAAAGAGATGATTTGCAATAGAAGCCCCAAGCCTTTACTTATATGTGCAAAGACAACTATTGAATTCCAGAAAGTTACTGCAGACAGGATAAGACAGCCCGGGTATTTTTAACTGCCTTCCATGCAGCCTATTTGTATTGTCAGTTAGCCAAAACTTCCCTTTTGTCTTCTCAAAGGCACTGCTGAGCCTTAATTAAATCTGTGGCATCACATGGAGAGCTGGGAGTCGCAAGCTTGCTGGAAGCAGGTTAAGCATTGTAAATATTCCTGAGACCCCCTTGAGCCCTCTCCACGCTCTGGACTGGCTGTGAAATTAGCTTCTCCCACACTTTTCTGGACTCTCAGGCTCAGGTGTAGTCGTGTGCCTGCTGCAAGAAACCCATTAACTTTTGTGCAGCTAAGATGGAAACTTAGGAATGTGAAAACAGAAGGAAGTTGAAGACAAACACTCGGATGTCCAGGAGAATGCTTTGGTGAGAACTTTGCCAACAATCATTAAGATCAAATCTCACTGAAGAAGCGTTTTGGTGGATTTCTTCACTTTCCATCTCTGTCCTGTCCAGGAACTTTCCACCTTCATCATTGAATCTAAGCCAACAAAATGTTTGATTGGTACAAACCCTTCTTATTCAAGAAGTCCCAAGTCTTTCTTGATCTCCTTTAGCAAATATATGCACTGCTCCATTGCTATAAAATTATCTCCTATTTTGTGACTGAACTTGGGCCCAGAATATATAGAATTCTTGATGGATCAGTTACTCTTAAATATCATCTTATTTACATTCCTGGGGAAACCCCAAGATCGTTATCACTGTTGCTTTATTATTTTCTACTCATATCACTGATGCCTTCTAGTGACCTTGGTCTGCTAATCGTCTGGCATATGAAATTAAATGAGTTCCTAGTGAGCCTTAAAGCAAGCCTCCCTCTAGGGCTTGGCTTGCCGCTCCTGGACTATTCATGACGCCGGCAAAGTGCCTACAGGGATGCCCGACTTAGCTATCCTTCTGAGTTCTTTCTGCACGTGTGTATAACAGATCAAAGGGCAGGCTGAAAAGGTTAAGTAAGGCGAAGCTGCTTTTCCCTCCTCCCCCTTAGACACTGGATTTGGAAGCTTCACATTTCCACTCCCTTTGGGACAGGAAACGGCATGTCAGGGATCGCCCTGTAATCTCGAACACATCCTCCGAACTGGCTGGTACGTTTCTGGGGCAAGCAGAAGCTAACCCCAAAGGATCACGCAGCTTTCCAGAGAAACTGCTGCTGTCAGCAACTGCGGCGTCTTCCCCAAGGGGCCACCTTGCAGACGCGGCTGTCTGGGTACCAGCAAACATCAAGTCAGCCCGCAAAGTTCAGAAGAGTTGGCTCTGGTATGTTTACAAGTCCTAGCAGATCTTAGGAATGTTCAGGATAATTATTACCGCACCCAGAAGCGCCCAGCCCAACCCTCTCACATCTGGAAGGAAGGAAGCGGCCACACAAAGGGAGAGGGAGAGAGAGAGAGACAGAGAGAGAGAGAGAGAGAGAGAGAGAGAGAGAGAGAGAGAGAGAGAGAGAGAGAGAGAGAGAGAGAGAGAGAGAGAGAGAGAGAGAGAGAGAGAGAGATCCTGAGATCCTGAGATCCTGAGATCCTGTCGCTGAATTCTCAGATTCTCAGAACAGGGGAACACAGGAGCCAGGCTCTTGTTCTTTTGTGAATAAGACCAAGCTCTGTCCAGGAGAGCAGGTCATCCTATGCGACGCGGAGGAAGGACTTGAGCCTCTAGTCCAAAAGAAATAGCACTTCTCAAGCGAGAGGGTGATTATCCCTTCTCCACAGGAAAATGAAAAGTGAAATACTCCAGAAAACTGCCCCGGGAGCGGTTCGCACGCACACAGCCTCTCCCACACAGGCTGGTCTAGGATGCTCCACGCCTACTACAAAGGGCAGCCGAGCCAAGCCCTGGGTGTCTTCAGCTAACCAGGGACCCTCTGCTCCTTTCGCCGCCTTCGGGGCTATCTCTGGGCAGCCGAATCTGGGATTCATCGGGTCTTCTCCCACCTCCCAGAAAAGCAAAAAGCACATGGTCCCAGGCGGCGCGTTTACAAACCTCCACCGCTAACGCTTTGAACCGGCCAAACTTCCTGTCTGCCCACGCCGAAGCCGCCAAAGCGCGGTGCCCAGCGCCCTAGGGACTCGGGCTGCACCGGCTCGGGAGCCTGGGGCGGGGCTTCCTGGTGGTCGGAGGGGAGGAACGCGCGCAGCGGGTCCCCGACCGGCGCCGGGCGCCCCGAAGTGCCCCTGTGCTCGCGCGGCGACCTCGCGGTGCCACCCCCTCCTCCCGGGCAGCGCGCCCCGGGTCCTGGGGACCGTCGGTCGCCCACCTACCTGCTGTGCCGCCTCCTCCCTCGGGCGCGCGGGGCCGTCGCCCGCTACTTTATTGTCTGCGCCGCGCACTGCGCGGGACCCTGGGCCACCGCTCCGCTCCGGTCCCGCAACTCCTGCAGGCGCCGCGCCCTCCCGGGCGGCCGCCTCCCTGTCCGCGCTCCTCCTCTCCGCCCGGCCTCCGGCTCCGCACCGCAGCCGAGCAGCCCAACTCCTCCGGCGCCCGCAGCATCCCCGGCCCCGCAACGGCCGCCGCCCGCGCGTCCGAGCCCGAAGCCCCGCGCTCCGCCGCAGGGCCCGGCGCCGCCTTCCGAGCGCCCCGCGTCCCGCCGCTGTCAGCCCGGCTCTCCGCCGGCCGCGCTCGCCCGCTGCCCCCGCCCGTCGCCTCTCCCGGGGCCGGGGCGGCCCTGCCAATGAGACTGGCTGCTGCGCTGTTCCGGCCCAGTCATTGTATCGAGGAGGAGGGGAGCGCAGAGGGAGGGGGCGCTCGGCCCCGGAGGCTGCGGCCCGGGGGGCAGAAATCCCAACTTGATCTGATGCTGCATAAAGCAAAGGCTACTAGAGGATGGAGGAGGAACCGTTCATGGAAGACGCCTACTAAGACTATTCTTCCTGTTAAGTCCAAAAGAGTGCCAAGTAGAAGCCAAAGGCGTGGTGGTGGGGCCCGGAGATAGCAGCAGGTCCCTAAGCTCCTTAAAGGTGTGTCCCGCTTCTCAGAACTCAGTTTACATCCTCGGAGTTCATTCATTTTGTTCAAAATAAATCCATTCCGATTATCTTGCAACTACACAATCATATAGCTGTGGATTTTGTTGCAGAGTTAGTTGATTTATTAAATGTAAATGTTGAACCCGTTCTGTAGCCCTGATGAATTTGATCCTCCGTCTTCTCCCTGTTTCTCCTCTTCCCACCTCCTTTTTTCTTCCCTTCTTAAAGGATCCGTGATTTCCCTAGCCCAGATGCCACCACTGCTTATAGGAGTGAGCAGGTAGAAAGCAAGACCCGAAGTGACTGACACTTGAGGTGGCTTGACGTGCGATGTCATGCATGTGTGGTATAAGGTTTAATTAAATTTTCTCCTGGTGCCGAATGGACTGTTTGCTTTCAATTAAACAGAAAATATTGAATGAGCAGCTAACATTTATTGAGTGGTAATTACATGCCCTTCCAGACCTGAGCAATGCAAGCCCATCCCGGGATCCTCTCATTCCTGCCCTGGGAGTAAAGCAAGCCCCCGCAGCCTGTCTGTACCTGCCTCTTTCAGCTTCTAGCACAAGAGCTCATTCAGTGCCAGCTGAGTTTATGGACTTCTATTTGACTGAGGAGGAGCATGAGACTCAGGGGCCAGTTGACCAGTCTGAGAACAGAAGATTGGAAAAGGGTGGTACTTATCTGTAACCTCAGTTCTGAAAACTTGCCGACCACTCATGAAACTCCCATTCAATGTGTGCACCAGTGTAACAGGACCAACTTAGGTCAAGGGTGCAGGGTAATGGCTTGGCCAGCCCTTGCTAATGCACACAATTCCATTGGAGAAAAAAACAAGTGCACATAGCTGTCAATAGAGAACAATGCATTCTCTATCTTTTATTATGATTTTAAATAGTCTAGAAGAATTTGTTTAACATGTGGAGTACTGGCTGAAGCACAGAGGGCTCTGACTTAATGAGAGTTTGGGGCTCTTCCACATGATGCAAAACCCAGTTGGTCATTTGCATCTTTTGTTACTCATGGATGATAATGGCACATGTAAGGAGTTGTCCTCAAGACTTGATTAGTTCATACTGGAAAACGCTTGGAATAATGCTTGGTTCATGGTAACTACTTTTTAAATGTATATTTATTGAGCTGCATTTCACACAATAGATCTTAATCCTATTTAGATCACCTCCTCCATATGCACCTCCCATAGTCCACCACCAGATTTCATGCGTTCTGTCTGTCATATATGTTAAGGCCTAACTGGTTAAGCGCTTATACACAAAGTTGCTCAGTGCAAGTTCATCCACTGGAGTCTAGTCACTCCCTCTCTATCTAGAGTCACTCCCTTAAAGACGATCAACTTCCTCTCACCTGACCCTTGCTGCCCATTTCCCCAGTTAGACGTTGGGGTTTTGTCTGTCTGAGTCAACATGGGTCTTGTGCACACTGTCACCATTGTTGCAAGTTCATTTGAGCAAGTTCTCAAAGGCTTGAAAGCCTCTGTTTCATTATGTTCAGAGATGCCCTGGCTTTTACAATCTTTCTGTCCCTTCTTTCACAATGGTCTTTAAGCCATGGGTGGGTGAGGTTTAATATAGGAGTCCTAAGCAAGGACAGGCACACTGTAGTCTCTTATTCTCTAAAACTTGGCGAGTTGTGGTCTTCTGTGCACATAGCACTCTATTGTAAGAGGAAGCTTTGCTGGTGAGAGTTGAGGGGTGTATTAGTATTCTTTCTATCTTCTGTTCCACTCTGTTCCATGAGCCTTAGGTGTAGAGGTTCCACTGTAGATGTGTCACTTTGGACTGGGCATCTCTTAGACACATATTCTCTCTGTATGGCCAGTTGTGGACCTCTGTAATAGCTTCCATCTGTTGCAAAAAGCTTCTTTGATGAGTGGTGTATGGTGTACTTGTCTGTAAATACAAGGATTCATATTTAGCATATAGTAAGAAATTTCATTTTATCTAGAGGTATGGCAGCAATGGTGTTTTCGCTAAGATCTATGACCTCTCCAGCGATGTGTATTTGGCTATGTTTACAATATATAATAACTTCTTTTTTTAATTTTCTTTTTTTCTGTTTTATTTTTATTTTTTTTAATTTATTGTTTTACATATATTTTTTGTACAAGATTATGTTACAAATTGAATCTAGATCCGTATCCCCCTCCCAACCCCCCAACCCCACCAGATTCACCGTTTCAGTCAGTTCTTTGATGCAGTCTTTTCTGTTGTTGGTGTTGTTGTTGTTCTTTCCAATATGCATCACTCCCAACAAGAAATGTTTACAACTAGGTAATTGGTGCTAGCATCCACAGATGAGGGATACCATTCATCATTTGTTTTTCTGGGACTATGTTACTTCACTTAACATAGTCCAGTTTCATCCATTTACCTGCAAAGTTCATGATGTTGTCTTTTTTTTTACTGCTGCATAGAACTCCATTGTGTAGATGTACCACATTTTCTCTATCCACTCGTCAGTCGAGGGGCATTTGGTTCCAGCTTTTTGCTATTGTGAACAGAGCTGCAATAAACATAGCTGTGCATGTATCTCTGCAGTAAGAAGAGTCTTGTGGGTATATACTCAGGAGTGGTATGATTGGGTCAGGTGGTAAGCTCATTTTAAGTCTTCGAAGCGTTCTCCACAATGCTTTCCATAGTGGCTGCACAAGTTTACATTCCCACCAGCAATGGATGAGTGTTCCCTTTTTCCCACAACCCTCCAGCACTTGGTTATTATTTGTTTTCTTGAACCAGCCAGTCTTATCAGAGTGAGATGATATCTTAAAGTGGGTTTTAATTCACATTTCTTAATTAGTGACATTGAACACTTTAAAAAAATTTTTTTTTAATTTTATTTATTTTTTATGTGGTATGAAGTTCTGTATCTGCTGTAGGTTTGTGCACCCATGTGTTGCAATGCCCATGGAGGTCAGAAGAAGGCAAGATCCCCTGGAAACTGGGAGTTGAAGTGGTTCTCTAGCTGCCATGTGGGGGCTGGGGATCGAACCCAGGTCTCTGGCAAGAGCAATCAGAGCTCTTAACCACTAGGCCCATCTCTCCAGCCCCAAATTGAACACTTTTTAAGATGTTTCTCAGCCATCTCTAATTCCTACTTGTGAAGTCTCTGTTCAGCTCTTTACTCCATCTTTGAGTGAGTCATTTGTCTTCTTTGTTTTTTGTTTTTTTTTTTTTGTTTTTTGAGTAGTTTTATATTCTGGATGTTAACTCTGTATCAGGTGCATGCTGCTGAAAGTTTCCTCCCACTCTGTGGATTTCTCGTTCACTTCCTTGATTGTTTTTTTGATGTACAGAAGCTTTTGAGTTTATGTGGTCCCATTTGTCAATTGTCGACCTAATTCTTGTGCAGCTGCTGTCTGATTTAGGATTTTTTTTTTTTTTGCTGCTGACCTTCTGTTCTGCTGCCAACTTTTTCTTAATCGCCTTCAGAGTTTGAAGGTTTCACGTGAGTATTTGATCCATCTAGAGTTGACTTTTGTACAGGGTGAGAGGTAGGGTTTTAATTCTCATCCTCTACAAGTGGTGATCCAGTTTTGCCAATACCACTTGCTGAAGATGCTTGTCTTTTCTCCATTGTGTCTTCTTGGCCCCCTTGTCAAATAGAGGTGGCGTGTGAAATTGTATAGCTCAAGTTCGGATCTTCAGTTTTGTTCCATTGGTCAACAGGTCTTTTTTGTTCCAGTACAGCTGGGTTGTTGTGTGTTTTTTTTTTTTTTTTTTTTTTTGTTCTTTTTGAGACAGGGTCTCCCTGTAGCCTAAGCTGTCCTAGAACTCACTCTGTGTACCAGGCTGGCCTTGAACTCACAAAGATCCACCTGTTTCTGCCTCCCGAGTGCTAGGATTAAAGGCGTGTGCCACCATGCACAGCCCAAGCTGTTTTTATGACGATAGCCCTGTAGTATAGTTTGAAGTCTGGTATAGAGACCACCCCCCATTGCTTTTTTCACTCAGGGTTGTTTTGCTATTCGGGGTCTTTTGTTTTTCCAAATGAAATTAAGGACTTTTTTTTTCTCCAAGCCTGTGAAGAAACTCTTGGGGATTTTAATTGGGATTGCATTAAATCTGTACAAGAGTTTGGGTAGAATCGACATTTTTACTATATTAATTTTCCTAATCCATGAACTTGGGAGGTTTTTCCATCTTCTGATGTCTTCTTCGATTTCCTTCTTCAGGGGTTTAAATTTTTTGTTGTAGAGATCTTTGGTGTCTTTGGTTAGGTTTGTTCCTAGGTATTTTATTGTTTTTGAGGCTATTGTGAGTGGGAAGGTCTCCTTGTATTCCTTCTTCAGTTGCTTATTGTTGGTGTAAAGATCTTTTTTTTTTAAATTATCAACTGTATTTATTTATTTATTTATTTGTTTGTTTATTTATTTATTATGTGTATGAATGTACTGTCTGCATGTAGGTTGGTGCACCTGTATCGTGCAATGCCTTGGAGGTCAGAAGAGGGTGTTGGATTCCCCTGGAACTGGAGTTAAAGATAGTTCTTAACCCCCATGTGGGTGGTGGGAATCAAATCTGTGTCCTCTGCAAGAGCAGTCGGTGCTCTTAACTGCTGAGCCATCTCTGTAGCCTACATGATAACTTTTTAATAAAAATTAACTGTTATTATTATAGGTGAGATAGTTTTCTTTCCAACTTTTATCTTCTGATAATATTTATGAAATATCAAAAACTGCAAAATTAAAACCATAGTACAAACCTATCGCGGTGGCAGACATCTGTCATCCCAGCTCTGGAGGTTCAGGGATGGATCCGCAGACAGGGTGACCATAGTACAAGTCCAGAGTGGTGGCAGACATCTGTCACCCCGGAACTGGAGATGCAGGGATAGATACAGAGGTTAAGGTCAGGTTGTACTTCATAGAGAGAACTTGTCTCCAACAAAACATAAACAAAACAAGAACACAGAAAACCTCACAAAATGGTTTATTTTTACCTCGACACAAAATTATTGACTCTAGCTTCATATTATATTTTGAGGGGGATTTTATTTAAAAGGTCAAACAGTGTATTATATTAAGATCTCTGAGTGTGGGGATTGGGAATTCAGGGTTGGCAGGAGGAAGCACTCTGTTAAGCACTCTGTGAAGGCAGAAGGTGAAACATTCCTCATAAGCTAGTGTCTCTGAGCCCTTACTTCCTGCTGGGAGATGTTTCTCAAAGCAGGAAGCCTGTAAGAGATGAGGCCTGGCTGGTGGAAATCTATCACTCAGGATGGGCCTTTGAAGGTTATAACCTGCCTTTAATTCAGCAATTCTCTACTTGCTGGTCCCCTTTGAGAGGAGAAGTTCTTTTTTTTTTAATTTTTATTTATTTATTTATTTTTATGTGTATGAATGTATTGTCTGCATGCAGGTCTGCGCACCCGTGTCGTGCGATGCCGCGGAGGTCAGAAGACGGTCTCGGATTCCCCTGGAACTGGAGTTCTCCTGGAACCGGAGTCACAGACGGTTCTTAGCCGCCATGTGGGTGCTGGGGATCGAACCCGGGTCCTCTGCAAGAGCGGTCGTCGCTCTTAACCGCTAGGCCATCCGAGTTCTGTCACATCTTCCAGCTACAGTGAAGGCTGCCCTGCCTTCTACTACGCCTTTCGCACCACGACAGACAGACTGGTCTCTCTGAACCTGTCAGCCACAGTTGTTTGTCTCAGGTATTTGGTCACATGGAGGAAAAGTAACTAAAACACCCAGTGTCAAGAAAATCAAGGGATCTCTGTGAGACTGTGGTCTCCATAGTCTTCTTAGCCAATTCCAAACCAGCTGGGGCTACGGGAAACTCTGTCACAAAAAGGAAAAACAAAATGAAAATAAGACAAAAGGAGGAAGAGGAGGAGGAGGAGAAAAGAGGAGGAGGAAGAGGAGGAGGAGGAGGAGGAGGAGGAGGAGGAGGATGAGGAGGAGGTATTCTATCCTGATATATAGAATTTTCAGATGGAAAATCACAGCTTCACCAACAGATCCCTACATGAAAAGGAATGACTTTAATAAAATATTAGGCTATAAATTCCTTGTACCCAAGTTTCAAGCCCCACATCTTGGCTTTTCACAGCTTAAGTGAATGTGTTTTGGTACATGTGGTATGAAATTCAACTATTGTGCTAATAAGAAAATCTACTATAGATATCTAAATTAAAACACTCTTTTTTTTTAAAGTCAGGGTCTCCCTGTAGCCCCAGCTGTCCTGGAACTCACTATGTAGACCAAGCTGGCCTTGAACTCACAGAGATCTGCCTGCCTCTGCCTCCCAAGTGCTGAGATTAAAAAGGAGTGCACCACCATGCCCAGCATTAAAGCACTTTTATGTATTCATTTGTTTGGACTAATGTAGATGCAAGCTCCTTGGAGATGTTTTTGACCTTCCAAAAAATGATGTATAATAAAAATGGAAAAATACCCAGGAGTTCACTGCTGTGAATAAGTACCTTTAACCTACATACTCCTGATGTTAGAAATATAGGTGCAAACACACACAAATCATCTATTTTATTGAATCGCTGTGATTCAGTCACCCCTGCCAATAGGCTTCTTTGATTTTTTTTGTTTGTTTTATGTACAATTTGAAAGCCAAGGTTAAAAGGAGGGCATACCATCCCTGCAGCAAGTTTTTAATTTCATCGGGTTTGCGCTTTCCAAAGATTTCCTGCTGATCACTCAAATTTGAGATAAAAGCACGCATATTGCTTGCATGTTTCACAGCTAAAGCCTTGTGAGTGAGCAAATGTTCATTCATATGTATGTCATAAGAATAACTATATTTATGTTCCCAAGGTATTTCATATGTGGGAGATCACTTAATTACCACCCCTAAGAAGTAATCACCCGTGCAATCTCCATTCCTTAAGGGGAGACAGACCCCGAGGAGGGTTGTGAGTTGGCTGGATCAGGCAGCTGTTAAAGTCAGCTCTGGCTGGGTCCTAGGTCTACACGGCTCAGCATGGCAGTTGCACCCACCATACCCGTTCCAGGGTTTGAGGACACTTCTTGTTATTAATGTAACAGTTCTCACTGAATTTGAGTTCTCAAGAGGGCTTTAAAAAGTTCAAATACTGACTTGGGGTTGGTAGTGCACAACTCTAATACTGTCTGTCCCTCAAGAGACTAGGCCAGAGGATGGTGGGGTGGAAACTAGTCTTGGCCATGTAGAGAGTTCCAGGCCAGCCTGAGCTACAAGGTAAGACTCTGTTTCAAAATTAAAATAAAATCAAAGTAATATGGAACATATCAAAAAATTGCTCTTGAAGCTGTTGCTGTGTTTTCTGTATTATTTTTTTAAAATTTTATGTGTATGAGTAAAAGTGCACCTGTGTGGTGAAGGGCTAGCAGAGGTCAGAAGAGGATGTGGGATGCCCTGGAACTAGAGCTACAGACAGTTGTTAGCCACCATGTGGGTGCTGGGAATCAAACCAGGGTCTTCTGCAAGAGAAGCCAATGCTCTTAACCAGGGAGCCATCTCTCCAGCCCACTGGTTCAATTTCTAATGTGGTCCCTGCTGTTTTTTGCTATAGTACTCTTTAGATGTTAGAACAGGTTATGAGAACAAGACCCCTGCTGCTAGTTAGTGTGTTCTAGACGCAATAGGGAAGCCTCACCAATGAAGTCTCAACAGTGTGGTAGTCTAATAAGATCTGCATAATGTCAAAAAACAAGTTGAAAAGCCAAGTTGGATGGGGGACATTTCAAGGGGTCCCACCTCAAGGTGAAGAGCTACAGGCCATCAGTGGGTGCTGAGGGAGGGAAAACCAGTTTTCTTCAGGGAATAACTCCCTGAGAGTTATCTAATCCCAAGTAGGTAGCTGCAAACACAGGTACACACCAAAACCAACAATGGACTCAATGCATTATATATATATATATGTATATTTACAAATGTATGTATATACATAACAATAATAATCAAAGAAGAAGATAAGTAATCTGGAAAGAGTTGGAGGTGGACCGGGAGGGGTGAAATAATGCAGACTATGCTTAGGCATGAATTTCTCCAAGTAAAAAATAATGTCCAGCCATTGATATACTTGCAAGCCACTTTGCGCCTTCTTAAAGAGCACCATCATATCCTATGCTTCCATCCGAGCTCGACACACACCCTGCACCCTGATTGTATCTAACAATGGGTGACCTGCTCTATCCCGTCCCAAGTGGGGAAATAGTATTTATCTTCAAGGTGGCCTCCTCTTTCCATTAACCTCAGGGCCTTTTCATAAACAGCAAGGTCAAACCAAAACTTCTCCTTTCAATAAGTTAACTAAAGCCATTGTGTTTTATAATCAAATGTAGCATAGCACTATCAGATCATTACCTGTCACTTTTGAGGATGCCATGTGATACAAACAAACACAAGGTACTGTTTCGTTTTAAGTGCACAAACTATGATATCCTGAAATTAAAGCAGAACATGAAAATTTCGATAATGGCATTTAAACGAGAGCTGATATCAGGTTGCAAAGTAAGAAATTGCCTTCGAGGGTCAAATATTGGCAGTTTCATAATGTTCAACCAATGTGAAGCTATTGCTATAGATTAGCTGTGAAGATGGACTGGAGTGTGCTCTCTCTCTCACTCGACATTATGGAATTGATATAACAGAATGTGAACTTTGCAGTAATGCACATATAACTGTCTTTTGAGGGCCTATTACTAAGCCCTTCTTCCATGTGAAATGCTTTTTAATAGTGCTCCTTTGGCACTTAACTGGTTGAAATGCCTTGGAGAGCAGCCAGTGTGGCAATCCAGCCCCTTATGGGCTACTGAGTGTGGAAGTCTAGTGAAATCTTACATTAAAGGATTCAGACAGTATCCTGTTTCTCTTCAAAGGGCAAGGGCACTCCATGAGAAATAACACAAATGCTCTTTTACCATTCTGCTGCCACACGACATCATCTTAAGGTCCTAAATTGTCCAAGAAGAATAATTTTGGTAATGATGCTGTGAGGATTCCACTGGAAGCCTCTGGAGACGTTATAGGCTAGCATAGTCCTGGCCTGTATGGTGGTTTTATTTCTTTTCATTGATGGTTAAAACTTGGGTATGTGAACTTAGAGGGGGTGTTTTTGGAGAGAAGATCCTACATCCAGTATGATTCTATTCTATTCTATTCTATTCTATTCTATTCTATTCTATTCTATTCTATTCTATTCTATTCTACTCTACTCTACTCTACTCTACTCTATTCTATTCTATTTGTTCTGAGAGGCATTCATTTTCAATTAAATTTTTAATGGACAAATAATCTTTGTTCATATTTAGGGGCACAAAATGTTTCAATAGGTGAATATGATGTGATGACCAAAAAAAAAAAAAAAAAAAAAAGAGATCAAACATGAGAGATAATGTAAACCTGAGTGTATATTTAAAATCCCATCATCTCAGTACAGCTTTTTTCTTGTACTTCTGACAAGACTGGAAAGGCTTTCAAAACCTGTGGGTGGTGTTGCTGCATTATTACTAAGGCCTGCTTCATCTGACATGCCCTGGAGACCTACAGCAGCACCTTTCCTCTGATAAAACCTGAAGGATTTCAGCCTGGTCTACAGAGTGAGTTCTAGGACAGCTGGAGCTACAGGGAGACCCTGTCTTGAAAACATACACACACACAAAAAAAACCCTGAAGGATCTGAGAAAACTGTGTCCAAGGGTAACTCATTCAGAGGCTGAGGCACTGACAAAAGAATCAACTTTGGATGCTATGTGGCCGGAGCCTCTTGCTGCTCAGTGCCTTGAGTGCCATTGTGGACTGTATCTTCCCAAATTATGAGCCATTGTGCACTGTATCTTCCCAAACTGCGAGCCATTGCGGACTGTATCTTCCCAAACTGTGAGTCATTGCAGACGGTATCTTCCCAAACTGTGAGCCATTGCGGACGGTATCTTCCCAAACTGTGAGCCATTGCAGACGGTATCTTCCCAAACTGTGAGCCATTGCGGATGGTATCTTCCCAAATTGTGAGCCATTGCAGAAGGTATCTTCCCAAACTGTGAGCCATTGCGCACTGTATCTTCATTGCGGACGGTATCTTCCCAAACTGCGAGCCGTTGTGCACTGTATATTCCCAAACTGTGAGCCGTTGTGGACTGTATCATCTTCCCAAACTGTGAGCCAAAGCTCATATGTCCTCCCTTAAGTTGCTTCCTGCCTGTTAGTTTGCAACAGGAAAAGCAACTCAAAGAAGAGAGTCAGGTCCATGACAGGAAGGCACAGTAGACACTGGGACTGGAGACTGGGACCCTGTCCACAGCCTCTCCCCCCCACCCCATCCCCGCCCCCGCCTCCCCTTCCCCTCCCCCTCCCCCTCCCCTCTCCCCGCCCCCCAACCCCAGAGAACCCCATTGTTAAGACAACAGCAGTCTAGCTTTGTTCTTCAAGAGAAGTCAGGCACCCAGATTTTTACTAAAAAATCTCTATTAACTATTACTAATTAATTTTAAACCATTTTTAAGTACTTAGTCTCACAAAAACGATCTGCAGGCCTGTCATGACTCAAACTCCAGTTTGGGACTGTTGACCCACTCATCCTGAACTCTTCCATTTGCAAGTCAAGAAACTGAGGCTCAGAACCTGAAGGTGATTTGCCTAAGAACACAAAATAATAGCACAGGAAATTGAAGCACAGCTGCTGGGCTCTAACCCAAGGCTTTCCAATACAAACATCTGCTTCTATTTTCTTGCTAAGATTTAAGTGATGTTCCCAATTACATGATTTCAAACATTATGCATTGTTAAAAATGACAATATTCACTGGCTTTGAAGCACATAATTTATAATAATGGCTTTCTAGTCACATGATCACATAATGTGAGTTGGTTCCAACATCTCTAAGGCTGGAGTTCCACTTACAGTCATGTAGTAAGAAAATGTTCCGCATCTCTTTTATCTACACTTAGACTCTTTCACTAATTTTTTTAGGAAAAGTAAAATATTTAGGAGGAACCATGTTGACTATTCCACCATGAATAACAAGAAGATGGACAGTAAAAAAATAATATGGTCACGAATCAGCCACCGTAGAAACCATATCATGCATACAAAGCATTTCAAGGCCTTTCACTTGTTTGCCAAACCAAACAAAGCATGCAGCAAACTTATCGCCATCACTGCACTCTGGAGAAAGAATGGAGCTTGTTCTAGAAGTTTCAGAACTGAAAACCTCCATGACAGATCTGAGGCCACTTTCATTTTTTCTTTTTTTTTTTTGGTCTTTTCGAGACAGGGACTCTCTGTAGCCCCAGCTGTCCTGGAACTCACTCTGTAGACCAGGTTGGCCTTGAACTCACAAAGATCCACCTGCCTCTGCCTCCCAAGTGCTAGGATCATTTTTTCTTTTACGTAAAACATTTTTGTATACAGAGTAGCTCAGCTTCTACCACAGTAAATACCCAGAGCCACCACTCAGGACTGACTGCTGTTCTTCTCTTCTCAACAAAGTCAAACGCTACAGAAAGCTGAAGTTCCCTTTGTCTCTCATTCCCATCCTTATTCCTTCCAACCCTCCACAAGTCACCCATATCATGAATTTGTCTGAGTCCATCCAAACTTGTGTATACACATATGTACCCATGAATGGTTTATAATATAGCTAGCTTTATTTTTTAAAATTTATTATATTTTATGTATAGGAGTGTACTGTCTGCATGTAGGTTAGTGCACCTGTGTCGTGCAATGCCTTGGAGGTCAGAAGAGGATGTCGGATTCCCCTGGAACTGCAGTTAAAGACGGTTCTCAGCCTCCATGTGGGTGCTGGGAATCGAACCCGGGTCCTTTGCAAGAGCAGTTGGCGCTCTTAACCACTGAGCCATCTTTCCAGCCCCAGCTACCTGTATTAAAATACATGTTTCTACCATGACACAGCCATGTGCTTCATTTGATATCAGCTTTATAAAGGTGGCAGAGTGCATAATCTGGGGTGGGGGGAAGGGAAAGCGGAATATGTCTAAAGTGAACTGAGAAATGATGTCTGAAGTACACAAAACATCAATAAAAGCATAAAAAGGTGATCAATATGGATCTAGTTCAATATTTTTTAGTCATGCTATGATGCCTTTTATTTCTTCATTTCAACTGGCTGTTTTCAAGATATGAATTGTTTTATTTTAAAACATTTAAACTGAGAGCTAATTTTACTGAAAACATTGACACTGGGTTTTTTTTTTTTTTTTTATGTGTATGAATGTAATGCCTGCATGTAGGTAGGTGCACCCTTGTCATGCAATGCCCCGGGAGGTCAGAACAGAGTGTTATTCAGTGCCCCGAGGAGGTCAGATTCTCATGGTACTGGAGTGGCAGATGGTTGTTAGCCACCATGTGGGTGTTGGGAATACAATCTGGGTCCTCTGCAAGAGCAGCCACTGCTCTTTACTGATGAGCCATTTCCCCGGCCCCACCCCATCCTCTTTTTTTAAGGGCCTATCAAGTCTAATTTGTTTTCCCTAAATGCTCTTCAGTGTGAGTCTGTCCCTTGGAGTCTGATAAACCTGTCAGGCATCATATTCCTAAAGAAAGCTGACTCTTCCTCTCCCAGGAGCTATAAATTGTCACTGGATCCTCAGCTAGGGTGGGGATTTCCTGCCCACTGCCCCTGCCTGTTCTGGGTTTTTGTCTGGCTTGAGATATACAGGTTTTGTGCATGCCGTCACAAGTCTGTGGGTTCCCATGTGTAACTGCTGTACGGTGTCCAGACAAAACGGTTTCTTTATAGTCATCCACCACCTCTTTTGCAATGACTCCTAAGCCTTAGGAGGAGAGGGTGTGATATAGACAACAATTCCTTCTATGGGTGATGTTAAGAAGAACAACGTCAGTGGTTCCTTTCCATATTAAATGAAAGATTTTGAATTGGGATGTATTCATTGTATGTGGTACTGGATTACATAAGGACAGTTTCATACAAGTATATAATGTGCTTGGAGCGTATGTCCCTGTGGTCCACTACCCCTTTCTCACCTTCCTGTTAGTCTCCTGGACAGTGTTACATCTACTTTCAGGCCATACGTGCAAACAGGATTATGTATCTACTTAAAATCTAGGATCTGGGGCTAGATAGATGGCTCATCAGTTAAGAGCACAAACTGCTCTTGCAGAGAACCTGGGTTCAGTTCCTAGCACCCACATGGTGGCTAACAACCATTCATAACTCCAGTTCCAGTGGATCCAACATCTTCTGACATCTGTGTGCATTGCATGACATGGATGCAGTTACACACATGCAGGCAAAACACTCATACACAAAAATAAAAATAAATATTTTTAAAAACAGGACAGGAAACAGGAAGTGGGGGAGTAGACGGGTGGAGGTGGAGGTGAGGGAGGGCATCTGAATGGGACCAAAACACATTGTGTGAAATTCTCAATGGATCAACAAAATATAATTTTTTTTTAAAAAAAGAAGGAATCTTCTGTATTGTGGTTTACAATTCAATTCAATTCAATCATTAAGTAACACAGAATGCATCAATATCCAGGGCTTCGACAAGTTGCCTGTAACCAGGACAAGAATTAGCCCTGAAATGTGCTTGGTTTCACTGGCTGAAAGCCTCTGAGGCAGGAACTGCAAAGCCAGGACATGTTCTCACTACCCCTCCGCCCCCTTTGTCACTGGATAACCATCTGTTGTGAGAGCTGCTGCTCCGGGGCAAGATGGGAAGCAGCTGCCCTGGCTTCTACTACCCAAATGCAGTAGCCACTACCCACAGGCCAATAGCTGTGGGCTGCAACGGCCCGAAGGTCTCAAGATGCTGTTCAATATCCCCAGGCAGTGGAGGAACGAAGGTAATGACAATACCCACTCAGCTGTGAACCACGGATGGCCCTAACTGCAGGAGCAGCTTAGAAGTGAGAATAGAGGTCAAGCTCATGCCCAAGAAGAAACAATGACTGAGTTATGACCTTGGACAAGTCATTTAACATTTCTGACCCTCCATTTCTTTCTTTGTGGATTAGGATAGCTGGATACTTCTATCCTAAAATACTACAATACTCTTGACCTGTTAGTCTTCCCGAATTATCAGGATGTGTGTGAAGTGCTGGCATTTGGAAGTTGCTATTATTTGAGTAAAAATAAATATGGAGAGTGCTTTCCTAAATGTTGTGTGTCATGGAAAGCAACCTTTTTATTACAAAACAGAGCCCCTGGATGTATTTCCACATTACTTCTTTGTAAATGATCTTGTCAATTGCCTTCCTCATTATAAAGCAATCTTGTAGACTCTATTAACAGGAATTGCAGACTGTTTATCTCGTGGGCAAATTTGATCTTCAGGAAAAGGGGGTCAGATTTATAGCCAATGACATTTTAAGAGTCTTTTCTTTTAGCCACACGGCAGACATAACCAATGAATGCTTTTCTAGACCACGCAGTCTATGCGATCGTGAATGAATTGTCCTGTAAACCAGGGCAATGCTCACTCCACCAATGGCATATCTCAGATTTCTTCTGTCTCACTGGTAATTTTGGTATAAGTCCACTTGGATCTAAATGGATTCTAGAAATGGAGAACACTACGCAGTTGCGGAACCATTAAATAGCTCTGCCTTTTAGTTCTTAATGTCCTGGTCAGGATTCCAAATGAATGTAAAGATTTGGGACTGGACACTCTCAAATTCTCTCCTAAGGCAGCTTATATACATAGTACATGCCTCTCCCTCCCTGGGATGCTGTTCTCACCAGATCTTTGCATTGGTCACATCTTTATCTTCATTGTAGGATCAACAAAATGATCAATGCATCAGAGGATAGTTCTCTGCTTGCCCTAGAAAAAGTAACCTACATTCTCTGCCTTGTTTATTTGCCTGGTTTTGATTGTGGGGCATGAAAATAGATGTATGTGCATGTATGTACCTCTACAATCTACATCTACATATGCATATATATGTTTATTTATTGATGTAATATCAGCACCTGGCAAAGAATTAACAGCCAGCAGGAATTTACTAAGTACTTTTCAGACAATGAATAAAATGTTTCTCTCTCTACTTCAACTCATTAATCATCGGGATCATAGTTCTAGGGACATCCTTCTTGGGAATTTAGGCTCCACCACATCATTTAATCATGACCACTCAGGTGTTTCATCTCTTCCTCGTTCTTCTAGGTCCCCTCTTGGATTCATTGTAGTTGGATTTTTGAACTTGGAAATATCTACAGATATCTCAGAGGATCACATTTGAGGAGAAGGGTTGTAGTTCCTGCTGTTAGTAGAGATCAGAGATATCCCAGTACATGCGATGGTGGAGGAGAGTCACTCAACAAAGAGTTATCCATCTCTGCACTGGAGGAACTCTGCTCCAGACTGAGAATGAGGTATTCATCTGTGTAACTTGGCTTAATGTCTGTCTCCCCTTACTCAACTATAAAATAATGACTAGAACCTGGGATTTACAGTCCCTGAAAGCTTATCTAGACACTCAGCAATGAGGACTGCCAGGGAGCTCACATAGCTGTGAGCCTTGCCAGTCCCTAGATACAGCTGATAATGAGTTCTAGAGAACCAAACCAAACCTTCGTTAGCCCCCTTCAGCAGGAGCAAAGTGGAATGGATATTTAACCCTTTAATCATACATAATGGAATTCAAGAAGCAAATTCCCAATGCAAAGAGTCAAGCACTAGAGAGCACTCAAGTATTCACATACAAAGAGGTCCATGCCCGAACACAGAAAGGAATCTCACAGTGGCTTTTAGTGAGTCACACCAAGCGTATGGCTTTATCTATCAGTGGTGTAAGGAGAAGAAATTTGACCCCATAATGCCTGAGAAAATGTATATTTGTGTCTGTATTTGTGTGTGTGTGTGTGTGTGTGTGTGTGTGTGCATCTCTTCCTTTTTTGAGAAGCATAGAATTCAACAAGGAAACATACTCAAGTCCTCCTGGGATGAAGAAAAGACAGAGGATGATCACGCGTTGGTAGGCATTGTTAGGAAATCGCAACTCTGTAGCAGTTAATAACAAATCTGCTTCCTTTAAATTTTTTGATTATATTATTCATTATACCACAAAGTTTATCAAAATAAAGAAAGCAAGAACTTGTCTCCTTCAGATTTTCTCCTGACATTTTTAACAAGAATCCAGGAAATCTGCTGATTCCAATTTGTGTTCTACATATTTAACTTAAGAGATTTTACCTCAGGCCCTACAAGCTGAGATAGCACAGACTATTCCATGGCATACAGGCTTTGAATTATTAAATTTTTTTTAAAAAAGATTTGGTTTAAGCCTTTGAAGTTATCCATGAAGGTCTCTTTACTGGGTTCTAGGAATTCAAAGGATGCTTTCTGTCTTTTCTCTCACTGCAGTAATTCCAAGTGAGAAAGTCTTAGGAAACAGATGGTAAAACTTGTTTATTTTCTTCTTATTTTTTATTTTAATTTTTTCAAGTTTCTGAGGACTAAAAACAGATGTTTCTGACCTGATATGGCTTTTCGTTTTCTTTTGTTTTGTCAGTCAAGACAACCTGACCTCCATGTGTTAGAGAGACATCTGAATAATGAGATCAGCAGTTAGATTATTTCTCTAGCTCCCAATAACTTTTCAGTCTTTCAGGATAAATCCTGACACACCTCATAAGGCATTCTCTTATCTAGGTGAGCCTCTTCCCTGAAGGAAGACAGTAAAAACCACACAATATAGTCTTGAAACAGACCTCCACTGTTCATTTTGGAACCAATTTCTAGAGGGGTCCATGGAAAATCTCAAGGACCCAGATCTTTGATCCTTTATGATTGCACTCAATGGATAGAGATAAGAGACTTCACCTTCCTCCCTTGTACCTCAGCCCCCTAGCCACAGTTCTCCTGGGCTAGCCCATGGATCCTTGTCACGTGTCACCCAGGAACAGTTGTGTCCCCATGAGATATATGGCAGTACCTGGAGACAGTTTTGTTTGCACAGCTGGTCAGGTAGGATGTGTTTCTGCAATTTGCTGGGTAGAGGCTGCTCAGCATCCCCCAGTGCATGGGACAGACCCTGAACCTGGCCCCAAATGACAAAATTACCAGTTGAGGAATCCCAATTTTTCTTCTCCTCCCCCTCCCCCGTGTGTGTATGTGTGTATGCCGTGTATGGACATGTGCCTACAGAAGCCAGAAGTATTGGATTCCCTGAAGCTGAAGTTACAGATGTGGGTGCTGGGAGTGGAACTTGGTGGCCTGGAGGAACCCCAATGCCCTGAACCACTAGGGTCTCTACAGCTCCTGCCCACCTTATTTGTGCACTAGGGCCTCTCACTCGTCTATAGTTTGCCCATTAGGCTAAGCTGACAGTGAGCAAGCCCCAGGAATCCACCTGACTCTGCTTCCTCACTGCCGAGATTATAACTACATGTTGACACATTTGGCTTTTTTACATGGGTTCTGGGGATTAAGTTCAGGTCTTCATGCTTGTGGAGCAAGCACTTGACAGACTGAGCCATCTCCCCCAGAAGCCATCTATGATTTTTATCACCAGCCTCAACGTAATCAAATGTATGTCTGCCTGACAATTTTTAGCAGAGTATTTTAAATCAAGATTAGTCTTTACTCTCTTATCTTTCCAGGAGGTTAAAATATTAATGGGGAAATCAATGGTTTTCTCAATTAAGCCTCAGAACATCGAGACTCCATCACTGACCTTTTAAAATAAGCTCTCTATTTTGGTACTAGCGAAAACCATGTAATTAGAGCCCTTGAAGTTCTCTACCGGAAGCCTGAGGAAATCCTGAGCTAGAACTTTCTCTGAGACTTCAGAGAAAAGGGGTATTGATTTCCTATAGACTTTTATTATTTTTTAATGGTCTATAGGCCACTGTGGCATGTTTTCATTTTAAAAGTGCCAAAATAAGTAAATGATGCCTGAGACGGAATCATTGGGGCTCAATAATTTTGGAGCCATGCTACTACTAAAAAGGTGTGATCCAGAGGGAACGGAACACAAGCCAGCTTGCTGGGCAGAAGATGTGGTAGAGTTCTAGTTTCATCAATCCATACTCATCTATCAATTTTTCATAGATTGAATTCTTCCAGGGACAGATTCTAAGCCAAGAATTAGATTACCACAGGGGAAGCCACTGAGAGGGGAGGGTAGAAAGGACAGGGAACAGAATGAAACCGGGAAAGAAAAACACCTCAGCTCTAGTCCCAACTTTGGCCTTAATTCTTCATGGAGCTTAGAGTAAAGGTGGATCTTAGACTTCATTCCTCCTAGAGGCAACAGCCAGTCATGAGCTTCTTGGGGGGATGGATGGAAACTTCAAGACATTTGAAAGCGGTTGTAGTTTTCAAAAGTGAGCTGCCCTCTGAAGAAGGCTCCACATGTGTGTGTGGGGGGGCGGGGGTTGCCAGTAAGCAGCAGACCCCAGCAATAGCAAGACTCTGGAGAAAATGTGATGGTACTTCTTAGTCTTGATGTGTGGCAACGCAATTTAGACACTCAAAACATTCATGTAAGTATTTACTCATTCAACAGGTCATGATTGAATTTCCACCATGGGCCATGAATTGTATGCTAGGAAATGGAGGGGAATGGTGCATCCAATGAGAGCGTTCAGCAAACAAGCCATTGAACATGGCGCTAGGGCAGGGTGAAATTCCATCCAGGAAGGACAACTCTTCAGCCTGCAGGAATGCTCCCTGAGTAGGTAACACTGCGTTGGGGGCGCTGAGCAGCAGTTAACATGGTGCAATGTCTAGAATTCAGGGCTATGGCTGGGCTCTGAAGATTCCCCCTAGAGAAGAACCGAGGTGCATGCTAACCTGGAGGAAGCTTGGAGAACTAAAGTCAGTGGGATAACTGGAAGCAAACTAGTAGCAAGCATTTCGATTGGAAGTCCCTAAGCCAGCTCTGAGACGCTCTTCCCTCTGTGAATATTGCACTGTTTCCTGAGACACTATTTGTTTTCAAACTTGCCCCACTGTCCGTATGCATGGTGATTAGCAGCTCTTACCTATGGGGTCAGAGGCCCGAGATCAGTCAGGGACTGGATTCCATGATCAGCATGGAATATTGTCAGAGATGGCATGTCTTAGGCAGAAATAAGAAGGCAAACATACTCTACCCAACTCACCACTCTTCATTTTCTGGATGAATAAAATGTCTATGGTCACCCAGCTTAGAGGCAGGATCCTGAAGTTTCCCTCTGCTAGAGCTAGCCACTCACCTTAGGCTGCTGGATCTCAGGAGACCTGGGCAGCTTAGGCAGTAGAGAACAGAGTTGAAGACCCTGGTTCTCCACTGACCTGTATGGGAATACTTCACTATTTTAAGAATGGGACATGCCCCAGAGGCTCTGTTAGCCGAACATTATATGAATGACAAGAGATGGTATAAGGCGCTCTTTAAAGTGGAGAATTATGTAGTTATTTTGTTTCTCTGCTTTAGATCAAGATACGGATACAGGGAACATATTATTTTTCTTTCTGCCTCAAAAGAGATAACAGAGTAACAACATGATAACTGTGTCTACAGGATACATGCAGATGTCACCATAGTGCTGTCTCATAAAGCATGTATACAGCTGGGAATCAAACCCTGGTCCCCAGCAAAAGCAGCTAGTGCTCTTAACTGCTGAGCCATCTCTCCAGCCCAGCCACTCCCAGGACTTGGTAAGATAGAGATATATATATATATATAATATATATATATATATATATATATATATCTCCTATGTGAACCAAACAAATTGTATCAGTGAGCTAGATTTGTTCTTTGGCCACCTGTTTGCAAGGCTCTGGCTCTCCACAGAGGTGGCTTCACATTCGTCTTTCTGCTCTTCCCCTCTCTCCAAGGCCTTTTCCTTTGATTTCCATTAGTTTTCTCAAGGTCTGATGGATGGGAATGGCCAGGACTCTGGTTTTGACGTGATCCAGATTGTCTCACAATGGTGGTCACAACTCACAGGGCCAGCAGTCCTTTCCTCTGTGTCTTTGAGTGACAGGGCTGACTGTTCATGTTATCCAGGACTGCTGAAGGCTCCACAGTTGAACACGGCACCCATGCAGTTAAGTAGGCTGCTTTACTTACAAAGCTGGGAGATTTGTCATTTCAAACTACTGGAAATGATAACAACAAGTAAATACACAAACGAAACAAAAACTCAGGGGGCTATTAATGGCAATAGAACTTGATGAAGCACTGTTTGTGCCAAGGACTCCACTCTTTGGAATGATTATGGGCCTCTCAGCTGGGTGTTTAGAGACAATAGCCTGCTTCAAAGTCAAGGTTCAAAGAAACAAGGGGCCAGAGTTGTGGCTCAGTTGGTAGAATGTTTGCCCAGTATACACAAAGCCCTGAGCTTGATTCCCATCATCACATAAACTGAGTATGGTGGTGTATACCTGTAATTCCAGAACTCAGAGGCAAAGCCTAGGAGAATCAGAAGTTCAAGATCATTCTTGGTTGTATAGTGAGTTCAAGGTAGTCTGCTTCACAATAAATAAAAAAAAAATGAAAGAAGAGAAGGAAAAGGAGGAGGAGGAGGAGGAGGAGGAGGAAGAGAGAAACAAGGACTGTGATACAGTGGAATCTCATCTCATAGGTGTTGAAAATCTACACTAATTATGTGGACTCGGCCCTTAGGAAAACCCATCTGGATCTGGAGATGTGGCTTAGGAGGAGTGCTTGGATAGCAAACATGAGACCCTGGGTTAGATTCCCCACACTGCAGAGAGAAAATATTTTATTCATTTTTCCTTTTCCCCCTTCAACTTTGACACTGGCCTCCACTACTTTAGTAGAGAAGCCATGGACAGATTAAGAAAAGAAACTTAGTTAATTCTTGGGTTGTTTGCTTGTGTGTTTTGAGATGTGGTCTCCCTGGAGCTCCAGCTAGCCTGAAACTCACTATGTAGACCAGGCTGGCCTCCACCTCACAGAGATCCCTCTGTCTTGGCCTTCTGAGGTGCTAGGCAGCTCTTGGTTTTGACCATCGAGATGTCTGAGCTCTATTAACATACAGCCTACTAATGGGTTTCATGGGAAATACTGAATCAGTGAGAATATTTTTCTCTTACTTCTGGCTTTCCAAGATGATCCCTCATAAAATGAAACTTACTGATAATTATTAAAGTAATTATAGTCATGAATAGCTACTACCGATTGAGTCCTTTTTATGTACTTACATTGAGCTAACCACATCACAGTTAAAACTTAAATGCACTCACTCAATCTACCTAGTCATGTTACAGTGCCAAGCAGGGTGATTATTCCAGTTGACAGACGAGGATACTAAGGCCATTATATAGCAACAAGTCTAAGCATGCATAAGAAACAGGCAAGATTCAAACTCAGTCCCTCTGACCTTAAAGCTTACATTCTTTGGAGAGACTATTAATGCTTATCCCCTTACCAATGGTGGTAAGAACTTATTACTTGCTGAATGCTAATATGAACCATTATAACGAGCCCTTACCAACACCACTGTGCCAAACCATGAACTAATTGTGCAAGTCAACCTGGTCACCTTGAGTTTTCATTATGGATATGTCCCAAGTACATGGTTAAAACACAAAAGGACACCTCTAATAGGTGTCTCCCAGAATACGAACTGGAGGGTCTCTTCATGATACCAGCTTCTATCCCTTATACCACTTGTAATGTTCTACTTGGCTCCTCAAGTAAAGACTTTACATGGCAAGTTAAGCCTTGGGCTAGTCAAACAGCAGCCAACCACTCACTCTTTTTAATTGGTTTCCTGAGCTTGTTAATCATCATGAATTCTGCAGTTTCTAATATCTAATTGTTCTGACATCATCTGCAGAGATTTCCTCCAGGGGCAGGATTTCCCAACATCTTCATCAGTTCAAGTTCAACTTTTGTGACTGCCAAGCATGAGCCAATCTTGAAAGTACTACAAGACTACAAGACATGGTTCTGCTTTCTCTCTGGAGTCTGGATGAAGGGGCAGCCAAGAGGAGCAAGCCTGGAAGAAACTGTTGCCAAAGCTGCTTCTGAAGCCTTCCCATGGGTCTGCAAGCATTAGGGCTTATGTTAGCGAGACAGACGAGGGCCTTTACAGAAGAGTAAGAATGTGTTATGATCTGAAAACTTAGGTTCTCAATGTTCATTTCATCCCTGAGATTTCTACATCAACCCTACTCCACAAGGGGGTAGTATTGGAGTCGAGGTCTTGGGAGGTGATTCATACCCTTGATGAAAGGAACACCACAGTTGGGGAGAGGGTTGATTAAGTAAAAGCATGTGCCATGCAAGAGTGATGACCCGAGTTCAGATTCCCTAAAACCCAAATAAAATCTGAGCACAAGGGTGCAAATGTCTGTAATCCTAGCATGCTCCTATGAGGAGATGGGAGGTGGAGACAGGGGAATCTCCAAAGGCCTGTGGTCACTCAGCCCAACTACACAGCAGAAAAGACAGCCTGCCTCAGACAAGGTGGAACAGTGGGGACCAACACCAAAGGTTGTTCACACACACACACACACACACACACACACACAGACTGTCTATGCCTTCAGCCTGCGAGACCTATGCAGCATCCAGCAGAATTCCCTCAGAACGGCCTGATATGAAGAAAATCCACAGAAAGAGGAGGCAAGTGGTTCCCTTCAGCCAAACATAGTCCTTTTTTTAAAAAGACTATCTTTCCTTGGATTCATGGGACTTCAAAATGGACCAGGGCACTCTACAACGTGCACAACTCAGCAAACCTCCTTCCCATTCTGCCCTGGATCCTGCTCTCCTAGGCTGGGTTGGTACCTCAGTCTTAGCCCACCATGAAATGAAATGTTAAATTTCTTGTACAGGTTAGGAAACCACAGGGTTATAAAGTCACACAGTTCTTTAATTCCCCTAGTCCTACTATTGGTCTGGTGATAGATTTGGGATTAAAACCCAGTTCTGAAATGGTTGAAAAACCATGCATGTTTTATCTACTACCCATGAGCTCTTAAAATGGTGGCCCATGGGTCAGTATCATCCACACAAAGGGTTAGTTTAGGTTTGTTTATTTACAAACATAGTATGTTTTAATTACGTTAGCGTGAAAATAAAATAAAACATAATTTGTATCTACTGCCAAAGTTTAAAACCTGGGAAATCTTTACATGAAAAAGTCTGGATTTCTAGTTTATCATTAAAAATTCAGAGGAAGAGGGTTTGTATCCTACATAGCACAAATAGACTGAAAGGTTTTTTAAAGCCTCACTAGATAGTCCAGGCTAGCCTTAAACTGCTCATATACCTCTATCACTCTACTCAGGGCTGGGATGACAGTAGTACATCTTAATGCCTGGCAAGTGGTAGGTGATTTTAAAAAGCTGTTCTGCAGGGCTAGTAGGTAAAAGCACCTGCTACCAAGCCTGACAACCTGAGTTTGATCCCTGGGTCCCACACAACTGAAGGAAAGAACCAACTCCCACAAGTTCTCCTTGGACCTCCACATGTACAGTGTGGTATGTGTACACCCTCACCACCAAATTAATAATAAATAAAAAAATTTTTTTTTAATTTTTATTATTTATTTATTTATTTTTGTATGTGTATGAATGTACTGTCTGCATGCAGGTCTGTGCACCCGTGTCGTGCAATGCCGCAGAGGTCAGAAGAGGGTCTCGGATTCCCCTGGAACTGGAGTTCTCCTGGAATTGGAGTTACAGACGGTTCTTAGCCGCCATGTGGGTGCTGGGGATCGAACCCGGGTCCTCTGCAAGAGCGTCGGTGCTCTTAACCGCTAGGCTATCTCTCCAGGCCCAATAAATAAAAAATTTTAAAAGGAGGTTATGCTGATAGCTCAGTCGGTAATGTGCTTGCTGCTCAGGCATGGAGACCTGAGCTCACTAGCCAGCTCCTATCTAAGAGGCTGACGCGGTGACCAGAGCTTGTAGTCCGGCTCTGGGGAGGTGGAGACAGCAGATGCCTGGAGCCTGCTAGCCAGCCTTGCCTACCTAGTGAGCACCAGATCTCCATGAGAGACTGTCCTTTTGGATATATAAGGTGGATGATTCGTGAGAAATAACACTCAGGGCTGGCTTCCGCATTCTGCACACATGGGTGCATGCACCCACACACAGAGGAACATACATGTACACATACATGAACACAAAAGAGTGTGGGCATGTTGTAGTTTGCCCAAGCCCCTCCTGCCCTTTCTATTAAGACTCTTTTACTGACAGACCCCATGTGACCATGTGACCTCTGGACATAGGTATCTGCACCTTTTCTTTTTTTTTTTTGATCTGTCAGTATTTGGATATTCTTATGTGTCTCTTGGGTTCCTTTCCTTCTCACTCATCCATACAATAACTTGAAAGAGTGATTCATGAGTCCAACTTAATTTACCACTTTTTACTCTTATTTTCTCTATCTCTCTACTAGACCAAATTTCTCAGCTGTCTTCAATAAAGTGAAACCCATTTCCTTTTTCTTCTTACAATAGCTATGTTATATTCATCTGAGAATCCTTTTAATTTGTTACATATTTCTTCAGGGCCTCCATTTCTGACATTCAAATGCTGTTAAACCCTTCAGATACTCATTCTTTTCTAGCCACAATGTACAGGCATATCAATATTACTTCACGCTTTGGACTTCTGATAAGTCATTATGTGAAGGCTTGTTCCCTCCTGACCTTTTATGGGCTCAACTGAGCCCAGGGGTCTATATAAAGCTCTTTCCTCTTAATTCTTTCCTTGAAAGTATCTTTATTTTGACTTGTGGTACTTGGTAGCTTAAGTGCTTGGAAAAAGAAGCCCTCTGCATGCCAATGGCAGGTGAGCTTCATGCACTTGGTCAGGAAAGAGTGGGAAGTACTGAAGCACAGCCATTTGTCCAGGCATTCTTGTCTGCCCACAGCTGCACTGCTAGAAAAGCCGAGAGTCCAAGAAGCAAACAGAGCAGAGTCCTGGGAAGATGGGAGGAAGGGCCTTTATCCTAGAAGCAGATTCCCGAGTCCTCCCTCTCATGGCTGCTCTATCCAGTCTTATGTGATGAGGCTGTGGCAATGCTCTCTTCACCAACAAACCTCTGGCTTCCCACAGTGATCCAACGCCAGAAACACAAATGCAGTCAGAAACATAGGGCTGTATTTGGATGCATCTAGGCTAGCCCTGTGTGTTGTGCTATTGCTTTAAAAGTTTTTATTTGGGGAGTTGGAGAGATGGCCTAGTAGTTAAGAGTGCCGACTGCTCTTGCAGAGGACCCAGGTTCGATCCCCAGCACTCACATGGTGGCTGAGAACCTTCTTTAACTCCAGTTACAGGGGAATCCAACGCCCTCTTCTGACCTCCACGGCATTGCAGGACAAGAGTGCACAAACCTACATGCAGACAGTACATTCATACACATACAAAAATAATAAAATTTAAAAAAGTTTTTATTTGTGGGTAAATCTACAATATTGTTAGTGTTATTTGATACAGAACCTCACTAGGAAGCTCAGACCAGCCTGGAACTTATTAGTATCTAGTGCAGGCTGGACACCATTTTTTTTTCTTTTTAAACACTTGTTTATTTATTTTAAATTGTGTGTATATGTATGTGGGTATGTGCAGGCATCAGTGCAGTTACTTACAGAATCCAGAAGAGGGTGCCATACGCCCCTACATCTGGGTTATAGGTAGTTGTGAGCTGCCCCAGGTGGGTGCTGTGAGATCCTCTGTAAGCACAGTGTTCTCTTGTAACAGCTGAGTCCGAGGGCTCTCTAGCCCTAACATCAAATTCTCGATCCTCCTTCTGCAGCCTCCTGAAAGCTGGGATTACATGTATGTAATACCACACCCAGCTCCTAAAGCTACCTTTATAAAATATAAATTGGAAAATACAGAGTTGAACATTTTTGCTACAGTTTATTACAGAAACAGCCAATTCATGATAACGGTCACTCACTATTCATGTATCTGTTCATTCATTCAGATCCTCATTCTTCCTACAAATACTTAGTAAGTTTTTGTTTTATCTTCCACTGTAGCGTTTTGAAAAATATAAACGGCAGGGTTGGGAGATTGTGATGCAGTTGTTTTACTGTGTGATCCAAGCATTGGTAATTTGAAAAGAACTCTGGATGTCTCTACTGTTAAAAAACTAGGATTAAAAGAGAAAGACTGAGAGAAAAATGAAGGACATGTATGGCAGAATGCATGATCTGGAGCGGGGTGGGGGAAAGGGAAAGGGGAACATACCTAAATTGAACTAAAAAAATGATGTCTGAAATACACAAAAATCAATAAAAGTATTATTAAAAAAGAAAAATTATTACATATACAGTTGTGCATAACAGATTGTGCTTGATAAAGATAATAAACAAATATACTACTGTCTCATGTATTTTAAAAAAGGGAGGGATCTAGAGAATTTTTCCAATACAAGCGATTATTTGAACCATTACAGTAGAAGATTTGAGAAGTTAAAGGGGACTTGCCTTAGCATAATAGTGGAGAGATGGCTTAGTGGTTAAGAGCACTGGCTGTTCTTGCAGAGGACTCGGTTCAATTCCCAGCACCCATACATCAGCTAACAACCATCTGTAACTCCAGTTTCAGGGGAATCTGATGCCCTCTTCTGACCTCTGCAGGCATTACACAACACAGCTATACTTAACATATATGCAGGCAATACACTCACACAGACAAATAAAACATCAATTCCATAATCTGTATTGTTTTCCTTGTGTGTGTATGTGAGTGTGTTGTGATGTATGTGTAGTATATATGCACATATGTGTGCAGGGACTTATGTCCATGACACATATGTAGAGGCTGGAGGACGGCGCCTGCTGTCGGGTCTCAGTCTTCTTTCCACAGGACAGGTTTTCTCGCCTTACTTGGCTCTTGCTGTTTTTCAGCTCTGCTGGCAGGGCTGGCTGGGAAGGACGCCCCAGCTTTGCCATCCCTCCTCCACCACAGAACTAGGTTGGCAAGTGCACCAGACCACATCCTCTTTCAGTGGGTGTTAGGGATCCAATCTCAAGTCCCCGCGAGTGCGTGGTAAGTTCTATTTACCCACCGATCCATCTCTCCAGACCCAGATTTTCAGTTTTATGTTGAAAAAAGATATCTGAAGAGTAGATCTAATACCACACAGGTCGAAATGCTCTAGACATTTTGACTCCAACTCTCTATCTCTGACATTGGAGTCACAGTTTTACAATTGCATTCTCTTCAATGGCCAGAGGAGTCAATTCTTCTGCTGGCACTTTCTGGTACATCCTACTCACTGCCAAGCTGCATTTTCTTTCTCAGCCATTAAGTTGGTGATACTCTGGCCTGTTGGAACATACAAATCCTTTCCCATAGTTATTTTTAAGATTTGGATTGCAAGGATTTTTGACAAAAAGTTTTCATATCTATCTGTATCCCCCTTTTTTATTTTAGGTTTTTGTTTTTGACCCATGAGTCTCAAAAAAGCAGTTGTATTATACATATCTATAGGGTAATCAAGGCACAGATTTCATCAAATTCACCCATGCTGTTTTGGGTGACTGTATGTGATTAACTTGGGAAACAAACTTTCTTAGCTCCCCCCCATAGAATAAGGCGAAATATGATGATGATGAGGTCGTTCTCCAGCTGTAGATTGGAGCCAACTGTTATAGAGGTATTCTCTTGTAAAACCGGTAAAACTGCCTTCTTTAATTGACTAATAGACATAGAAACTGTGAAAAGGATTATTCTCTATTCAGAACCAAATATAATGCTAAAGTCTCCTTAAGCTATGCACTTAAGCAAAATATATTAATACAGGAGCTCTGACATCAACAATGGATTATTCTACCAAGGAGATGTTGGCCAGGGGATCCAAGCCCCCACAAAAGGTAAAGGCTCCTTGCCTCCAAACTGGGATATCTGCAACAAGAGAGGTGATAAGGCCCTCCTGTTGAAGACCTGATGTAACATGTGAAAAATATATGGAGATCGCACTTGCAAGTAACAGTGGTCCTCTGGAATGCCAGAGAGTGTACCCAAAAGCCACTAAAAACCAATAAAGCAAATATGGTCTCCTGGAGTCAAGCAAGACTCCCTGTCAGCACCAGGCTACACCTCACCTGCCTGGAAATACTGTGCAGCAGAGGCAGCCATATGCCTGTACATCCCAAATCTAATTGGCTATTAGTCTCTCCTTGGAGAATAAACCAGGCTGATGCCACAAGCTTACATCCTCTAATGTTTAGGAGATGTTATAAGCCACAGGAAGAACACTGTCATACTTAACAGAAGAAATGTAATTCATGGATAAGACCCATCCAAACATCTGTGTCATAACCAAAGTATCAACCTACCATCACACACTAGTCTTGCAGTGGTTTAATACCGTGCATGTATATATGCTTTGTGCTTCGTTAGGAGGGTCGAAAGGTTATGCCTGGACAAGCTGTCAGCCCATGAAAGGAAACAAGCCAGAATTGACCAGAAACCAAGGACAACAGCTTCAGAGAAAGTAGACTGTTTTGTTCTCTCCACCTGTGCCCCTTTTCTAAGCCTAGGGAACAATCTGCGGAAGAGGGCGTGCAGTAGAATGTAAGGGCGGCGATTGGGGGTGAATGGTGAAACTACAACAATATAGACTGGGCACTCTTTGATCAACTTGATTGAACATACAAGCCCCCCCTGCTGGATGGTGGGACCCATGAGCTGTGTGGGTTTGGCACAACTGCTTGCAAATTGGGTTTACATGAAGGATGCTTGTACTCACAATTATCACTATTGTTAAAAAAAATGAAACAAAACAAAACAAAAACCAGAGAAAGATGCAGGAAAGTTATGGCAGAATGCATGCTTTGGGATGGGTTGGGGTGGGGTGGGAGGAAGGGAAAGGGATATATGCCTGAACTGAATTGGAAAATGATGTATGAAATACACAAAGCATCAATAAAAAATGAAAATTGAACCAGGTGTGGTGGCACACACCTTTAATACTAGCACTTGGGAGGCAGAGGCAGGCGGATCTTTGTGAGTTCAAGGCCAGCCTGGTCTACAGAGTGAGTTCCAGGACAGCTGGGGCTACAGGGAGACCCTGTCTTGAAAAGACCAAAAAAAAAAAAAAAATTGAAAAATAATTGCATTCTCTTCTATAAGAATAATTAACCTCTTTTTTCCCCAGAGAGAAACCCAGAGATGACATTCCATCTCGATGCTCTCACAGAGAGCTTCAGCATGGTGACATGGAGTCCTGGAGCATTCTGGAGATTAAACCACTGAGCTCAATCCACCTGGAACTTGATGTACAAACCTGGGATTTCCTGCTGTGTCATATCCCTGATTTATTGGTCATGTTCTGAATCAAAGGTTTAGGGGGCAGTGGCTTTTCTCCTTAGTATGAGAACATGTTTGACAAAAGCGGCTTAAGGAAGTGTTTGTTCTGGGTCACGGTTCAACGATAACCGCAATCGGCAGGAACTCGAGGGGGCTGGTGACACTGTACCTGCAGTCACGAGGCAAAGAGGTGCCTGTGCTCAGCTTCCCTTCTCCCTATTCAGTCCGGAGCCCTAGCCTATGAGACGGCACTGCCCACAGCTAAGGGTGGCTCTTTCCCACGGCAGTTAACCCACACTGAAAACTACTTCTCAGCCATGCCTGGAGACTTGTCTCCTAGGCCATGCATGGAGCCGGTAAGGCAGTGGTCGGACGCTTCTGAGTGTGGAAAGATCAACACCTCCCCAGTGCTGGAAAGAGAAGGCCGGACTGCAGAGCTTCCGGTCCGATGGCTCAGACCTGGGGGGCAAGGGAACTACAGACAAAACAGAAACTTTTTGACATCAAGATCCCTGACCTCATGACCAGGCCAGAAAAGCAGCAGATGGGGCCTTCACCATAGCAACGGAAACTGACGCTGACCTTTTGACAGCTCTCCCTGATTGGCTGGATCTGGTTAGAGTCAGCTAATCACGGCCCAGCTGGTCCTCAATAAATTTGGTTGTCTTCAGGCTTCACACATACTTTCCCTTTAGAAGCTCTACAGAGGATGAAGACGTAGACACTTTAGAACCCAGCTCCTGGCTCAGTGGAGTTGGGAGAGACAGGCTTGCTGGCTTGTGGCACCGTGGGCTTCTGCCAGGAGAGGGAGCCCTCTCAAACCACCTCCAGGACTCCATCAGTGGCTGTAGGCAGAAGGACTCATTCCTGCCTCGTCACCAGAGACCTGAGACTCCAGACACAGGAGATCTGCTCCTGTTATTTTTGTGGGTGACCTGCATGCTTGCTGTACAAGGGACTGCTCTCGGCTGACACCTCAGAGCCCACCCCAAACTGTGAGCTGTAACACTTGGAGTTTGGGCTCCCAGCTAACACCCTGCTGCTGCCCAGAGTCCAAACAACTTTCACTTGTTTAATTTAAATCTGGCGTGTCAATTCATTTCAAGTTGTTTTTACCCATTTAAAGGTTACTAATCCTGATTCCACAAGTACTTCCTGTTTGTACGTTTTGCTGTGTACCTACTCCATTCTTGGAAGGAGGGTAGGAAAAGAAACCAGCTGGAGATAGCTGATCTCCACCCACTGGACTGTTCATTATGTTGACCAATCAAATGTATTCTTTCTTTCTCTCTTCCTCTGTCTCCATGTATTCAGGACTGGCACTTGAAAAGACTAGATCAGTTTTATTTTCAAGTACTGTCACAGTTTATATCTAGAATGTCCCACACGGACTTGTGTGTTGGAGGCTGGGTCCCCAGCTGCTGGTGTCCAGAGGTGACTGAATCTTGAGGGTGCCAGTCTCATCAATGATGAGTTAATCCACTGATAAGTTTATTGCTGAGGTGCTACTAAAAGTTGGTTGTATGAAATGGGGCAGAGAGAGGGGGCATCGTTTGAAGGACATGTCTAATCACAAAATGAACCCCCAGTCTGTCCCTCCTCCTTCCTCCTCCTCCTGCTCCTCCTCTCTCTCCTTCTGCTCTTCCTCCTCCTTGTCCTCCTCCTCTTCTTCCTCCTCTTTCTCCTCCTCCTCCTGCTCCTGCTCCTCCTCCTCCTCCTCCTCCTCTTCCTCTCCTCCTCTCCTCCTCCTCCTCCCTCCCTCCTCCTCCCTCCTCCTCCTCTTGTTTCCAGCCATAGTGAAATGAACCCTTTTCCTCTACCACTCCTTTCCACCATGATATCTCTGCCACGGGCAGCCTTTCCAGGGCCGGACAGATGATACAGCAGTGAAGAGCAACAGCTACTCTTCCAGAGGATCCCAGCTTAGTTCCCAGCACCCACATGGTAGCTAACAACCACCCTGAACTCAAGTTTCAGGGGATGTAGCCCTTTTTCTGGTGCATGCCAACAGGTGCACTTACATATATGCAGGCCAAACACCCATACACATAAAATAAAAAGTAAATTAATTAACCTTTCCACTTTCAAGTTGATTTTCTCAGGTATTTTGTCACAGAAACAGAAAGCATGGAATTAATATGCCAATGAATGCCAGCATGGTTGAACTCATTACAATGTTTTTTATGGAATTTTTTATGTAGTTCATGCATAATTTTTCAGTCAGTCTTAATTGCCATTATACCCGATTCTCCCTGGGCACTTTCCCCATCCCCAGGAGTTCACACCTTCCGTCATTCCTTCTAGAGTCCATCAGTGCTGCTCGCCCTCGGCTCTAAGTCAGCCTATCTGGGTGCGTTCCTAAAAGAAGCCAGGTCTCCCTCACCCTGACAGTCTGCTGCCAATATTTTCCTCAGCCAAGTTTGGGCCTCGCTACTCATTTCTGTAGTTCTATGCTGGGTTTTTGTCCAGCTGAGCTTGCATGGGTCTTGTGCATGCTGATATCATGGCTTAGTTCATATGAAACTGGGTCCCAGGACCTTGTAGGATTCATTTCCATTTGGTCTTGCACCTCTTCTCTGGCTCTTACAAATTTTCTGCCCCTTTTCTGCTATGTTCCCTGAGCCTTGGGTGGGTGAAGCTGAATACAGGCAGCCCATCCACGGAACCACTCAGACTCTGTAGACCCCTAATCTTCATGCTTTGGCCATTCAGGCCCTTTTGGGTTCCTGTTCTCCTGTTTCCTTCCACTAAGTGGGCTTTAGGTCCAATCAGTTAGCTATTGATTTCCTCCAAGATAGAAGTGCTGCTGGGGCTGGAGAGATGGCCTAGCGGTTAAGAGCGCCGACCGCTCTTACAGAGGACCCGGGTTCGATCCCCAGCACCCACATGGAGGCCGAGAACCGTCTGAAACTCCAGTTCCAGGAGAACTCCAGTTCCAGGGGAATCCGACACCTTCTTCTGACCTCCGCCGCATTGCACGACACGGGTGCACAGACTTGCATGCAGACAGTACATTGATGCACATACAGAAATAAATAAATGCCGGGCTTGGTGGCGCACGCCTTAAAAAACAAAAAAAAGAAGTGCTGCTGTTGTAGCAATGTTGTATGCCATGCCGTTCATTGGCGTGGATGTTTGATCTTGAGGCTGATGTTGGGCCATCTATTGTTAATCTCCCTTAATGGCTTGTATAGTGCTCTCCACAGCTATGAGAATTAGCCTTCAGGGGTGGTGACTTCCAGGTCAAATCTAGCTCCTTTGCTCAAGATCTGGTAGCTGAAGTATGTCCTGTCTTCAGCAATAGGGACTTACCTTCAGGTTATGGGAGGCAATCAAGGGCTGTGGCAATAGCCTGTGTAATTTTGGGAGACTCTCGGACTACCCTGGCCAACAGCTCAAAGGAAGGTTCCTCCTGTCTGGCACTGTTTCTGGATATGCAGCCTTTCATCTTTCCACATGTGTGTATTTTGTCAATAGACTATTGCATTAGTCTGATTCTCTCAGGTTTTTTTTTTTTTTACACTAGCAAGTCATTATTCTTCTCTCCTCTCTCCCTTTACCTGCCTAGCCCTCCCTCCACGTCTTCTCCATGCCTTCTCCATTTAAAGCACCCCCATTTCTCTCTTGATACTGCCAGTCTCCTATGGCCCCACTTCTCCTTTCCCCCTTACCCCCCCCTTTCCTTCTATAACCCTCCCACTCCCTTCCCATTTGGATACCCTGATCTTATCCATTCCTCTCTTAGAAACATTTGTCACCTTCTGTCTCAGGTTCCCTCTTTCTCTTTCCCTTACTGGTTCCTTTTCATTTACCCGATTCCTGCAATTACATCATGGCATATATGTACATATATGGATTTGGTGCTAGGAACCATAAATGAGGGTCAACATACATAGTTTGTTTCTCTGAGACTCTGCTACTTCACTTAACATACCAGCTTCTAGTTCCATCCGTTTACCTGCAAATTTCATGAAGTCATCTTTCCTGCACAACTATTGTTGATTTAGAAAGTCTTTTCCTACACCTATATCTTGTAGGTTACTGCCAATGTTTTCTAACATTTTCAGAGTTTCAGGTTTCACGTTGAGCACTGCTTTGGCTAACTGGGGTCTTTTGTTTTTCCATATGAAATTTATGATTTTTTTTTTCCAATTCTGGGAAGAAATTCATGAGGATTTTGATTGGGATTGCTTGAATCTGTATATTACTTTGGGCAGGATGGTCATTTTTATTACCAAAGTAGTCACTTTTCTGTTGCTGTGATAAAACCACCATGACCAAGGGAACTTATAAGAGGAAGAGTTTATTTGAGCTTTCAATTGATGGTTCCAGGGAATTAGAGCCCTTTGGGGCAGGGAGGCATGGTGGCAGGAATTGGAGCAGAAAGCCAAGGTTCACATCTTCCAGTGAACACAAGAAACAGAGAACAACTGGAGACTGGAAAGGCTTGTTGAACTCTCTAAGCCTGCCCCTAGTGACGTACTTCCTCCAGCATGGCCACACCTTCTAAGATCTCCCAAAACAGAGCCAACAACTGGGGACGAAATGTCTGAATATTTGAAGCCTATGGGGGATATTCTCATTCAAACCACCACGACTATATTAATTCTTCTAATCCATGAACATGGGTGGTCCTTCCATCTTCTGGTGTCTTCTTCAATCTCCTTCTTCGAAGATTTAAACTTTTCATTGTAGAGATCTTTAATGTCTTTCATCAGTTTGTTCCAAGATTTTTTTTTTTTGAGGCTATTGTGAATGGGAGGGTTTCCATGTACTCCTCCAATTGCTTGTTATTGGCATGTAAAAAGGCTCCTGATATTTGTAGATTAATTTTGTAACCTTTACTGAAACTGTTAAGTTGTTTCTAAGAGTTTTCTGGTGGAATTTTTGGCATCCCTTATGTATAATATCATGTCCTCTGCAAAAAGGGACAGTTTCACCTCCTATTTTCCAGTTAGTACTTCTTTAATTAATTAATTAATTATTGGTCTTTTTGAGACAGGGTCTCCCTGTAGCCCCAGCTGTCCTGAAACTCACTCTGTAGACCAGGCTGGCTTTGAACTCACAAAGATCGCCTGCCTCTGCCTCCCAAGTGCTAGGATTAAAGGCATGCACCACCACGCCCGGCCAGTACTTCTTTAATTTCCTTCTCTTGTCTAATTGCTCTTCTAAGAGTTTCACACACGCCTTTAATCCTAGCACTTGGGAGGCAGATGCAGGCAGATCTTTGTGAGTTCGAGGCCAGCCTGGTCTACAGAGGGAGTTCCAGGATAGCTAGGGCTTCAGGGAGACCCTGTCTCGAAAAGACAAAAAAAAAAAAAAAAAAAAAAAAAAGAGTTTCAAGCACTATATGGAGAAGGAGTGGACACAGTGGGTAACCTTGCCAGATTCCTCCTTTTAAAGGGAATGCTTCTAATTTTTCTCCATTCAGAATGATGTTGCTGTGGGTTTGTTGTATATGGCTTTAATTATGTTGAGGTATGTTCCCTCCAGTCCAATTCCCTCTAGGACTTTAAACATAAAGACATGTTGAATCTTATCAAAGGCCTTTTCTGCATCAATTGAGATGACCATGTGTTTTTTCCCTTGAGTAATTTATATGATTTATAACATTTACATATCTTGAACCATCCCTGTATCTCTGGAATAAAACTGACTTGATCATAGTGGATGACCTTTTTTATATGTGCCTGTATGTGGTTTGAAAGTATTTTGTTGAGAACTTTTGCATGTATATTCATTAAGGATATGGGTCTATAGTTTTCTTTTTGGTTGTATCTTTGCCTGGTTTTGGTATTGAGTGATGGTGGCTTCATAGAAGGACTTTGGGAGATTTCTCTCTGTTTCTATCCTTTCGAGTAGCTTAAGCAATACTGGTTGTAGTTACTCTTTAAATGTCTGGTAGTCTTCTGGTGTAAATTCATTTAGGCCTAGGATATTTTTAGTTGGGAGGTTTTGTATTACTGTTCCAATTTCCTTATATGCTATGTGTCTGTTAAGCAGTTGATCTCTTCTTGGTGAAGCTTTGGTGATTCCCATTATTACAGATAGTCATCCATTTCTTTAAGGTATTCAAATTTAATACAGAATAAGTTTTTGAAGTGTTCCCATATAATGTTCTGAACCTTATTGATATCTGTTGTGATATGTCTCCTTTCATCTCTAGTTTTGTTGATTCGGAGTTGCTCTTTCTTTCTTTTGGTTAACTGGGGCAAGTGTCTGTCTATCTTGTTTATCCTTTCAAAGAACCAGCTCTTGGATTCATTGATGCTTTGTATTGTTTTCTTTGTTTCTATTTCATTAATCTCTGCTCTGATTTTTGTTATTTCTTCTTGTCTCTTGGGTTTGGAATTCATTTGTTGTCTTTCAAGTGTCTTGAGTTGCAATGTTAAATCATTTGTGCTCTTTCTGTTTTTTTAATGTAGCCGCTTAGAGCTATAAATGCCCCTCTTACAACTGACTCCTTTTAAAGTGTCCCAGAGGTTTTATTGTGTTGTATTGTCCTTTTTGTTTAATTCCAGGAATACTTTTATTTCTTTCTTAATTTCTCCTTTAACCCGTTCATTATTCAAGAGCATGTTGTTTAATTTCCATGAGTTAATGTAGTTACTGGGGCTTCTTCTGGTGTTGATATTAAGCTTTATTGCATTGTGGCCTAATAGAATGAATGGGACTATTTCTTTTTTTTCTTTTTTGTATTTGTTGAGGTTTGTTCTGTGCCCCATCTGTGGTCGATTTTGGAGATAGTTCCATGGGGTGCTATAGAAAGTATAGTCTTTGGTGCTTGGGTGGAATATTCAGTAGATGTCTGTTAGGTCCATTTGATGAATTGTATTGTTCTGTTCAGATGTCTCTGTTTATTCTTTATCCAGTCGACCTGTCTAATGGACACAGTGGGGTATTGAAGCCCCCTACTAATAGAGGGATAATTCTAATATGTAGGGATTAATCTATGCCTTAAAGTCCTGTAGAATTGTGTTTATAAAGATCAGTGCACCAGAGTTTGGTGCATATATATTCATTATTGTGATATCTTCTTGGTTAATCATTCCTTTGATAAGAATGACCTTCTTCATCTCTTCTGATTAGTTTTAGTTTGAAATATATTTTGTCTGCTATTAGAATAGCAACTCCTGCTTGATTCTTAGTGCCATTTGCTTGGGATATTTTTTCCACCTGTTTACTTTAACATAGTGTCTGTACTTGAAGGTGAGATGGGTTTCTTGCAGACAACAAAAAGATGGATTTGTTTATTCTTTCTACTAGTCTATATCTCTTGATTGGGGAGTTCAGTCCATTGATATTTAAAGTTATTATTGAGAGATGTATATTGCTTCCCATCATTTCAGTTTCTGTTTTCATTTTTGGTCTAGGTTTGTGTTTTCACAGTTATAACTTCCTTATTACTTTCTGTTGCTGCTTGGGTATAGTCGTTTCTTTCTTCTGCTCCTTGTATTGCTTCAAGTAGTTTCTGAAGGATGATTTTCTGGACAGGAATTCTTGCAGCTTATTTATGTCATGAAAGATTTTTCTTTCTCCTTCAACTATAATAGAAATTTTTTCCTGGATAAAGTATTCTGGGTTGCTATTTATAGTTATTTAGAGTTGGGAATACTTTGGTCCAAGCTCTTTTGGCTTTCATCATTTGCACTGAAAAGTCAGCTATAATTCTGATTTTATGTGTGACTTGTGTTCTTCTTGCAGCTTAGAGTATTCCGTCTTTGTTTGGAGCATCTAGTCTTTTTATTATGATATAGCATAGGGAATTTCTTTTTTGGTTCTGTCTATTCAGTGTTCTATATGCTTCTTGTATTCGTATGGGCATGTCTTTCCTTAATTTGGTGAAATTTTCTTCTATGATCCTGTTGAAAATCTGATCAACATCACTATCCTGAGATTTTCCTCCTTCCTTTATACTTATGATGTGTAAGTTTGGTGTTTTCATGGTGTCCCACATTTCTTGCATATTCCATTCCCGTATCTTTTTAAAATTTTCATAATCTTTGCTTGAGTGGTCCAATTCTTCCACTTTATCTTCCAGTCTTGATATTCTATTTTCTACTTCATTCATTCTGTTACTGAGGCTTCCTTCCATCCTTTCCAGATGGCTTATTGAGTGTTCCACTTCCTTTTTCATTTCAGCCTGAGTTTTCCTCTGTATTTCTATCTCTTTTGTGAATTCAGTCCAAAGTTTATCATTACTTTCTTTTAGTTTAGCTCTATCTTCTGTTAGTTTTTTTTATTTCTTTGTGTGTTCTTTATATTCCTTGAAATTTTTGATCATGTCTATGATAGTTCTTTTAAATTCTCTGTCCTGTGTTACATCTAGGAGGTCCTCATTGTACCACTCTGCTACAGGATTGGTAGCATTTAGTGGAGACATATCACCATATGGTGCCAATGGGGGGGGGCAGGTGTACCTGAGCTAGGTGGTAGGGAGTCTGGAATGCACAATGGTGCTCTTACCATGGAGCAAGGGTCAGCCTCATGTGCTCACTGAGAGAGGAGAACCCACAGAACCACTGCACCTTACTAGTTCTCCAGGGTTGATTGCAAATGTCTGAATCTGGGTCTGGGGCAGGGAAGCCTCTCATTACAATGTATTTTTTTGGGGGGGGTCTTTTTGAGACAGGGTCTCCCTGTAGCTCCGGCTGTCCTGGAACTCACTATGTAGACCAGGCTGGCCTTGAACTTACAAAGATCTGCCTACCTCTGCCTCCCAAGTGCTAGGATTAAAGTCCTGTGCCACCACGCCCGGCCTCGTTAACAATGTTTTTAAAGGCTCTGGGAAACTAACTGGTAAAAGGAGGAAGTATTCATGGAGTGTGTTCTGGGACTTTTCCTGAGGAGACTGAGCAATTGCATATTCATCGAAGATAGAGCACTGATGATAGACCAAAGAAAGATTAGAAAGATTATAAGAGGCCAGGTTACTGGAAAGAACCCATCTCACTGAAATTCCCAGTGCAGTATGGGTGACCCAAATGCATCCTGGGAACCTGCAGGCAGCTCAGGTGTCATAGAATCTCCTGCCAGAAATTATCGCTTGGAGAGAGGCCTTGTGAATCTTAAAACTTTCAGTAGATTCCTGAGCCTTGTAAGTTTCATTTACTTCCTGTATCTTGTATGCTTTGTTTACTTCAAGAGTCTTATAAGGCTCCCTCTTCCTTCCAGAAGGGAAATTTTCAACTCAGAGGAAATGACCATGAAACAGGGCAACAAAGATATCCTGTCAACCCTGACAGACCCCTGGGAAAGAGCGGTCTTTTTGACACTTGTTTTTGTTTCAAAGGCGGATTATTTTCCACCATGCTGCCTGATCTTAATGACTGCTCTTGAACTTTGGGAGCAACCCAACAAATTCCTTTCATGTGAGCACAATAAATTTGTCTGACTTTAAGCCAATCAACCACTGACTAAGTTTAATGACCATATTTTGGAACATGTATAAACGTATTTTTGGATTCCCTTAGCGTGTGTTACATTATATTCTCAAAGGTAGCTTACTCCGTCAGTCTACATGCTCCTGATCACAAATGACAGAAACTTGAAATCAAAGCAGCCTCAGGGAAGAGGCTGAATTTCTTTGGCTGTTGTCATGGAAACACCGATACCTGCTTTGGGGCTTTGGGCATGGCTGCAACTGGCGACTTAAATGATACCACCAAAAAAGTGCCCCTCTTCTCTCTCTCCTCCTTTTTTCCTCTCTCCCTGAGACCTTAGTTCTCAGGCAGCCACTGCAGTAGCAAGCACAGCCACCCAAGGCTCCCTGAATGCATTCTATTGGCTTAGGCGCTCATGGAAAGATGAAGCTTCTTTGCAACTGGTGCCACGAGAAGGCCCAAGACTGACTGTCATTTGGCTCATACTGGGATCGCAAATCAATCCCTGAACCAGTCTCTGTGGTGCAGGAGAATGTTGCAGTTGGCTTAGTTATCAGTCTAGGGGTATTGTTGGGTTTGTTTTCTCAGCCAATTAAAGAACTAAAAGACAGGAAAAGAGCTAAGCCCAGCAGAGGACAACAGTCAAACAAACTTTTATTGAAAGATAAAGAATCACATCCACACACATAAGGACTCACACATACACATACACACATACATCCACACACATAAGGACTCACACATACACATACACACATATACATCCACACACATAAGGACTCACACATACACATACACACATATACATCCACACACATAAGGACTCACACATACACATACACACATATACATCCACACACATAAGGATTCACACATACACATACACACACTCATAGCGAAAGATAAAGCACTTCACAAGTGGATAGGGAACCCAGAAACAGAAATCCAATGTTCCCCAGGGATAATCTGCGTTTTAAATGTTTCAGTGGTTTCCTCTCCCCTAATTTTGGATTGGTCAGCTTAAACAAGGAAGTGAGTGGTGATAGACTTATGGCTCCAAATGATGTGATGTCCGGGTCTAGGTGATTCTAAGAGGATCGGTTGAAAGGGGCCCTGCTGTAATAAAAAAAATAAAGCGTTCAGACCAGAGACCAAGAAGCAGCAAGAAGTAGCAATCTTTATTATTTCTCAGAGGCCATGTTAGGGTCCCTGACAAGAGGAGGGTCCCCCTTGGCTAGAAACAGAACAGCTCTGTCTGATGCTGCATATGGGAGCATTTCTGTTGAACTATGAGAATAAGCAAAGGTAATTTAATGGAAAGATCAGTTGTTCCTGGATTGTATTTCAGATAATCAAAATAAAGTCTATTCACAAATTTGCCTACCTGCTAATTTTTAAATCTCCAATGATTAGCTTAATGAATTTTTCAGCCTAATTCATCATCATACTGTGTGTGTGTATGTGTGCATGCACATGGATGTGACTTTGTGTGTGTGTGTGCACATGTAGATTGCATTCCTGTAGAAGCCAGAGGTCAACAGAGGTCAACATTGAGTGGGGTTCCTCAGGCACCATCCACCTTGCTTTTGGGGACAGGGTCTCCCACTGGCTTGAGGCTTGCAAGCAGTAGGCTCTCTAGGCCGCAATTCCCAGGGCTCCACCAATCTCCATCCTCAGCACTAGGTCACAAGGATGTGCCACCATACCTGGCTTTTGTAACTGCTTTATTAATTTTGTTGTTTCTTTGTTTTCCCCAAAGGAATTTACTACAGGTAACACACATTTTTTTTTTGTTAGCCTTCTTATTTATACTATTTATTTCTTTTACTTTAAAGGAGCATTTTCTTAAAAATTATGCTTTACATAGATCATATTATCTTTGTATGAGATGCTTAGTGCATTTACCAAGATAATAATCTTAGAATTAATCCCAATATGCTGATTTGAGCCCTTCATTTAGTTACTACTCCAGATTGCTGGAATGCCTTTGAATATTTCTTATAAATATCAATGAATAAATCCTATGACTCTGTAAACCTCAGGATCAACAGGGGAATCCAAGCAAGAATTTAGAGGTGTATTAGTCACTTTTCTGTTGCTGTGATAAAACACCATGACCAAAGGAACTTATAAAGGAAGAGTTTATTTGAGCTTATGATTGACGGTTCCAGGGAATCAGAGTACATTGTGGTGGGAAGCGTGGTGGCCGGGGCTAGAGCAGCAAGCCGAGGGTCACATCTCGCAATGAGCACAGGAAGTCAAGAGAGAGTGACTAGAGACTGCAAGGCTTGTTAAACCCACTAAGCCCGCCCCCAAAAACGTACTTCCTCTGGCACAGCCACACCTTCTAAGACCTCCAGGAACAGTGCCACCAACTGGAGACAAAATGTCTGAATACTTAAAGCCTATGGGGGACACTCATTCAAACCACCACAAGAGGGAAATTTCATCTAACCATTCCCCCCAAATTTACAGAAAATTCTATAATTTTGCAAAATCACCTTAGTAGTAAAACCCAAAAGTCCTTAACCCTTTAGAAAACTGCTTCTTTGGACATACTTTGAGGTTCAAAGTAGTAGTTTTCTTGTTGCTGTGATCCAGTGTCTAACAAAAGCAACTTAAGGAAAGCAAGGTTAATTTTGGCTCACAGTTTGACGGTACAGTACAGTCCACCACGGCAGGCAGGTGAGTCCTGGGGGCAGGAAGTGAGGCAGCTGGTCACAGCGTGTCTACAGTCAGGGACAGAAAGAGGCCTGCCGTGGCAGTTTAAGCCTTTAATCCCAGCACTTGGGAGGCAAGGACAGGCAGATCTCTATGGGTTCAAGACCAGCCTGGTCTACATAGTGAGTTCCAGGCCAGCTGTGGCTATATATAGGGAGACCCTGTCTCAAAAAGATGCCCCCCCCCAGAAAAGAGAGAGAGAGAGAGAGAGAGAGAGAGAGAGAGAAGAATGCTGACACTCAGTTCTCTCTCCTTTCTATGCAGTCTAGAATTCCAGCTCACTGTGTTTTTACTGAGTCATCGCAACTTGGTCAACCTAGTCTGGAACCTGGAGGCAACAGCTAAAGCACAGAGCACAGGGACACACTGCTTATTGGTTTGTTCCTCTGGCCCATGCCCATGCTCAGCCTGCTTTCTTATACAATATACAACCTGCTCAGGGGTGGCACCTCCCACAGTGGGCTGGGCCCTCCCACATGGCTCACCTCCCACAGTGGGCTGGGCCCTCCCTCATGCCTCACAGACATGCCCATAGACCAGTTGATATTTCCTCTTTCCCAGGTATGTCAAGTTGATGATCAAAACCAACCAGAGACTGTGCTTGGCTTGGGTTATGGATAAAGTTTCCTTGCTTGTTTTTCAAATCTCTTATTTAATTCCTTGAACAAGAGGACAGGAACCTGGAAAGGCCCTGTCCATGCTCTGACCACTGGGTAGCACATCCATTTGTATACTTCCATCCCTACCTATTTGCTGAAGCCTCTTAAGGTTGGAGCTCTCCCAGCCCTGGTTTAGAATATTTTAGATTTCCAGATGCAGTAGCTGGCTGATTTCTGGATGCACATAACCCTACATATCACCAGTGTGGCAGGCCCGAATCTTAACTCAGGATCTTTCCCAGAAATCCACTCCCGCATTTTGTCATCATCAGTGCAGACACTTCATTTTTAAAGATTAATTAAAATTTTATTTCACTTTTATAATAGTCATGAATAACAAAAATAATAGGACATAAAGTGCTTTATGTTCATCAAAATCCTCCGAGTGATATAAATTAAAATCCTTTTTTTGAAGTAATTTTATAAATTGTTTCCAAAAATATTCTTAATATACAAAAGATAAATATAAAATTTTATTAATAGATGACAGGAAATAAAAAACTAACAAGCAGTAATACTCAAAATCTAGGTCAGCTTACTATGTTTGCATTTAAAATGACCATGTTATTAAGTCTTAGTAATGATAACTAATCTTTCATTTTTTAATAGAATATTTTTATTAATTCTTTGAGGATTTTATACAATGACTTCTGGTCATATTCATTCCCCCTCAATCCTCCAAAATCCACTCCCACCTCCTTCCCTTCCAACTTTTCATTTTTCTTTTAGGTGTATGAGTGTTTTCCCTGCATGTATGTAAAAGCACCCATGTCCTGCAATGACCATGGAATCCAGAAGAGGGCATCAGATGGCCTGTAACTGTAGTTATGGTAGGTGGTTAGCCACCATGTAGGTGCGGGGAACTGAACCCAAGTCCTCTGCAATAGCAGCCAGTGCTCTAAACCATTGAACCCTCTTTCCAATCCCTTTTATTTAATAAGCCATGAGTTCAATTTGTCTGTGGGGCTGGCCATCCACTGAAGCGTGATTGACCCACCAGGGGCCAATAAGTAAATTAATTGGCTTTCCTTCCCCTAGAGACCATCAATGATCAATAATTCTCAGTTGGGGTGGGGTGGGGGCTTGTGAGCCCCTCTTCCCTTCCTGCTTGAGTGTGGACTGTCTTGATCTTGTGCAGGTAACCACAGCTGCTGAGCTCATGAGCTCAGTGGTCCTGCCATGTCTAGTCGCAGACACCTGTGCCTCTGCGTGGAGCCTCCGGCAGCCATCTCCACAGCTGTAGTCATATATTTCCCAAACTCATTCCCAAACACCTGTTCCTCCATGCCCCACCCCTATGACTTTCAGGATATGTCCTACTTCAAAGTGGGCAAACCTTTTCTTAAAGGGTCAAATAGGCTGGGCACAGTGGTGCACACTTTTAATCCTAGCACTCAGGAGGCGAATCTCTGGAGTTCAAGGCCAGCCTGGTCTACATAGCGAGCTCCAGGCCAGCTGGGACTAAAGGGAGACCCTGTCTCAAAAAGACCAAAAAGACCAAAAAAAAAAAAAAAAACCAAAAACAAAAGGGCCAAGGGCCAAATAGAAAACACAGGCCTTTCAGGTCGTGAGGTAAAATTAAGGCTACTATGCTGGTGCCTACATACAAACATGGGACAGCTATTTAAAACAATGAAGTCATTTCTTAAAACTAATTTTAAGTTGTGGGCCAGATTTGGCCTGCAGATCTCGGCCGGCCACCCAGGGTGCACGTGGGTCTGCACCGTCTAACGGGCTCTGTCTTTGTTCCTCATCTCTCTTTGCCACCTGGTCTATGTAGCTGCAAACCTGTTTGGCTTTCCAGGTCACGTTCCGCTTTGTTTCCTGCCTCTTAAACTTGCTATTTTTCTCCTTCTGCTTGGCGTATTTCTCTCTTTCCCAATTCTTCTGTAAGACCAGTTCATACTCATTTGCTACTCAACTCAAGGGCTCTTCCTCGCTGAAGAACCCTTACCCTCTCCTGCACTTCTTGGTAATGTGCAGGTTCCTTTTTGAGCTCCCACAATTCCTTGTTTCTCTCCCATCATTCTTTGCCTCATATGGCAGCATAAAAATTCAGTTTTTTATTATTAATTCTCTTTATTGTTGGAGAATTTTGTACATGTATATAATATTATAAAGTTATAGCCCAGGCTGACCTTGAACTCTTGATACTCCTGACTCTCTACCTTTTCGGCATCTTGTACAGTACATCACAACCAGCTCATCTGTAGCCTGGGCCAAATGTGAGTTCCTTGTTAAGGAAAACTGGGTCTAACTCATCCTATAGCCTCAGTAATTAATACAGGACTTAGCCCCAAGCTCACATTCAATAAATGCTGACTGGTACGTAATTACAATGCTGTTATTCTTCCTTATTGCAGATGAGCATTGAATCATAAATAAACTTTTTGAGACACCAATGGCCCCTTCTACCCACCTACAGGGCCAGTGGCCTATTTATAGCTGAGGGAGTTCTTTCCATTTTAATAGTCTGAGGCTCATTTATGGATGGCCAGCTCCTTCAGGCGGTGCCTGATTCTAATAATACCAAGGCCTGGGATTCAGCAGTTATTGACTCATTGGTACTTTGCTCTGTTGAGTGACCACAGGCTATATCTCCAACCCAGCTGGCTGTTTTTCAGATCTCTTCCATTTGTCACAAAGAACTGTAGATGGCAGACAGAGACATCCACCAGCCATGGCTAGAGAAAAGTGCTCAAAGCAGACGCTTGTGATGAGGGGACAGAACACACTCCCCACAGGAAATGTGGAGCCCAGGAAAAGGGAGAACACACCTCTATAACAGCACAGAAAAATAGACACAGACGAGCTGCAGAAACAGCTCAGACACAAAATCAACCATGGACAGCAGGAACTGATTTTTCCAAAAAAGCAGACCATGATCCTTTCAAGATAATTCTCATTGTTATGATTCTGATCAAAGAACTTAGCTTTTTCAATTTTCTTCCCCCTACTTAACATATGACTACAGCATTCTCCCAGGCCTCTGAAACTTTCTGCAAATGCCATTTTAAATTATTGCTTAATAGTCTATCAGACGACTTTACACCATGATTGACATAATCATTGCTCATTTGTTGGAAATATTCATGACATCCAAAGTAAAAGAATGTAGGGGCTGGAGAGATGGCCTAGCAGTAAAGAGTGCCGACTGCTCTTGCAGAGGACAGGAGTTCGATCCCCAGCACCCACAAGGCGGCTGAGAACCGTCTTTAACTCCAGTTCCAGGGGAATCCGACACCTTCTTCTAACTGCAGCTCTGCACGACATGGGCGCACAAACCTACACACAGACAGTACATTCATACACATTAAAAAATAAATAAAAAATTAAAAAAAGAATGTAAAAAAGTCTTCTTGAGTTTTCTGACTTTCCAATTCTGGTTTGTGTTAATCAAATTTATTTCTTTCATACCTACATAAGCAAGAAATAGCATGTCAAATGGGAACTAGGTCAGGAAAAAATGAAGAGATAATGTTATTTCTCCCCTCTACCCCAGAAATAGAAAATGAAGACAGAGAATTGCTGATCTATCCTGGAGGTCACCACCCCTGGGATTGTACTGCAGTCACCTCTGGGCTCTTCTCAAGCGATGAGGTTCAGGCCACGTTGTCTTAAAGAAAGACAGGAAGTTGCCAGCCTGCTGAACAATTTTCAGCCTAGCAACACAGTTCATGTCTTTAACTGCAAATGGTTATCCTTTGAGGGGTCTGGAGAGATGGCTCAGGAATTAAAAACACTGGCTGCTCTTGCAGAGGACACAGGTTCGGTTCCCACATGATGGCTAACAACCACCCATAACTCCAGTTCCACAGGATCTAACACCCTCTTCTGGTCTCTGTGGGCATTTCATGACACGGGTGCACTTACATACATGGAGGTAAAATACTCATACACATATGATAAAAATAAGTAATTTTAGAAGGTTATCATTCAAGGTTCAAAGGCATCTCCTATATACCCTCTCTCTGCTTCTATGGGAAAAAATAAGTATGACCTCTCCCTTCAACCTCCCCAAAATATTATGCTCTATATACAAAAGGGTAAAAATAAATATGCATTTTTAATCCACCTATATATGGGAAGAAATACTTCATTAAACTTTAAATTTTTTACATGAATTTGGTTATACTTTACAAGTGGCAGAAACACATATTTTAGATAATATATACACTATATATAGTTTGTCTGTTTATTTGACAAGGCCTCATGCAGCCAAGGTCACTTCTAACTCATTATGTTATGTAATAATCCAGGTAGGGCCTGAATTCTGGATCTTCCTGCTTCCAGCTTTGAAGGGCTGAGATTCCTGGCAGGCACCACTGCACTCCAGCTACATGGTGTTCGGGATAGATTCCAGGGCCCGGAACATGTTAGGCAGGCACTCTACCTATGGCACTTCATTCTCAGTGCTTCATGATATTTTTTAGAATGAAAAAAAAATAATTAGAGAGTGGAATGAGTGAGCATTTCCACTTTACTCAGGTAAAAGGAAAAACTCCATTTGGGGTGGAGCACCTGTGTGCCAAAATGCAGAATTTTTGCATCTATATTTTATTTGAAAGCAAGATTGCAAGAAGAAATAAGATTGTCCCTCATCTGTTACCGGGAGACATAATATTCATCTATTTGTTGTGGACATTGGGTTTCTTGAGTGGCAATGTGACCATATGCTTTTGCAACCATTTCTGTTCAATATGCTTGCTGCAGAGCAAAAGACGGCTTGGCAGCATATTAAATTCTATCCTGACTTTGAAATGAAAATTGATGTCAGTTTTGCCCACCCCATCAAGCTGCTTTCCAAATGCCAACTCCTCTGTCTTTCAGCAAAGCTCTCCTATCTCATCTGTCAATGTCTTATTGTCACAGATACTTTCGACAGAACTAACATAACATTAAAATAAACTCCTTCCTGTCATACCTGCTGGTTCCCCACAGCAATTCATTCTTGTTTTTTAAGTACCTGTATACAGAGTCTAGGCCCAGGAATCGACAGTGGCCAGTCTACTGCTCTAGGGAAACTCTATGAGGAAGGAAAGAAACGCAGGGCTTACCTTTATCATCATCTCCTGAGGAAGACGGAGTAGGTTTATTTACCCTGATAACAAAGACTCTGGCATTTCAAATTCAGACCTTACTCTCCATGACTTCTACTAAAGTCTCCCTATAAGGAATCTGAGATCAGGAGCAATGCTTCCATGAATCAAGACAGGATAAAGCCATGCCAGTGGTCCTAATTTTCTGAGCAGTCACTGTATGATGCTTACTGCTAAATTCTTCACATATACTGACTCCTCATAAAAATGCTAGCATTAAAGCTATGAGTATCACATCTGCCACAATAGACTAAAGGTCATAGAGGCTAGAATACCAAGACTCCTGTAAGAAATAACTGATTCATTTTGGATTCTGGAACATTATCAGCTACGCATTCATTCAAATGAAGGCATTTATTGAATGTTTACTATTTGCCAGGCACTGGCCAGTGGTAAGGAGTGAATAGGATATGCAACACCAGCTTTCATGGTGCTTTGGACTATTGCTTTTATTCCTTCTTGGGATAAAGAAGGGAAACAATTGTTTAAGGCATGACTGGGTAAAGGTTAGAGGTGCAGGTAAGATGGAGCATGTTTCCCTAGCAATCCTGAGGCCCCGCTGCAAATCCTCAGCACTGCATGAACACAGCGTGATGGTGCGTACCTGTATTTTAGCACTGAGGAGACGGAGCCAGAGGATGAGAAACTCAAGCTCATCCTTGGCTACTTAATGAGTTCAAAGCCAGCCTGGAAAGGAAAGGAGAAAAATTGAACAAATATATGAAGAAGAAAAATCTTCAATGAGGTTTAAGTGTTGAGAGGTTACTAAAGCTGAAGGATGCCTGGAGATTGGGTGGTGAGGGAAGGTCCCTGAACGGGTGGCAGTTGAGCAGCACTCTGGGAAGACCTTAGAGCAGGGAGTTTCAGACAAAGGGAACACAGATTCCCAGGGTGAGAATCAACCAGAATGCTTGAAGAAAAAGGAGGAGAACTAAGTGTGTGGCATTAGTGATAGTGATTCATTCATTGAATGAAGCTAATTTCATGCAATATTGCTAACAATTTTGGACATGAAAGTTACATGGGGTAGAAGTCCCTCCTTGTGGCACTGTATCAGTACTCAAAACATCTTGGATTTTGAAGGATTTTGGGTGTTGTATTTGGGACTAATTATGCTCAATCTGTAATCTTTCTCCACTTTGAACTTCTGGTTTAGAAACTTCTTCATGTATGCTTAAAATAATTTTGAATTCAGCTCTGTAAGATAAGGAGGCAAGAAGAAAGCTGAGTGAAAGAGAGAGAGGGACGCTGTAGCCCAGGTCCAGTCCTCCAGGCTTCATCTGCCACCCGGGCATCTTCACTTCTGCATCTCTCCATGCATCATCCTATGATGCAGGAATTCTCCCAGTCCAAGTGGCAGCCAGAAGCCAGTTATGGAGGACTCATTTGAGGACCACTAGAGGAGACTTCTTCCATTACAATTGCGGTGTCCTTTTCAATAATGGCAGATGTGGAAATCAAGCTAAGAGGCCTGCAGAATGTGGCCAAGAGTCATCTGTGGTTCAAAGCCTGAAACTCTCTCCAACTGTGTTCTCTTCCAGCCCTCACTCTGCTGTTCCATTACTTTAGAACAACAAGCACACTTGTTCTCCAGATCACTGCTTCTCCAAAGCACTCTCTTCATCGTGCAGTGCATAGCCAGCAGCCATGCACAGCAACTGGGTTCTTGGGATGTGTTAATGAGATGGAGGAACTAAACTTTTAATTTAAGAGAATTTAAATGCAAAGAGTCACATGTGGCTAGTGTCTACTTTCTGTAACCACTCAGCTCTGTCATAGCAAGATTCACATTTTGCGTGCGTGTGTGTGTGTGTGTGTGTGTGTGTGTGTGTGTGTACAGGTGGATGTGTGTCCATGGCATGCATGTGGAGACTAGGGGATAACCTCAGTCCTCATCTTCTTTTTTTTTTTTTATTTTTATTGATTGCTTTGAGCATTCATACATTTTTTCCAATTCAGTTCAGGCTTATTTCCCTTCCCTCCCCCCACCCCACCCCATCCCAGATATGCATTCTGCCATAACTGTCCTGCATCTTTCTCTCAAGTTTTTTTTTTTTTCATTTTTAGCTATAAGTGATAATCCATGAGTACAAGCATCCTTCATGCAAAACCTATCTGCAGGCTGTTGTGCCCAAACACCTACAGCCCCACCATCCAGTGGGGGGTGACAGGTTGTTTGTTCAATCAAGTTGATCAAATGAGTGTCCAGACTACATTGCTGTAGTTTCACCATTCACCCCAATCGCAGCCCTTACATTCTACCACGCCCCCTCTTCCGCAGGTTGTTCCCTAGGCTTAGAAAAGGGGCACAGGTGGATGAGAGGTAAAACAGTCCACTCTCTCTGGAGCTGTTGACTTGGACTCTGGTCAATTCTGGCTGTTTCCTTTCATGGGCTGACAGTTTGTCCAGGAATAACCTTTCGATCCTGGCCTGGCGCGTTATGGCGTCTCCCCAGTCCTCATCTTCTTTTATCAAGATTATTAGTTATTTTTACTATACATATGTGTGTGTTTGTGTGTATGTGTGTGTGTGTGTGTGTGTGTGTGTGTGTGTGGTTTGCCTGCATGTATGTATGTGTATCACATGGATGCAGTAACTGCAGAGGCGAAGATAGAAGATAGAATCCTCTAGAACTGGAATTACAGATAATTGTTAACTGCCATGTGGGTGCTGGGAATTGAACCTGGGTCCTCTGCAAGAGTAGCCAGTGCTCTTAACCACTAAGCCATCTCCCAACCCCTTAATTATTATTTTTATTTTATGTGTACGAGTGTATTACCTGCACATAGGTAGGTGCACCTGTGTCATGCAATGCCCTCAGAAGTCAGAAGAGGTCATGGAATCCCCTGGAACTGGAGTTATGGACAGTTGTTAGCTGCCGTGTGGGTGCTGAGAATCAAACCCAGGTCCGTAAGAGCAGCCAGTGCTCTTAACTGCCAAGCAATCTCTCCAGCCCCCAGATTTCTTTTCTGTTGTTTGTCATGGCGCACACCAGTCCAGCTGACCCCCAAGCTTCTGGACTCCCCTCTCGCCACCTCCATCTCACTCCAGGAGCATGGGGATTACAGATGTTCTCCTAGCATGGCTTCCGGGGAGTGAGCTCAGTTCCTGTCACTTGTCCTGTGAGCACCTTACCCACTGGGTTATCTTCCTGGCCCAAGCTGCACATTTCTAATGGGGTCGATAGTTTTATTTCTTTTCTGTCACCCTTAACATTTGCAACACTTTCTGGGATTGTGGAGTTCGTATCTTCCCACAGTAAAAGCTAGACTGAACCTGCTCTGCCTTCACTGCACCTAAATCAGATGCGAATGCCTGCTGGGTTCTTTCCTGCTGACATTATTGTATATTCTTCCAGCTTTCCAAAGCAAGAGTCCTAGAAGATTAGTCAAAGGCTGCAGATGAGGCCCAAATGTCGGCGGTACACACTACAGAGGCTGTCTCCAGGGGCAACAGCTGTCTGGTCTCTGCTGGAGCAAGCCTGGAAAATGACTGACCATTGCTCCTGGTGAGCAGCTCAAACTTTATTCTTGAGCTCTACATCTTTGCTTAAACTAGGTAAAGATACTTCTCATGTTTACAGTTAAGGAGGCTGGTAGCAGCAAACATTTGCCAGGAGCTTTGTGGGAAGAAAGGTGGCTGTATCAGTCAGGCAGTCTAAGGTTTAGCTACAGCAACATACAGTACAGAATCTCAGTGCCTTATGACATCACAGTTTATTCCCCACCCCAGTTGTTGTATACTCATTTCATTATTCGGAGCCCATACTCAGGTGAAGATTCAAATTCATTTTATTTATTTTATTTATTTATTTTTTTTTTGTCTTTTCGAGACAGGGTCTCCCTGTAGCTCCAGCTGTCCTGGAACTCACTCTGTAGACCAGGCTGGCCTTAAGATTCAAATTCTTACAGAAGCCCCACCTGGCACAAGGATGGTGTCTTGGAAGAGATCAAAAGGAAACAAATGGCTTCTTGGACTCAGAGTAGAAGCAAATCATTTGGCCAATGTTAAGTTCAACAGAGTTGGAACATATAAACCTCCACAGGAAAGAGTGAAGCTACTTTGAGCAATAGTCCATCCTATATACTATTCTACATTTATAAATAGCTGACACTGGGGCTGAAGAGATGGCTTAGCGGTTAAGAGTACTGGCTGATCTTGCAGAGGACCCAGGTTCAGTTCCCAGCACCCACATAGTGGCTAAGGACCATCTGTAACCCCAATTCCAAGGGATCTGACACCTCTTCTGCCTTCCACAGGCATTGCACACACTGGAACATCTTCACATTTACATGCATGCAAAACACTCATATACATAATATAAAATAAAACAAGTAGCTGACATCAGTTCTCTGCTTACTTTCTACCAGCCAGCAGGCCAAGGCCTGTAAGTCTTAGTTAAGATTTACGGTCTCCCAGTTTTATTTTGCTTTTTATTTTATAGGAGAGACACTAAGGCTTGGTAGATGGAGTATGTTACTTTGGTCCCATAGTCAGTGGTGGAAGCAGGATTTGGGTATAGATTTGTTTAAGTATGTTTATGACATAAAGGGAATCTTCCTGAGATCAGTCAGAAAAAGAATCCAGGTATCTGCAGCTACGCCAAACCACATAATACAAAACCAACCCAGTGTAATACTTCTCTTTAAGTCCATAGTTAAACACTTTGAAGACTAAATATCTCCATCTTCCTGAGACTTTTTCACAATTAAGAAACTTAAATTACTTTTCTCTGCAATTCCTTTCTTTGCTGCAAATTATTTTGGGATTCTAGCTTAGCTGCTACAATAATGCTTGTTAATAACAAAATTCTTCAGCTGATTAAAACCATTGATTTACCATTTTATTTATGCTTCACATTTTTGTGTAGTTAAACAGTCTTCCCTCTCATCCCCTCACATCAATAGCTTTACCAGAGCAAACATCAAAATACCTGAACATGTAACCCTCCACACCCTGATAAGCTTTATTTATTCATTCATTTATTTATATTTTATGTGAATGAGTGTTTGGCCAGCATGTAAATGCACCACATGTATGCAGTGGCCGTGGCAGTGAGAGGAGGACATCAGATTCCTTGGGACTCGGGTTCCTGTTGGTTGTTAGCCAGCATGTAGGTGCAGGATCCAGACTGGGTCTTCTGTAAGAGCACCCAGTGCTCTTAACCGTGGAAGCATCTCTCCAGCCCCCAACACCTTGATAAGTTTATAAATAAATGCGAACTCTATTTGAAGTTTGTCAGAATTGAATTTTATATGAACGGGGTTGTCATATGCTGGCTGCTGGACCCTTGTTTGTTTCTAGTCTTATCATGGGTGTCTTACAGTGACTTCACTCTTTTTCCTATGCGGTTTCCTTTGTACGATGGAGTTTGAAGTGATTATAACATATTCTCTCTGCTCTCTCTGCCCTTCCAAGTGCTCACACCACACTCATAAAAAGAATGCAAGACCTGAAGTTCTTGAAAATGAACTCCACTCTATTTCCTCTCCGGCTTCACTCCAGTGGAAGTAATTTTTCTCTTGCATATGTTTTATTACCTGGACAGCTCCATTTATTCCTGCCTGGAGCTGGTCTTCAGTCTGAAGGGAGGGTTTTTTTTTTTTTTTGTTACCAATTACTCTGTTCCAATAAAGAAAAGGGGACGGGAGTGAGGGGCTGAGGTTTCCAAATGGATAGATCAGGAATGTCTTGGAGCAAACTCTCAAAATGACCACCTGGGCACTCACATTCATAATGGGAATGACAAGCAAATAATTTAATATGAGTTGGGCTCCTCTTCCACCCAGTCTGTGTATGAAGACTGTAATGAACAAGTGGATTAGAGTTTAATACAGTAATCGGTACAACGCTCCTCAGTGAAGCTTTAATTATTTAGATGGTCTTGAAGGCAGCCAATGAAGCTTAATACAGCACTTGGGGAAATGTGCCCATCGCTGGAGCTAGGGAAATTACAAGCCCGAGGAAAATGAATGGTCAGGTTGGGTCAGAGCCCCCCAGGTCCTCCAGGATTCGCCTTGATTTCCAGCTTAACAGTTTCCCAGAGTATGAGGCTCGCTTGGGCAACCGGCTTTTACACATCATGCACAGCCCAAGCTTTCATTCCAGAGGTCTCCGTGGGCGCTGGCCTCCTGAGCCTAGCTAAACTGGAACACTGAGGTTCAAGGAGGTGGAGAGGAGCGGGCGGGGAGGGCTCCTAAACCCGGCCTTTGAGAGGCCCTCTGGGGTGTGTCTCCAGGGATCACACCAGCTGAGGCTTTCTGTCAGGCTTCCAGAGCCAATAACTCACACAACTAATTAAGAGTAGTCGCGAATAATTAACATCTGTGCTACCAGGCAGCTTTGCCTCAGGACCATTAAGAAGCACAGACGAAAGTGGACAGCATGTAATGAGCCCAGGGTGTCTGTGGTGGGGGAGTGCGTCCCCTTTTGTCTTCCTGGCAGGTTCGAAGATGCATTTCACAAGCCCTGGGGAATGTAGGGGTCTAGGGGCGGACCCGCACAGGATGAAGGGGGCTAACTGTATTTGTGGCTTTAGGAAGCCAGTCCCACCTGCCCTGTGTCTCTCCTGCTCTCTCCAGGCTGCTCCTTCTCTGGGATCACTTCCCACAGGAACAAGCCACATGTGTCAGAAACACACACACACACACACACACACACACACTCACACGGCTTGCAAGCACAGATGTTACCTGATCCATTCTTGGGAGCACTGGACTGAGGGCATTTCCAAAGCTGGAAATACCTTGATAATCTACAGAGGTCAGGGAAGTTGACATGCAGGCAGACAGCACCCAAACTGAATTCCATGTTAAGTTCCACTGTCATACACACTCTGTACTCATCAGTCTGAATTAATTAGGATGATGTACAGCTTAACACAAACTTAATTTTAGGGCATTCTTCCTATTTTATCTCTTCTCTGTTTCAAAGTTAGCTATTTTTTTTCTGTTTAGATGAACCATAAGTATATTTACTTACATTTCATACTTTATAAGTAAATAACTTATAAAAGTACAAATAATCTATAGTTCAACATAACTGTGGAAAGAATACACAAGAGGCAGGCATCTGTGGTTGCCTCCAATGTTGAGCCAGAAAGAGGGTTCCTCCCAGAGTCTTTTACATATTTTCCATTTTGTATCATAACTTTCACTTAAGCAATTAATAATAATAATAATATGCCAGGCGTGGTAATAATAATAATAGTAACAATAGTTTAGGGGGCTGGAACAATGGCTTAGTGGTTAAGAGCACTGGTTGCTTTTTCAGGAGAACTGAGTTTGGTTCCCAGCACCCACATGGCAGCTAACAACTATCCTCTCTTTCCCAGCAATGAGTTGGTATGTAATCTTGTAGCTCAGTTGAACCTGCATGTGTGTATGCACACACACATGTATAATATGCACATGTACACACATATAAACACATTTACCCTTGTGCACTTGCACATAGCCAGTGAATAAATCCTTATGGACAGTTGGCTGGTCATTGAGGTTAACTTTTTAGACTTTTTTAGTTACAGAACAATAGGTATTAGAGTTGATCTTTGCTGAGTTTGTATTGCTGATTGTGAATTTGTTCTTCCCATAGTGATGCATAACAGGAAGTGTATATTAACATATGTTTTATTGGGGGAGAAGTAGCCTTGAAGCAGGCAAGCATAGGGAATAGTTTAGTGGCCCTGGACTCTACTTGATTTGGGCTGTACACACACTCCTCTCCTAACTGCACTGAACAACCTCTAGGACCCCCACTTTCGTGGAGCTGTACATGATACACCCTGCTCCAAACAGTGGAATAAGTTATTGCTCCCCTTGACAACCATCAACCATGGACAGTTTCTATTCAAACATATTTCCAGTTATATATAGGTGTGAAATCAAGGAGTCTGATCTTGTTTCGTATGCATGTGCAATAAGGTACACTGAATCCTCTAAATGAAAGTTTAGGGAGATTCCCCTATCTACTATCTTATGCCAATGCATATTTAGGAGTTTATGATTAAAATCAGTTGCATCATGGGAAAGGGCAAATGCAGGAGAGCAAAGGTTACATAACTGTCAATCAAAATAGGGAACTGACCTTGTTACATGCTTTAGCAACCAAATGTCTTCTTCCTTTAGACCCCATAAAACAAGACTCAGGCAATAACTCAGGGCCCTTGAGTGCTCTCTCTCTCATGTGGTCCAGTGTCATTCTTGACAGCATATATCTGATCTACTGCTTTGCTTTTGAATAAAGTTTCCTTGTCATTTTGCAATCTGTGTACACCAGGAACCTAGAAACACCCAGTCCAAACACCAGCCATCACAAGCTCTTCCTCACTTTTTCTCTCCACAGACCTGTGTGTGTGTGTATGTGCATGTCTGTCTGTCTGTCTGTCTGTGTTTACATATATATGCATGATGTGTTTCCTCTAAACCAATAGTATAAATTACAAATATAAAGCTTTACCTTCACTTTTGGCAGCTGTCTTATTCAGAGTTATTTTTGTAGTAAATGATTCAAATATGTTTCAAACTAATGGAAGAAGCCAAAAAAGATAATTTCTTTGAAAATAACAAGCTGTCTAGGAAGCTAAAGTTAGCTGCTTAAACAAACATCCAACTTCCAATGGCCTAAAGAGCCAAAGGTTTGCTTCTTGCTCAGCTCACAGACAAACCTAGTCTTCGCCAGGTTCCCTTCCACAAAGTGAATCAGAGACTTTGGATTTCTTTAGTTGTTGGCTCCTCTGGGCCCTGAATCCCCTGCCTGAAGCTGTTTACTGGGCAGTCAACCAGCCAAGAAAGACAAAACCATCTAGAGTCCTGTGGAGAAAGAGGAGCTTGTCTGGAAGTGGCAGTTGCTACTTCTGGCATATTCCATTGGCCAGCGTGCAGTCACAGGATGTTACCTCCCTGCAGAGATGTACTAGCAGCCTCTGTCAAAGCAGGAAATATAGTCTGATTTAAACAATGATGTGCATAATGTTTAGAAACCCTGGCACTCTAGGGACTCTAGCACCTTATCAAGGTTCTCTCTCTCTCTCCCTCCCCCCTCCCTCCATATAATCTGTCTTTCCTTCTTCCAGAACTAAATCGTCATTCTCCATCTCCCAGTAGACTTAAGGTAAAGTCTGTTATTTTGTCTGCCACACAAAAGAGTACCTCCTTTCAAAACAACTATCTAATTCTAGCTATAAATGCACCAAATAAGAGTGCAGTTTGCAGAGAGTCTATGATGACAGTTCTGACTTAGCTAGCAGGGTTTCTCTGAAAGGTAACTGTTAAGTTGAAATCTGAAGGGTGACAGCATAGGAGACAGCAGAAAGACCCAGAACAGCATGCAGTGGAAACAGTTTGCTTATACGGTTGCCATGGGGAGGGCCAGGAAGCTTCCCAGGTAAAATATCATGGGGGTCTATAGCAAGTACAAACTTTGTAGGCATTGATAAGAATTTTCTAATCTTTTCCTTACAACTTTAAAGTCCAGCCCTTCTCTTTAAACATTTATTTCCTGAGGTAGAGTGGTTTTTGGCCATATTTAACTATGCCCACAGGAATGGGGGAAACCTAGCCAAGCCACACTCTATACTAGTACCCAACAGCCACACAGCCCCCTCTTCTGTTCAGTTCATGCATACTGCCAGAAAACGAGAATGAAGTCACTTAGAGAAGTTTCGTAATGCATAACTGCCTTCAAGTTGATAAATTCAGCAATTACTAGACAGAGACCAGGCTGAAACATGCCCATTTTATTTGTGGGAAGAGCGCGTTCAGGATTTGTTGTTTACAGCCGCTCACTGGTTGGTGTTCTGTCAGCATCTCTTCGCCACCTCGGACTTCATTGTTCTTGATGGAAAGTCAGTGGGCAGAAACGGGCCGCTAACAATGTGTTGGTGTGGTGTTTCCTCTATTGCAAAACACAGGGTAGAACAGTACCAGGTCCTCATATCAAAAACAAGGTTCAGTTTTAAGAAGTTGTTCTAAAGGAGTCTAAATTTCTCAGCATTAATAATGATAGTTCCAGCTCAAGTGCAAAGTCAAGGGGACTAAATAAACAATTACTGTATGCCCCTCTGGCAAGTGTTCTGTGAGGAAACTAAACACAGTCATCGGTGCTTCCATAGACCGAGGACTGAACTGAACATACGCATGGCTCAAAGTAACAAGAGCTTTAAATTATTATGTGAGTTACACCAGAAGTTCTGCTTTTGGCTATCTAACAAATATTCCTAGTTCTGGAGTTTGAAGGGTATATCATGTTTAGGAATTTATTTCAAGTCTCTGGGCGTCAGTTTTCTCGTTTATAAGTGTGGATTTTAATTATATCAGTTTCTCTAAGCTTGTCTTGAAGAGTAATTGAGAAACTCTAAAGTACTAAGCACTATTTCTCCAACATAATAAAAACTACTCAGGGGGGCTACACGCCCCCCCCCACAAGGGAGTCACTGCCTTCACTGCATGCCCGCTGTCCACTAGTGACTCCATCCAGCTGCAGATTGTCGCGGTCCAATCATCACAGGATCCTGATACAACAAAACCCAAAGTCATGAATCTCGGAAGGGAACAGAGGAAAGACAGACTTTGGTAGAGGTGAGAGAGAGGATGAGAGAAACCAGAATGTATTATATACATGTGTGAAACTGCCAAAGGACTAAATAAAAATCAATAAAGTTATTATCTATAAAACTTTCATAACAAAACAAAGCTTCCAGCTATTCATTCAATAAAATATTGTTTTGAAATATTAATAGGGGTAGATACAAAAAGAAATAGAAATGTTTCAGTCCTTGCCTTTGAAGAATTTATTGCACTTTCTGGAGCTCATAGCTAAGTGTAGTTAAGAGCTGTAATAGGAAATATAGGTTTCTTGAAACTTAGATCTAATTTAAAGAAAAGTATTCACTCGGCCTCCCAGGATCGACTTGACTTATTTTTACTATGATGTTATGTAAACAGAAAGAAATATAAAAGCATATTTAAACTCTATGGCTTTTAGGTAGCTATAAAATAATAGCAAATAAAGACAAAGTATAAGATACAGAATCAATGAATCCAAACACAGAATTCACTCAAGATATTAAAAAATGTTGTTTGCTGAAACCAAATGTTTCTTTAGAGGATCCAGGACAGGGAACTAGGGAGGGAGCTAGGTTCAGACCAAGCTTTCTACTAGAGGTGGTAGAGGAGAAGGGAAGGCAGTAATTCATGTGTGACCTTCAGGAGTAGGTTGGCTTTCTGGGAACCCAAGTAGATGGCTCCCTAGAGTCGTCTGATAGAAGGAGGAAAATGGTAAGAAGAGAAGAGTACAGCATGAAGATTTTCTTTCTTTTTTTTTTCCATTTTTTAAAAATTTTATTTATTTATGTGTATGAATGCACTGTCTGCATGTAGGTCCGTGCACCCGTGTCGTGCAATGCCGCGGAGGTCAGAAGAGGGCTTCAAACTCCCCCGGAACTGGAGTTCTCCTGGAACCGGAGTCCCAGACGGCTCTCAGTCGCCATGTGGGCACTGGGGATCGAACCCGGGTCCTCTGCAAGAGCAGCCGGCGCTCCCAACCGCTAGGCCATCTCTCCAGCCCGAAGATTTTTTTGTTTCAAACTAGGGTATATCTGTGGCTTGCTTGAAGACACGAGGTAGGAACCCAGCAATAAAAGGAGCAGAGAGAAGTGAGCATAAATTAGAGAATCTCCTCGCTGTGCGCAGTGCGCCAACCTCCCACCCATCCAGTGCCTTCCTTCCTTTCTCCTCAGTAGTAGGTTCCCCATGGCACCGTACTCCACAGTGATTGGCCACTGGAGCTGAATCCTGACTGCCTTTAGCCAATCAGATGCTTTCTCCTAAGACTTTTATTTTTTATTTTTAGCAGAAATCCAGCATTAGAAGTCTGGCCTTGTAACTTTACCATGTCATTCCTAAGTCCTAACCCCCATTGCTAAGGCTGATGTATGCTCTGCTTTTTTTTTTTTTTTTTTTTTTTTTTGGTCTTTTCGCGGACAGGGTCTCCCTTGTAGCCTAGCTGTCCTGGGAATTCGCTCTGTAGACCAGGCTGGCCTTGAACTACACAAAGATCGCTGCCTCTGCTTTTTAATCTCCGGATTAAATCTGTCTTTGCCTCATTCAGCCACAACCGCATTGAATTACGTTGGAATATAAAACATAAGTGTGGCGGCTGGCGAGCTAGCCTAGTCACGCCCTTTAAGAGCACTTGACTGCTCTTGCAGAGGAACCCGGGTTCGATCCCAGCACCCACATGGCGGCTGAGAACCGCTGTAACTCCAATACAGGCGAACTCCAGTTCCAGGGGAATCTGAGACCTCTTTGACCCCTCGTCGCATTGCATCGAAACCGGGTGCAAAAACCTTTGACATGAGTACATTTACATTCATACACATACAAAAAAAAAAAAAAAAAAAGAACATCAGCTGCTACATCAGTAGGGTCTCTGAATGTTTATGTGAAGACCCACACTTCCTTCTTTGGGAACTGAGGGAGGCATAGAGATGTGTGTTAGTCACAGACAGGCAGGTGAGGGGTTCAGGCTGAAAGGACTCAAGCTTCTAATAAAGTAATAAGTCATATAGTCTGCCAGATATAAGGTGGTAGGATGTAATTATAAAAGTGCTTCAGAGATGAAGACATTTTTAGCTCCTTAACTCACAGTAACAAAATCTCTCTAGTCAGAGATTTGACATTAGAAGATACAATGGAAATTCTAAGCCTTTGGATCTAGGTGTAGGGTTTGAGTCCGGTTTTCATAAGGGAAGGAAAGCAATATGCATATATAAGGAAAGGAAGAAATTAGATCTGGTTTATCTTGGAGGAGGAAAGGCAAGGGCAGAAAGCTTCCCAGCAGGTACTAGACCAAAGTGAGACTATGCTGAATTTAGAATTCAGGAAACAAAGAAATGCTAGTCAAAGGTACAAAGGTAGCAGTTATAAGATAAGTAAGTTCCAATGAAGAATGCGATGCTTGTAGTTAATAATGTATTGCTTGACTTTTGTTGAGAGCAGAACTTAAAGTGTTTTTACTACAAAAAATAGGTATGTGAAGTGACAATATGCTGATAAGCTTGATTAGGGCAATCATTTCATAATATATATATCAGATATCAAAAGATCATGTTAATGATGAGGAGATGGCTGTTTGCCTTGCAAACAAAAGGACCTGAGTTTGGATCCCCAGAACCCAGGCGAAGGCCAGGCATGGCAGGAGGCATCTGTGACCCCAGGGCTGGGGATGCCGGGAAAGGAGGATGGAGACAGACAGATCCCCAGAGCTCATTGCTAGACATTTTAGCCAGATTGGTGATCTGGGTTCAGTAAGAGACCCTGCCTCAAAAGTAAGCTGGAGAACAAGTGAGAAAGATGCTGGACATGGGCCTCCAACCTCAACTCACACACACACACACACACACACACACACACACACGTTTAAAAAACCCACATGTTTTAAAGCTTGAGGAAACATGATTTTTGTCCATTTCACCTCAGTAAAACTGAAAAAAGTGAATTTATTCTGAATAGATACATATTTATATAGTATTTAGTTTTGCTGAGTGGTGCATGGCTTAAGTATCCCTATCCATAGCAATCCCTGTAATTCTGTCTATAAATATTACATTGCTCTTTGTTGCCTAAGAATAGGGGACATTCATTCATGCAAGAGAAGTGGGGAAGGGTAGATGAAAAAGCTGAACAAAGGCAGCTCTTGGGAAATGTTTTACAGATCATCACCCAGGAAAGAGCAAGAAATGAAAAGTATTTATTTTTATTACTTTATGTGTGTATGTCCTGCATTCACATTAGTGTGTCCACATCATACTCAGAGGTCAGAAGGGGCATTGGATCCCCTGAAACTGGAGTTACAGATGGTCTTTACCTGCCATGTGCGGGTCGGGATTCAAACCAGGGTCCTCTGTAAGAATAGCCAGTGCTCTTAACTGCTGAGCCATCTCTCCAGCCCTGAGAAACAATAAAATATTTTTATAGTAATCCTCCACATTTTAATATATTGTTGGAGCAAGTCCGAGGACATGGGGACCGAGAACACTCGGCCACCAGCGGGGGAAGATGGTCTCCTTGAAGCTCTGGCATGGCTATGGTGGTAGCAGTGGAACTAGCTAGGATCTATAATTTTAAAAGAACCCCTGGTGTTTTGGAAATTGCTCAGACAACAATGCCAGAGTTTGAGAAACTTAGAAGCAAACACACACACACACACACACACACACACACACAGGAAACAGGAGGACGAGACAATAAGACAAGGAGGTAACATAGATCCTGACTGTGGAGGTTTACAGAAGTAAAACTTTCTGTTCTTTCCTTTCACAATAAGCTGAGGATGCTCCCCTACCACATGGCACCCACCATGATCTGCCCAAGCTCATGGAGATAAGTAACCATGAACCCTGAAACATTGAGACAAAATAAATGTTTGTTATGATGATGATGAAAGAAAACTACTCTCTCCTGATCACTCTCAACAGTGGCGGCTCCTTTCCCAGCTGTAAACGTGGTGTTTTGTAGTCTATTTTGTTTCTGCTTATAGGAACTTTGCCCTGCTTTAGTTTTCGAGATTGTTGCTGCCAAGCGCTCTGACTCTCCTTCAGCAGTTTGTATGAATGACTAGGTATGACCTCCTACCATGGTCTGACTGAGACATGTCCCCTTGGGCTCAGGTATTTGAACATGTGTCCCTAGTTGTTGGCGCTCTTTGGGGAGATTATGGGATTTTTTTTTTTTTTTTTTTTTTTAGAAGACAGAGCCTTGTTGAAGGAAGTGCATCATGAGAGGTAGGCTTTTAAGAGCTCAGAGCTGCCCCCTTCCCATTCTGTCTGCTTTCTGTTTGTGGTAGGAGATGTCATCGGTCTCCCAGCTTCCTGTTCTAGCTTCCTGGTACCAGGCTTCCCCCACCGTTGTGGGCTCTCTAGGACCCTAAGCCAAAACAAACCCTTCCATAAGTTGCTTTTGGTCATGGTATTTTATCACAGCGACAGGAAATAACTAGTATATCTCCATTTTAAACCTGCTGCACTGTCTTGTTGCTTCTGCTTCTGGAAATCAAAGAACATCTCAACTTCATTGTTCATCATTAAGTGACTTAGTTTTCAATACTGACTGCTCACTATTCAATTGGTTTTATTATTTATTAGGGTTTTAATCAGCCCTGCTCCTATTTTGATTTTCTTATCATGCCTCTTAAGCTGAATAATTTCATTTTTTCACTGAATTCGATCTTAATTTCATTTTTTTTTTATTTCTTTATGGCAGCCTTTGGTCACACAGGACTCATCTCTTCCTGAAGCCAATTAATATGCCAAATGCATTTGTATATTTTCTTCATATCTTTGTGATATATTATTTGCAGAGTCTGATTCTTTTGATCTTTAGGGTAATTATTACTCCTTTTTCCTGCTGCCTTTCTTCTTATATTATATATTTTTTTTTAATTTTATTTATTTATTTTTTTATGTGTATGAATGTACTGTCTGCATGTAGGTCTATGAACCCATGTCGTGCAATGCCACGGAGCTCAGAAGAGGGTGCCAGATTCCCCTGGGACTGGAGTCAGAGACGGTTCTCAGCCACCATGTGGGTGCTGGGGACCGAACCCGGGTCCTCTGCAAGAGCAGTTGGCGCTCTTAACCACTAGGCAATCTCTCCAGCCCCTCTTCTGGTATTTTATAACTTCATCTAGAACAATGGTGTGTATCTGACCTCTTGTTCAGTAATCAGTGTTGGGATTGGCAGCTATTCCATAGTTTGTCCACTTTATTTCCTAAGCTACTTGGTGGCATATGCTCTGAGTGTTTTCTGATGCATAAGACAGCCTTGAAAAAGGATCAAGATATTATACCTTTGGAAAATAAACTCGTGTCCATTATGGACTCCACTGTCAGTGCTGTGCACAGATTCTTCTAGCGCAACTTTTTTGGTCTGGTGTAATCTTAGTCTATTACCACTACCTGGTGTTTCACAAAACGCACACAAAAACTACAGATCCCAGCTAACACCACGGGCACTTCCTACATCTTTTCTTATCGTGCCTCTCAGTTTCCCGTCTATTTGATTTCTGGCCTCTTGTTAGATTTTGATCAGATAGGAGGAGAGTGAGGATGAAAATAAGGAGAACAGAGTATAGCACAAGTCAAACAGAAAGCCTGAGAAGAGGGGAACATGTGTAGTTGATTAGTAAGTTCATCTGGTATTTCAGGGAAATCTGGTAGATAAAGGTATTCCACTTGATGTTAAGCAGTCATCACTTAAGTACAAACTTATGTAGCATATTGACTCTAGTTTGCCCAGCAGCCCCAGTTGTAGGTATTTGGTTATTGGTCTAATTTTTCACCCTGCACCATGTGTATTTTAATAGGAACTTGGAAGAGTGAATAGAGGCCACTAATCAGATGCTATTCTAAGTCAGAAGCCATAGGGAAAGCGCTAATGGCTCACTCCCCAAATGATGATGAATGTCTAGTGTCTGGAGTCCGAACAATAGAAATCCTATTGTTTATAAGCAGAAAAACAATCTCCAATTAAACAGGGCCTCAGCCACACCACATTTATTGTTTCCCTTTGTTAGGGAAGAAACTGAAATTCTGTCTATAATGGATTCAACCATATCTCTAACGTGAAAGAACCTGCATTTTGTCTCCAGTATTACCATCTTGCAGCTTCCCTGTAAATTTGGAATGACCATGACACTGTGAGAATTTATTGACAACTTAAATATTGGGAGATTAATTTATAATAGTGTGACTCACTTCACAAATGCTTCTCTGTCACACTTCTGACTCTCTGGAGGAGACTTTGTCTCACATTTTAATGAATTTATTGGTCCATATTTGAAGAGAAATGAGCAACATTTCCTTCTTTCTTCATGAAATTATACAATAAACGCATAGACCAGTCTTAGTCATACAGTGTCCTTTTCAATCACTGAATGCTACACTTCACAAGTTAGAGTCCAATTTTGTTTGAACTTTTCATGATCTTAAAAGAAAAAAGAAATAAAAGAAATATTTTTAAGCCAGGAGAACAAATGGGGCCTGTGACAAAAATAAAGACAGAATTTTTCTTGGATTGTGTGAGGATGATGGGGTTGTACATGCTATTGACATACGAGTTTCTTAAAGGAAGCTTTTTTAAATTTAACAAGCAATCTCAAGAAAAGTATGTGTGCCACTGTCAAACAGCCTTTACAGTTGTCAAGAATAAAGAAACCCCAGGCTGTTGCTTTTCAAAGTAGACAGCACCGATTCCATGTAGACTGCCAAGGAACATTCTTCCTAAATCTGTTATGTAAATATGCAAATTCTTAATTCAATCATTTTCTCCAGGCTCCTCCCACTCTCACTTTGTCTTCACTGGTCCAGCTTCTGCAGGAGATTAGCAAACTCATTATTCCTGGGTTAGGAGGAACTTAATGAGTCATGAAGAAAATGTAATTTATGAAGGCAGTGACTTTCCTCACCAATGTGCATAAATAATGATAATTTATTATCATGGTACAATGACCTGTTTTCTACTTATAACTTTGGTGCTAAGAAAAATTAAGCGCAACATAATCTCCATGTGAAAAGATCAATTTTATGAGCCACCTGTTTGTCAGAGGCAGGCCTCAGCAGGGTAGAGTGAGGGTGTCAATAAACTGCATTTTGTATTCTTCTTGAAACAATACAAGCTCCAACTTGTGAAATCCATTCCTTCTCTTTGACAGAGAAGAGAAAATGACTTCAAGGGCAATCAATAAGTTATTTGTTTCAAAGTAGGGTTCTTGGTCATTATATTTTGGGTTGATTCTAGAATGTTCTTTTAAAAATCTTATATGCAATTTTTCCCCAAAGCAAGTATCTAAATGATGTGACATAGTATATGGAAACTCTCATGTGAGGAAGACATCAATGTTACAGCTTTGAGGTGAAGTTTTATAAAGCAATTTGTTCTGGTTCTATTAGAAACAATGACATTTAATTTTATCTGATTAAGGTTTTTGATCAAATCCTTTGTCAACTTAGAAAAATAAGTGTTTTTTTTTGTGTGTGTGTGTGGTTCTAGGGATAGAACCTAGGACATTTTGAATACCAAGCAATTGATCTTCTATTGAACTAGATCTCCAGTCCCCCACCAACAAAAAAATCTTTTTTTAATTGAGTTGTATATATAAAATATGCACAAATTCTAAATGTACAATTTGATGGATATTTACATATGTATGCATTCATGGAACCACCATATAAATATTTCTAGCCATCCAGAAGTTTCCTTTATGTCTCTCCCCAAGATGTAACCCACACTCTTACAACAATACGTCTCTCCTGCTTCTGAACTGCTTGTCAGTTGAGTATATTTGCATGAACTCACATCTATCCTCCAGACATAAGGGCTATTTCAATATAGTCATTATTCTTTGAATAAATTTGACCAAACTACTAGTTTCTGTGATTTTTTTTAAAAGGATCCAATGTCATTCTGGGTTTTAAAAATAATGATGGTGTTTTTAAATTAATAATTTAGGTGGAATTTTGTACAATTTAAAGAACACTCATTTACTCATTCATTTAGTTATTCAAAAAATAATGTATTAAATAAACATATACTATGTACCAAAAGAAGTCAGTGTTGCTAGGAAGACAAGAAATAGAATGGGTTTAATGACAAATTTTGAGAGTTTCGGTCCAGTTGGGGAGATTCATAAAAACTAAGCAAAGAAGTGTCCAAAGATGCCCAGGGCCATGACAGGAAGATTGATGTGGAATTGTGTTCAGCTGGGGTGTTCTGACAGGGCCTCTGAGGAGGTGATGTGAAAGCGAAGTGTGGGAGGATAAGAAGGAGACAGGTGGACAGTCAGGAAAAGCACACCCAACCAAATGAGCAGTAGAAAAGGGCCTTGAGGTGGATGAGCTCCCCCCATGGAGAAAGAGGATGAGGCTGCACACTGTCCACTGAGCTGGGGAGGAGACTAGAGAGAAGTGTGTGTGTGTGTGTGTGTGTGTGTGTGTGTGTGCTTGTGGCGTGTGTGTGTGTGGGGGGGGGCAATACACTAAAAGACTCTCTGCAGTATCTGAAAACTTAACACTGATTCTGATTCTAAATCCGTGAGCCAGAGTTCCAACAAGAGTGAGTCAGACACTGAGAATATCCTGAGGTCAGTTATGCAGGTAATCACGGAGACAGAGAGCCGAGATGGCACACACATAAGCACATACATGCAGAGAGAGCTCTGTCACCCTCACCGTGAGGTGCAAAGGGCGAACCAAAGAAGTGTTTCCAGACTGCTTCTGATACCGAATCAAACTCTAGGAAATCAATCTAGGCCCAAGTGCCTTTTATTTTGAACCAATGGCTGTAAATGTGTATTATATTACTGACATTGTTAGAACACGGTGGCCAAAAAAATGTAGATCAACTTTAATACCACTCTAAAATTTTCTAGAAAATGAATTTTGCAGGGTTCAGTGGATAAGAGCACTTACTATGCTCATGTGAGGACCTAAGTCCAAATCTTCACACCCAAGCATAAGAGCAGGCATGGCCCTGCACATACTTGTAACTTCAGAGTTGTCATAAGGCAGAGACAGAAAGACTTGTCTCACGTCAGGACTGTTAGAATGGGATAGCTCACATCCTTCTGTGACTCCAGTACAGACATGTGGATGCTGGGCAGTAAACCTCCACCTGAAAGAGTGCTGTTAAGTGCTGAGCCATCTCATCAACCCCCATAGCTGTCCAGACTGAGTGGTGGAGGACATGCCAGTGAGTTCCTGGACCACACTGTGAGAAATGCCAGCATACAGCCCAGTGATATGGCTTTGGACAATTCCATTTCATTTCCTGTCACAGTTTGAATGTGAGCGTTCCCGGTCAGACTATATGTTTGAATACCTGGTTGTGGAATCTTTGAGATTTGGGCCCCACCTGGTGGAGTTAGGTCCCTAGGAGTGGCCATTAGCACATTACCCTAAGCCACTTGTCCTCTAGTGCTCTGCTTCTTGGTTTACTGCCTTGCATGGGACCAGCTGCCTCATGTACCTCCTGCTACCTTGGTGTCCCCACTGTGATGGGCTAAAATACCCTAAAACAGGAGCTAAAACAAACCTTTTCTTCTTTAAGATGCCTCTATCAGGTATTTTGCCACAGTCATAAGAAAAGTGACATGTACTTTCCATTTGTAGCACGACTAGGACTCTCTCTGACAGTTGTTAGCCTCAGCTATAAAATGGGAACAATAAGACTTCCCCTAGTAGATTGTGGTGGAGTAAAATACCAGTAGCATATAAGCTATGCATCTTTGCACTCTCCCCAGGAAACCTAGCCTAAGTTAGCTTAAGGAGAGGGGTACATTTCATAGTTCGCTTTTCTTAAATCCATAGGAGTTTTAGCTCCAGCTACTGTTTGGCCCAGAGTTTATGACTTATGGGGGGATGTAGATGGGTCTCAGCTCTCCTCTGATTATTGGCTCTTTCTCTAGAATGAATTACCTTGCGGAGCATCACTAGCTGCAGAGCATCCAAGCCTCCATCCTCAGGGCCCATCCTTTGGCTTAAGGGAAAAAAACCCAACTTTTTCCCTGTTGGTTTCAGGGAAGAGGCAAGTTCTTTCTTCAGTTTCTGCATCCAAGAGTTTACTTGACATGCCCATTCCCAAAGCAATCCCTAGATGATGGAGAAAATAAATTTACTTGAAAGCAATCAGAGCTCATCCTCAGAATTCACAATAATATACACCTACTTCCAAACTCGTGACCACAGATACAGGATATCAAGTCACCCAAAGAAAAAATTGCTTCTTTTAATGATAGAAAGAAGAGACAGAGGAGCAGGGACCGGCTGAGGGAGTGCAGTAGCTTCATGTAGTCTGGCAGATATCACTGTGCACACGTACACAGACATACCTAAACTAATTTGAGAACTCTTTCGTGGTTTTCATTGTGGAATCCCTCTGTGGATGAAGAGCAGGAAGCCGCTCTTATCATTTAATTGTGGGGGTGAGTTCTAAAAGAATGCTTGACTCCATCACACCAGCGCCCAAGCCTGGCTCCCAGAGATGTCAATCTCAATAAGCATCCTTTTGTGCTCTGGGGCATCCTTCATCCTCATGATGCTGAAACCTCCGGAAAACCACTCTGAGGGAAATGTAGGCTGCACAAAAGAAGGACAAATAAGCCAGCAGGGGCGGGGGAATGTGACTTCAGACGCTTTGTACGTCAAGCTGAAACTATGACATTCAGACTCAGAAGAATGCTAGAGTTCAACTTCCACAAATAAGCTGTGGCTACAGGAAAGACATGGTGTGGGTGCTGCAAGCAAAGGAGACTGTGTTTTCCAATCAGTATTGCTATTCTGTAAGTATTCCTGGCTGAGTTTTTCTTTGATAAAGTAGTATTCAGTGAGGTGCCAAGCTTTGATCCCATAAAAGGCACACAACGATAAGTGACGTTATTTTAACAAATGTCTGGGTATCAGCAAGAGTTATAGAACATGAGATCAGAGTTGCTATTATGTCTCTGAAGGTCGTTATTTATCCACAAGTAGAAAGAGGTGTGTGGGGCCTCTCACCTGCTGCATTTCACTTTCCAAGTTTATTTTAGGATTTTATGGTAGCTGCCCCAAACGTTTTCTTCTTGCCAACAGTTTTATTTACAGTCTAGCACATTCTGTTTCTCTTAGAAGATGTGAGCCTGAAGAAAAATTTATTAGGTCTAACTGAAAAGTTGGCTGGGTTGAAACAACTCCCTTTTCCCTGAGTGGCTCATGACTTCCTTTACTGTCGTGCTGAGGAGAGTCGGGACCAGGCAGTCAGAAGGGTTATCCGGCCATCTATTAATTGGGTCAGTAAACTTATGGGAATCCTTTTTAACCAATTTTGAAATATCACATCTTCATGATAGAAAATTGGGAAGTGTCTTATAGTTTAGGAAAGAATCCTCATAATGACACAAAGCAGAGAAAACCAGCATTCTTTCTAAATATGGCTTTGTTCTTATCTGTACTGTGAAGAGTTTCTCATTTTAATTAGAAAAATGTCTGAAAACATTAATGGAAGTTAAACTGGGGATAGTAACATACTCTTATAATCTCAGCCCTCCGAGTCTGAGGAAAGAGAACGAGAAAGAGAAGTCCACCCTAGGCTACCCAGCAAGACATTTTCTCAAAAAATAAAAAAGCAAAATTTAAGTATGAAGATAAATTAAAGTATGAACACCATCAGGGAGCCAATTTAAGGGAGAAAATCAAGATTTGTCCCACTCCCTGTAACACAGTACTACCCATAGAATATTCTTGCTGTGAAAAAAAAAGTCCCTAATTTCTAGACTGGCTAAAACTAAAAAAAACTGGTATTACAAGGTGTTGGCAAGTATGCGCAAGACATCTACAATGCTTCTATGTTGCTGATGAGAATGTAATTTCATCAGACACTGTGGATAACAGTATGGAAGTTTATTGTAAAACCCACCCCATACTTAGCATACAACTTAGCAATTTCACTAGATGTTTACTCAAAAGAATTCAAACATGCCTCACAAAGACCATTCTCAACAGTTTTATCTGTACTAGCTCAGAACAGAAAACAATTCAAGCATCATAAATCCAAATAAATGATTTGAGGGTCATAAAAAAGAATACTGGGGCTGAGTGTGGTGGTGCACGCCTTTAATCCTAGCACTCAGGAGGCAGAAGCAGGTGGATCTTTGTCAGATCAAGGGCAGCTTGAAGCTTGGTCTACATAGTGAGTTCCAGGCCACCTGGGACTAGAGAGAAAAACCCTGACTCAAAAAAAAAAAAAANACTTTCCAATACCAGGGGATCTAGCACCCTCTTCTGGCTTCCATGGGCATTGGACTCATGTGGCACACACACAAACATGTAGGCAAAACTCACGTACACACCAAAAAATTAAAGAGAATACTGATACACATGATACTATGTGGGAATACCCAGAATGTCATCCTAGCAGAAGAAGGGCAGCGAGGACAGGCAGCATATTACATGGCTCCATCCAAAGAAAGTCTAGACCATCCAGGAAATTTGCAGCCATCGCTTAGCCACCAGCAATGTTTAACCACTTGCCTCTTCCTCATCTTTGAGGGGTGTCAGTTCCTAAGAGCTCTTCATTTGATTGTAAAGTGGCTTCTCTCTGTTTGGGTTCACATGTCTTCTTTTCCTAGTAACAATGAGTCTTCTTTTATTTTGTTTTCATTAACTTTGGTCTTGGAAATTACTGTTGAACCTCTGCCTTTCTCCTTTATTTTTCTTTCTTTCTTTTTTTCTTTCTTTCTTTCTTTCTTTCTTTCTTTCTTTCTTTCTTTCTTTCTTTCTTTCTTTCTTTCTTTCTTTCTTTCTTTCTTTCCTTCTTTCTTCTTTTTTTGTCTTTTTGAGACAGGGTCTCCCTGTAGCCCCAGCTGTCCTGGAACTCACTCTGTAGACCAGGCTGGCCTTGCACTCACAAAGATCCACCTGCCTCTGCCTCCCAAGTGCTGGGATTAAAGGCGTGCGCCACCACACCCGGCCTTTTCTCCTTTATTTTCCAAGCACCACCATGTTCTTTTCCCCTAGTGACTTACAGGTTATTTGTAAACTAAGGATATAAACACTTTGACACTTTTATGTCAAGTGTTTTTTTTTTTTCTCTCAGTTTGTTTTCCCTTGTTTTATTTATTTAAAGAGCCAAACCTCTTTGGTGTAGCAGTCAAACTTGTTGCCCTTTTCCTTTGACATTTATCCTGTGCTTTGCTCTCCACAGACAAAGATGGCAGAAATCTTAACTTTTTCTTTTCAATTTTATTATTTTTTAAATTATTTTTTAAAAATTATTTGTTTATTTATTTTTGTATGTGTATGAATGTACTGTCTGCATGTAGGTTTGTGCACCCGTGTTGTGCAATGCCTCAGAGGTCAGAAGAGGGTCTCGGATTCCCCTGGGGCTGGAGTTCTCCTGGAATTGGAGTTACAGATGGTTCTCAGCCACCATGTGGGTGCCGGGGATCGAACCCGGGTCCTCTGCAAGAGCAGTCAGTGCTCTTAACCACTAGGCTATCTCTCCAGCCCCAAATTTATTTTTTGTTTAATATATTTTTATATATTTTTTATACAAGATTACGTTATAAATCAAATCTAGACCCGTGTCCCCCAACCTCAATTTTATTATTATATAAACATTTGTATGAATCTGAATTTACATTTATTTGTCATGTATATAGATCTTTTGAATTTTGAAGGTTTATAAAAATTTTTCCTTATTATTTATTCTGCATCCATAATACATTAAAATTGTACATATTATGTAGTAAGGTTTGTTACAGAATAGTTACTTATTACATTGAGTAATGTATCTGTTATTTGAATACCCCATAGTTTAGACTATTATTTTATTAAATTTTGAATTTAATATGGCCTGATATTTTTACCCATTTATTTATTTTAAATATATATATATTTTTAGAATATGAGTGTATTGCCTTCATGTGTGTAAGTGCACCCATGACAGAAGAGGGCATTGGACTCCCCTGGAACTGGAGTTACAGACAGCTGTTAGCTGCCATGTGGGTGGTGGGAATTGAACCCTGGGCCTCTGCAAGAGCAGCCAGTGTTCTTGACCACTGAACCATCTCTCCACCCCCTCACCCATTTATTTTTAAGACACTGCTTAGGTTTTATGGCTGACTTTATTCTCCAAACATGGGTTTTTTAATAAGTAGGTAATATGCTAAGAAATATTAATAAAATTCCAAAGCAACAGATAGCTTTTGAACTTTCACACAGAAATACTAGAATGTTACAATAGTAGCAAACTACTGAAATAGTGTATTTGGGGCTTCATGTAGCCAGGCACTAGGAAGTATCTTGCACATACTGACACATTCAATTATCCTTAAACTTATAGGAAGGAGGTACTATTCCTCTCCTTGCTATTTGTGATAGAAATTGGATACAGAAAAGAACTTGCCCAAGGAGGCAAACTAATAATTAGTAAAGCCTAAAGTTGAAATTGGGGCAGTTTTAAAAATTAGTACTTTGCTTTTAAAAATTGGAATACTTGCTTCACTCAAGGGAATGTCAAAGGGAACACTCACTGCAAGCAGTTTGAAAGTTTCTCAAATAGGAATATATATGGAATATATATACATATATATACATATATATGCATATATATACATATATATGTATATATATATATATATGTATATATATGTAATGGACTGAATGGAAAATGTTTGAGTCCTTTGTCCTCATTGTGTGGCAGTATTTTGATGGCTGTGAAGCCTTCAAGAGGTGGTGCCTAGCTGTCACGAGTGGCAGAGCTCTGAAGGTCATACCTACCCTGGTTTGTACCTGTTTTCTCTGCTTCCTGAGCTGCTGCGATGTAAATGACCTCTCTAACCTCTCTACTACCAGGCACTATATTGCTCTGTCCTGCCTTCTCTGTCATGATGGACTGAACCATGAGCAACAACAACAACAACAACAACAACAAAAATCTTAAGTTGTTTCTGTCCAATATATGGCTGTAGCAGCGGCATGGACATAACTAATGTAACATCTCAAAGTGTCCAAGTGTGCATTTGAACACACACTTTCACATGCAGGATCCTGTTGGTCCTGTACACATTAGCCATCAGTTGACAAATGCATGAGCAAAATGGAGTGTATCCACGTGACTGGATATTCTTCAGCCATAAGACGGGATGAACCTGGAAGACGTGCCCAGTGGAAGAAGTGCACAGCAGTCAGTCACATACTGATTTAATCCCTTTTGTATGGAGTACGTTGAGTAGTAGGTGAGCTCACAAAGATAGAAAGCAACACAATGGTTGTTAAGGGCTGAGGAAAAGAGGATTTCCTTCTGGATTGTTAAAAAATGAAAGCAGATAGAGGTGGAGATTGCTGAGAATGTGCTGGATACCACTGAGTCATATACCTTGAAATGTTCAGTTGTATGCTATGTAAGTTTTGCCTCAAGACTTTCCATAGCTTTCAACCATCCATGACGCATATGTGTAAAAGGAACACTCAGAAAGCTTCACTTGTAAATACTGAGCGTGATGGACAGCTTTCCAGAGAGGACGAGCAGAGGGTCACTAGACAGGGCTGTCTATAGGAGGCACAGGCATTCAGGTGGTAGAACTGCTTGTGAAAATTCAAGGGCATTGGGGCTGGAGAGAGAGCTTAGTGGTTAAAAATGTGTATTGCTCTTACCGAAGACCAGAGTTCAGTTCCCAGCACCCATATTGGGCAACTCATAACCACCTGTAATTCCAGTTCCAGGGGCTCCAATGTCCTCTCCTGCCATCCATGTGCATATAGCCACACGGCGAAGCAAACACATGCTCATAATTAAATATAAAATGAATATGTGTTTAAAAAAGAAGATTCATGGCACAAAACAGAGGGAGTGAAGGAACTTTGGTGACATCGGCTTTGGTTAAAATTGAAGGATGATTTTAATTCAACACATGCTCATCAATTGTGCATTCTCAAACGTCAAGGGCTAGAATCTCAAGAAATACGTACGGCTCCAGTATTTCGTTTGCTGAGGACATTTGCTATGTCCTTGAAATCCAAATGTATCCAACTGCTCGGTCCCTGTATGTGGATAGGAGTGGCACAGGCACCCCTAGTCAGTCTGACCAACTTGAAAGAACCTCGTGCGCACTTTATACAGCCAGTCTACTTACCATGCCGACCTCCGCTAGCTCACCACAGTCATGGTCACCATCTTGACTCTGTCAATTAGCAACGACAGAGTGTCAATGCCTGTTCTCCTTCCTGTTGTCTTCCTTTGCCACAGAGGTGTTTGTGTAACCCTTCAGCTTCTGATGGCTGAGAAGTGAGGAGTAGAGTCCCTAGCTTGCTCTCTTCTTTGTGGGAAAGCTCTGAGCTCATTTCAATATTCCCTCCAGAGGCACAGGCAGAACGGAGCTCGGGGTGCTTACAGCGGTGACTCCCTGAGTTGCGAACCTCTGATCTGTTTCCTTCCCCTGACTGTCTATTTCCCTTCTTTCTGACTTGTCTTCAAATATTGTCTTGGGGTCTGCTTGAGAAAAGCACCAACTTAAGACACTCACGTTTCAATGGGAATCACTTTGTCAATATGTCAGTGAGAGACTAGCTGGAAAAGAAAATTTATCCAAGGTATTTAAACACAGGGCATTGGATTTACAGAACTGGTTACCAAAAAAGAAGGCTATAGTATTTAGAGATGAGCTGGGTTGAAACCTGCACTAGAACACAGAACACAGTCAAATAACCTGCAGGGAAGCCTTTCCTGATCATAGACACAGTGGAAGCTTCTACTCTGCTTTCCTAGCTCACTTCTGCGTTGATTTGATTTTTTATTTCTGTAGTTATTCAACCAATGTCTGTGTTGCTCACTAGATTATAAATCCCAGGGAGATTTGACAACCTCAAGCAAGAGGTCTCTGCCCATTCCTGCATTCCTACTGTGACGCGCTGTACACAGCTCAGGGAGAGAGCGCATGAAGGACTCCACGGAAGGAAAGGAAGAGACCCCGGTGTGACAGAGCTGCTGACACTGCTGCTGACCACCAGCGATGCAACTCTCTCTTCCTAGCCCTTGGTTCGGTGATACCAGGTGGATAGTTAAAAATTGACCGTCCGGGCTCGAGAGATGGCCTAGCGGTTAAGAGCGCCGACCGCTCTTACAGAGGACCCGGGTTCGATCTCCAGCACCCACATGGCGGCTGAGAACCGTCTGAAACTCCAATTCCAGGAGAACTCCAGCTCCAGGGGAATCCAAGACCCTCTTCTGACCTCCGCGGCGTTGCACGACACGGGTGCACAGACCTGCATGCAGACAGTACATTGATACACATACAGAAATAAATTAAAAAAAAAAAATTGACCGTCCTGGGAGGATTTCTACAGCAGAAAGCACACACAATACAGTTTTTGTTTTATTTGGAGAAGTCGCTGGGAAAGTTTTACCAGCATACCACTAACCAAATCCCACTCCACACAAGGGAAGGAATGTATTTATTTCCATAACACAGTTATCGTCAGACTGTCTTATCAGTTGTCTGTATCTGTGCAAGAAGATGTTTACTTGAGATTTTCCCCAGGTTAATTGGCTCACCTAACTCAAGACATGCGATCACAGCCTTTTGCGGTTCATCATTTAGCAGGCAGAAAGATGTCGGGTTGGCAACGTGCTCATCCCTTCCAGCGTCCAGGAGCACACATAGCTGCTTCATGGGCTGATCAGCAGCAGGCTGGCTGCAGAGGCCTCCAACCCAGCCCCCTGCAAAGGCTGCAGCCCTGCTGCAAGATGATGTTACCATTCTCCAGAGTCTACATGTTGAAGACTGCTAGTTTCAGTGCATAGGGAAGTAAACACTCCCTGTGGGCCTGTGCTTCAGCCTTCTTACCTCTAATCACCTGTCCGTGCTGCATAAAGAATGGTAAGTTCACCTACAAAAAAAAAATCCAAATGAGTTTCATGGGAAGAGGGAGATCTGTGTGCATCTGAACATCTACCACGACTCTCTTTGAACCACGCACTACAGAAGAACATATTAGGATGTGAGACAATCATTTAATATTTATTAGATTTAAACTAGCTATTCCATTTTCACCTCCTATTACAGCCTTTCATTTCTATTTTTACATGTCTGGCTCAAAAATAAACGAAGAACTTTAGTGTGAGCTGCTCAAGGCGGTGGCACCAGACAAATCCAGTAATTATTTTTTCTTCACTGCCATGCGTCTCAGGCATAAACAATCATCAACTTAAAGTAATAATGATAGTTTTGCTGACAGACCATTGATCCAAGAACTTATTTTGTAGTGTGAATAGTTCTAGTCTTTTATGCCTCTATAGAGGACATAGAGAAACTAAAATGTCCATCTTGATAGGACGACAGTGCCTGCAAGTCACATTTTTTTGTAGAAAATCTTAATCTGCCAAGTGATTTTATAATGTACGCTCAGATGACCTATAACATCTATTCCAAAAAGAAAGCCTAGCTTAAGGAGGATTAAACTAAACCAATTGACAATGGCAGCCAGGATTGCAGACTGAAGGATCTGGAGACAGAGATGAATCTGCTGATTAGACGTGTCTGCTGTAGATGCAGAGGGAAATCACAGCTTAGATTGCTTTTATTTTTTTTTTATTTTTTAATTTATTGTTTTACATATTTTTTTTTACAGCTTAGATTGCTTTTAAAAATATATTTTGTGGGGCTGGAGAGATGGCCTAGCAGTTAAGAGCGCTGACCGCTCTTACAGAGGACAGGGTTCAATCCCCAGCACCCACATGGCGGCTGAGAGCCGTCTGAAACTCCAATTCCAGGAGAACTCCAGCTCCAGGGGAATCCGAGACCCTCTTCTGACCTCGGCGGCATTGACAGGTACACAGACCTGAATGCAGACAGTATATTGATACACATACAGAAAAATAAAAAATAAAAAAATATATATTTTGTTAAAGCTGGGCGTGGTGACACATGCCTTTAATCCTAGCACTTGGGAGGCAGAGGCAGGCAGATCTTTGTGAGTTCAAGGCCAGCCTGGTCTACAGAGTGAGTTCCAGGACAGCTGGGGCTACAGAGAGACCCTGTCTCCAAAAAAAAAAAAATA
>VZQC01010158.1:1038297-1071213 GCA_009823505.1 Rhizomys pruinosus
TATATATATATATAATTCCTTGAGACTTTCTTACAGGCATACAATGTGTTTTGATCATATTCACTCCTGTGCCTCCCCCTAAATCCTCCTAGACCCACCCTACCCCTCCCAACTTCATGTATCCTTTTAAAAATTATTTAATCAATTTATTTTTGACACTGCTTTTGCTTTTGGGATATAACTAGAAATATCTTTTATAGGCATATGAGAAACAGCATTAAAAGAGGTTAAGTGTTTTGTGAGTCACAGACAGCATAAGAATAACTTGATAATTTAACCAAAATAGCATCAAATGAACCAAATTCGTGAACTCAAACTAAATATTTGTTTATTCATTCGTTCATTCATTATTCATTCATTCATTCATATTCATTCATTAAATAAACACTTATTAGGTGCGTATGTTGGCTATACTATGCCAGGTCCTGGGAAAACTAAAATTTACAAAATTTTCTTTATGACTCTTGATACTACATGGTTTAAGATTAAAAAAAAAAAAAACCTTAAAGCTTCCCGTTTTTTTTTATAAAGGAACTAACCCTAGTCGTAGGCAAGTTTTAAAGATAATGTTGGAGGTTGTTGTTGCTAAATGGTGAAGCTGACCTGATCATATTAACACTATGGGATTATCTAATCCCAAAGCACCATTTAATACCCAGGATAGCTATTCTCAGACTGCATGCCCTTGGCACAAGCTCTGGAGGCATACAATTACCTATACAGGTATAAATTATTGTCTGCTGTTCTTCCTAATGAGAATACAGTGCGTGTTTACTTGTGTGACATGAGACCCATTATGCTCTCTAGTCGACAGAGCTGGGTGGGTTAGCATCAGCTCTTGGGTTCTGACAGCTCTTATGCTTCTGTTTTGACAAGTCTCACGCCTGCATACTGCAAACAGAAGGAATGCCCACGGTGGTCTTCACGCCATCCGGGCAGAATGTGCTGCGTGTTTTCTACTCTGTGATTAATATCCTGGATCCTCGTCCATTGATTTGGCTCATATTTGACAGTTGCATTCTGACTGGCTTCATTAACACAGGAACAGAATGTCTGTTCTCCAGCTGGCCCCGGTGACAGAGTGCATGATGAAGCCTTTACTTCTCTGGTTATGGTTGTTATGTGGTATGTTATCACACCTGTATAGGAGTCTTCCAGGAATCCTACTAAATAAACCTAATACACATGGCACGTATATAAATCAGGAATAGAAAAGAGAATCCACTGGGCTCTTTAGTTGTATTTTCTGTTGAAAATTCCCCAATGGTTTTGTGTATGGGAGGCTACATGCTCAGTGGAAAGCCTAGGGTTTCAAAAGCAAACTAATGTGGATTCAAATACTAGCTCCCTGTTTACTAATGGTATGCTGCTTTTGAACAGGATCCTTTTTAAAAATTTTTTATTGTTTTAAAATAAGGTTCGGGGCTGGAGAGATAGCCTAGTGGTTAAGAGCACTGACTGCTCTTGCAGAGGACCCGGGTTCGATCCCCAGCACCCACATGGTGGCTAAGAACCGTCTGAGACTCCAATTCCAGGAAAACTCCAGTTCCAGGGGAATCCGAAACCCTCTTCTGACCTCTGCGGCATTGCACGACACGGGTGCACAAACCTACATGCAGACAGTACATTCATACACATACAAAAAAATAAAATAAAATAAAATAAAATAAAAAGGTTCACGGTAGTCGAGGGAGGCCTTAGATTTTCTGTTTAGCCAAGGAAGACCTAGAACTTCTCGTCTGTTTGCCTCTACCACTGGAGTGCCGGGATTACAGTTGTGTATTACCTGCTTTATGCAGTGTTGGGGAAAGAACTCAGGGCTTCATGTGGGCCGGGCAAGCATTCTACCAACTGAGCCACTCCCCCAGACTCAGGGACTCTTAACCTTCAGGATCTTAGCTCTTCACATACAAAATGATGATGGTGATGCTCACCTTACAGGGTTGTTAGTGAGGATCAATTAAATATTAGAGGTCATGTGTTGGGCATCAAGCTGGTGCTTAACAGATGTTTTTCTTTTAATTTTTTTTTAAAATTTTTATTTATTTCTGTATGTGCATGAATGAATTGTCTGCATGCAAGTTTGTGCACCCGTGTCGTGCAATGCCGCGGAGGTCAGAAGAGGGTTTCTCGGATTCCCCTGGAACTGGAGTTCTCCTGGAATTGGAGTTTCAGACGGTTCTCGGCCGCCATGTAGGTGCTGGGGATCGAACCCAGGTCCTCTGTAAGAGCGGTCAGCGCTCTTAACCACTAGGCCGTCTCTCCAGCCCCGGTTTACCAACTCTTTATAGTTTTTTCAATACCTTAAATAACTAAAGGCTAGCTGTTCTAAGTATAAGAAAAAACACTGAAGTGGAATGTTTAAACATTTTACTCTGTTATTTCGGCTAACATTCAGAGTACAGAAGTTTCTATGCAGGTCCACTGGAGGGTGAAGTCAGCAAGGTCCTCCCAGGTTTAGATCTTACATACAATACCAACTTTCCAGGCCAGAGGTGCTTACTGGTGCAATAGTGTCACAATTGTTAGGGGGTAACTAGTTGACTTCTGATTAGATATGCAGCCCACTCTGTAGGAGGGGGTTTGTGTCTGGTATTGTAGGCCTAGCCAAAAGTTCATGGGTGGTGAAGTCGCAGGCAAAAAAATGTAAACTTATTTTCCTCAAGGGATGTGTTGTCAAACAGCCTCCTAAATATTTCTGGTCTTTTTCTTTCATTTTTATGGAGCATTTGTTCATCTCATTGCCCCAACCCCCCATCAGAACTCACACATTACAATATACAAGCTAAGTCTTATCCAGTCAAGCTCTTGAACCCAGACGTGCTTCTGTGCAAACAGATCCACTGGAGACTAGTCAGCACATCTAGAAATCTTAGGTAATGCATATTCTTCTACCTCAGGAGTACTCAGTCTCTTGTAGTTCTCAGTCCAGGGCCAGTCTCCCTGCCGCTGTGTTACTTCACTCAGAATAACATTCTCTAGTTCCATTCATTTACCTGTGAATTTCATGATCTTTTTTTTACTGCTGAGTAATACTCCATTGTGTAGATGTACCACATTTTCATTATCCATTCTTCAGTTGTGGGACATTTCGGTTGTTTCCATTTCTTCACTGTTGTGAAGAGAACATCAACAAACATGGATGAACAGGTATCTTTACAGTATGACGAGTCCTTTGGTTACATGCCAAGGAATGGAATAACTGGGCCATGTGGTAGGTTCATTTTTAGTTTTTTTGAGAGTTCCACACAGCGCATTCCTAAATATTTATGTTTATGCCCAGAGACTAGCACTGTCCTCAGTTTTGATCAAAGACATTTCTCTTTCCAGAGACTCATAGCTGGTCATGGTACTGAGAAAAATAGACTGTTGAGTGCTGTATTAGTCACTTTTCTGTTGCTGTGATAAAACACCATGACCAAGGAACTTATAAAAGGAAGAGTTTATTTGAGCTTAACAATTGGCGGCTCCAGGGAATTAGAGTCCATTGTGGCTGGAGGCATGGTGGCTGGAGCTGGAGCAGGAAGCCGAGGGTCACATCTCTCAATGAGCACAGGAAGCCAAGAGAGAGGGTGACTGGAGACCACGAGGCTTGTTAAACTCACTAAGCCTGCCCCCAATAACATACTTCCTCTAGCACTGCCACACCTTCTAAGACCTCCAAAAACAGCGCCACCAACTGGAGACAAATGTCTGAATACCTAGAGCCTATGGGGGACACTCATCCAAACCACCACATTCCACTCCCTGGCCCCCATAGGCTCCTGACCATATAAAATACAAAATGCATTTAGTCCGACCTTAAAAGTTCCCATAGTGTTTACCAGTTTCAATGCCATTCAAAAGTCCACAGTCCAAAGTCTCTTCTGAGACTCAGGCCAATCTCCTAAACTGTAAGCTCCTGTAAAATCAAAAGGCAAATTACAAACTCCCAACATACAGTGGAACTGAATACACATTCCCATTCCAAAAGGGAGGAATAGAGGCATAGTGAGGAAATACTGGACGAAAACAAGACTGAAAACCAGCAGGGCAAACACCAAGTCCAGAAGCTCCATGTGCGACTTCTGGGACTTGACTTCCAAAGGACTTAGATGGCTCAGCTCTTCCAGTTTTGCCTGCAACATACAATCTCTTTCTTAGGCTGGTACCACTCCTTGTATGCAGCTCTCCTTGGCAAATATCTCACAGGTCTGGCATCTCGAATGTCTTCTGGGGGTCTCCGCTGCCAACCAGACTTCACATTCACAGCTTCATGCAATGGCCTATCAGGGCCTTCTTTATGCAAGGACACCCCTGCTCCACTCTGCCTGACCTTGGCAGCTCTCTGAAACCGTGGAGGAGGAACTGATGACCCCTTCACTCTTGCAAACTTCATGCCTCTAAAGCCAGCACCACGTGAATGAAATTGCCAAATCTGGCTGCAAGTTCAGGATGGACTCTCTCCTTTAACCACATTTGCAATTTTTCTCTGCCCTGGACTAGTTGGAGTAGAAAATGCTTTCAGTATTTTCCTTTCAAAAGCTGGAGGATTAGCTGGGTGTGGTCTTGCCTTGAAGGTACTGATTCTTTTGTTTACTTGTAAATCTTGAGACCTCTCCTTAATCACTTTAGTCTCCTTATGAAAGGAAGCCTCTCCTTCACATGCCTTAGCCCCACCTTTAATCTTCCTAGTGTACTTTTCAGATCCAAACTGTACATTCTGCATTTCCTTCTGCCCCATTTGCTCTTTTTCACTGTAGATCTGTATAATATTCGCTATCAAAAGCCACACCACCATTTCTACATTAGGCTGTCTTGAAATATCCTCCGCCAAAGACATCAGTCCATTGCTTTTCAACTTAGCATCAGGTAAGCATCTGGGCTGTGGGCAAACTGCTGCCAGACTCTTTATCAAAATATTCCAGTTGCTGCCTAAGTCTTTATTTTCCTCTGGAACTACATTTTTTGCAGCCATGCTTTCTTCCAGGTCTCTGCTAGAATGGCCCTTTAAGCTCTGCTTACAGTAGTCAACAGCCTTTCTAGCCCAAAGTTCCAAAGTCTTCCACATTTCTCCAAACATACACATGGTCAGGTTCTTCATAGCCAACAGCCCACTCTCTGGTACCAAATTACTGTATTAGTCACTTTTCTGTTGCTGTGATAAAACACCATGACCAAGGAACTTATCAAAGGAAGAGTTTATTTGAGCTTACGATTGATGGTTCCAGGGAATTAGAGTCCATTGTGGCGGGAGGCATGGCGGCTGGAGCTGGAGCAGGAAGCCGAGGGTTACATCTCTCAATGAGCACAGGAAGCCAAGACAGAGGGCAACTGGAGACCATGAGGCTTGTTAAACTCACTAAGCCTGCCCCAATAATGTACTTCCTCTAGCACGGCCACACTTTCTAAGACCTCCAAAAACAGTGCCACCAACTGGAGAGAAATGTCTGAATACTTACAGCCTATGGGGGACACTCATTCAAACCACCACAAGTGCTTAGCATTAATATCCATATCTCCCTCTCCAAGGCTCAGGGAACATTGCAAAAGAGGACACTCTTGAACTCACAACAGTAGTGGTTGTCTACATAGGGCCCCGCACAGACTGAGCCAATAAACCCACCATCATGGGTGTGGGAGGGGTTCATGGGGAAGTTCCCTCCCAGAGGAGCAAACAGCAATGGAAGGTTGCTGGGGGAGAGGGAGTCACTGTTTCCAGGGATGTAGCCACTGCTGAGTTACTGCTGCTGAGTGCGGGATTCCACACCCAGGCCAGAAGAATAGTGCTGGTTAAACGCAGGGGGTCACAAAGCAAAAGAAAAATACACAAGAGTAAGATGGGGATGTGATCAGAGGAAGAGGGGGAGGTGGGGATGGGATAGGAGGAAGGGCAGGAGGAGGGGATGGGATAGGAGGAAGGGGAGGAGGAGGGGATGGGACAGGAGGAAGGGGAGGAGGAGGGGATGGGATAAGAGGAAGGGGAGGAGGAGGGGATGGGATAGGATGAAGAGGAGGAGGTGGTGAGGATGTGATTAGAGAGTGTAGAGGGGTGAACGTATCATATACATGTATGAAATGCCAAATACAAAATTTTAACAATAAAAGAAGAAGGAATGCCCACCATTAACCTTATCCAATAGCAAGTCTTGATGGTCTTCGGTGGGTCTGCGAATGGGTAGCATAATGAAAGTTTCCTGGTTTCCTGCACAATAAGAAAGCATCCTAAGAGATTTTTAAGTGGACCAATCAGATCTTCATGTTTCAGCAAAATCTATTCTTGAATTGTAGCTGGGCATGATGCTGCATGCCTGTAATTCCAGTACTTGAGTGCCAGGGCCAGAAGGTCAGCACACATGGGAGGCCAGCCTAGTGTAGTCTGCACAGGTAATTCTAACCAGAGCTACATAGTGAGATGAAGGAAGGAAGGAAGGAAAGAAGGAAGGAAGGAAGAAAGAAAGAAAGAAAGAAAGAGAGAGAGAGAGAAAGAAAGAAAGGAAGGAAGGATGAGAGGAAGGAGTAATTTAAGAAATAAAGAAAAATTAATTCTGATTGTTCAATTAGTTATTGATATTTTAGCATGAAGAATTCTTCTAGAGAAATTGTTTACAAGTGACCTTAATCTTTTATTTCTTTCTTTTCCCTTCCATGAAAGAAAATAGTGTCTCATATTTTAACAAATATAATTTTTTTATTTATGTACTAAATGGGATTTTTGAAAATTTATGTTATTGTTGCTACTGATAAACAGCCTTGGACAATAAAGAATGTCGATCTCAAGGCCAGAAAGATGGTCTAGACTCTCCTCTGGCTTATTATGAATTACTTTAGCTAATTATTCCACTTCTCAGATATTCTCACTCTTTGTGTATAAGACGGAACATTACTCAGGATCTTTCCATTTGGGCATCTCTTCCACCCACTTTTTCTAAGACTCAGAACCAATGAACTCCCATCATGGCTGGAGGCTGACCTGATCTTGGCCAGGGATCAAGTCTTTTAGGTCATGACCGTTAGTTTAGGAGTGGACCTATGCCCCAGGCCAGCTCATCCAGCATCTGCCAAGAGCCCTTTCTGTCAGGTTCTCTGGAGAAACACTCCTCTCCCTGGAGTTCCAAGTAGGATGGAACCAAACTCATATTGGCCTGGCAGTTTCTGGGTTTAGTGCAGAATGTCCCCCCATCTCTGAAAGCTCTCCATCCAAGGCACACCATGATTACAGATCACCTGTCTGCAAGCTCTGAGGATGGTTTCAACCTGCAGGTGCTTCCCAGGACTTCAGGGTAGACAGCAGAGCTGTAAAGAAAGAGAGCATTGAAAATCATCTCAGGGAGGAGAATGAGGCCCATGCTTATACTCAGTGCTGTGGGGGTTGAGGCAGGGGCCCTGTGGATTTGGGGCCGACCCAGGCTATAGAGCGAGACCCTCCCTTTAAAAACAAAACAAACAAAACAGAAACCCTTTGGGATTCTATACATAACATATAACTCAAACATACTAAACAAGGTTTCCCAATTAAGTTTTTTGCTTATCTGTCTGTTTGTTTGTATTGGTCTTTTTGAGACAGGATCTCCCTGTAGTCGCAGCTGTCCTGGAACTCACTATGTAGACCAGGCTGACCCTGTACTCACAGAGATACTCCTGCCTGTGCCTCCCAAGTGCTGGGATTAAAGGTGTGTACCACCACACCCAGCTCAATTAAGCTTGTGTGTTTGTGTGTGTGTGTGTGTGTGTGTGTGTGTGTTTGAAATTGTGTGTGGGTTCAGTGTAACCACTGTTATTGCAGAAGACCTGTGTTTGGTGCCCAGCACACATATGGAGGTTAACAACTATCCATAACTCTATTTCCAGATCTGATGCCCTCTTCTGATCTCTGTGGACCCTGGACAACACCGATGCACTTACATACATGCAGGCAAAACATCCATACAGATCAAAATATAAGTGAATAAATAGATAAATGATAAATAACAAATAGAAATTGTTTCTGTGGCCTTCTGTTATTGGTAAACAAAAATTCTTATAGCACTAGGTTATTGTCAAGATTTAGCCTGGTTCATATGAGTGGGGCCCACAGCTTAGAGAGAGGCTCAAGCTTGTCTTTGCAGCTCTGGTGGATGACAAAATGACTTGCCATTCCTCTTTCCCCACATAACTCTGTGTTGACCTCCTACTCTGACTCAACACCTAGGAGAGAGAGCTTGCTCTGACTCTGTCTGTCTTCTGCCACCACAAGACGATTATGTCTGGACTCATCTGCTGGAAGATAAGGCAAGGTCACCCATTAGTCAGAGGACCCACAAAGTAAATGATTGCTGATTGATGCTTTCTTTAGAACTTGGGGATGATTTATGCACTACTATTGTAGCCATTGATAACAGATGAAAGGGCTAATATTTATGAATGCCTGCCACATGCTGCAAATGGTTTTCAGAGATTTACATGTATTACTTAGACCTCTGTGTCCACCAGTTCTGTATCTATGGATTCAATCAGCTGCAAATGGAAAATATTTTTTAAGATAAATTGGTTTTGAGCATGCACAATCTTTGTATTGTTGTTCTGTCAGTAGTATGGTAAAGTAATTACAAAGCATTTACTCGGTATTAGGTATTATGACTAACCTAGAGATGATGTGACGTGTAGAAAGGACGCACATAGACTACATGTAAATCTACCTGGTTTTGTAAGAAGCATGTATTGTGGACTTTGGTATCCAAGGGCAGCCCTGAAACTAATTTCATATGAATAATTGAGAATAAATATGTATCCTTTAATACTTGAAAAGTCCCTGAGGTATTTTATAAATAAGAAAGCTGAAGTAAAGTCAAATGAGGAAAGTTGCTTATGTGCGCAAGAGTCAGGGCTCAAATACAGCCACTCTAACTCCAGAGAGCTTTCAATCATGAGGGGCACTTGGGTTGGTTCCAGCTCCTTGCTATTGTGAAGAGAGCTGAAATAAACATGGCCGTGCATGTATCTCTGCAGTGGGGTGAGTCTTGTGGGTATATGCCCAGGAGTGGTATGGCTGGGTCAGGTGGCAAGTTCATTCCAAGTCTTCCAAGGATTCTCCACACTGTTTTCCATAGTGGCTGTACAAATTTACATTCCCACCAGCAGTGGATGAGTGTTCCCCTTTCCCCAAGACTTCTCCAGTACTTGGTATCATTTTTTTCTTAATCCTAGCCAGTCTTATTGGAGTGAGATGATATCTTAAAGTGGTTTTAATTTGCATTTCCTTAATTATTACTGACATTGAACACTTTTTAAGATGTTTCTCAGCCATGTCTAATTCCTCACTTGTGAAGTCGCTGTTCAGCTCTTTGTTCCATCTTTTGAGTAGGTCATTTGTTTTCTTTCTTCTTTGTTTTTTGAGTTATTTATATATTCTGGAAATCAATGCTTTGTCAGATGTATCTGCAGTAAAGGTTTCTTCCCATTCTGTGGGTTTTCTCTTCACTTCCTTGATTGTTTCTTTTGATGTACAGAAGCTTTTGAGTTTAATGAGGTCCTATTTGTTGATTGTTGACCTTAATTCTTGTGCAGCTGCTGTCTGATTTAGGAAGTCTTTTCCTATGCCTATGTCTTGTAGTCTGCTGCCCACTTTTTCTTCTATCGCCTTCAGAGTTTGGGGTTTCACGTTGAGATCTTTGATCCCTCTGGAGTTGACTTTTGTATAGGGTGAGAGGTAGGGGTTTAATTTCATTCTTCTACAAATGGTGATCCAGTTTTGCCAACACCACTTACTGAAAATGCTGTCTTTCCTCCATTGGGTCTTCTTGGCCCCCTTGTCAAATATGAGGTGGCTGAAATTGTATGTGCTCAGGTTTGGATCTTCAGTTTTGTTCCATTAGTCAACAGGTCTGTTTTTGTGCCAGTATCAAGCTGTTTTTATGACTATAGCCCTGTAGTATAGTTTGAAGTCTGGTATAGAGATCCCCCCTGTATTGGTCTTTTCACTCAGGTTTTTTTTTTTTGGCTATTTGGGGTCTTTTAGTTTTCCAAATGAAATTAAGAACTGTTTTTTTTTTTTCCAAACCCGTGAAGAAACTCTTGGGGATTTTAATTGGGATTGCATTAAATTTGTACAAGAGTTTGGGTAGAATGGTCATTTTTACAATGTTAATTTTCTCAATCCATGAGCATGGGAGGTTTTCCATCTTCTGATGTCTTCTTCAATTTCCTTCTTCAGGGGTTTAAAATTTTTGTTATAGAGATCTTTGGTGTCTTTGGTTAGGTTTGTTCTTAGGTATTTTATTGTTTTTGAGGCTATTAAGAGTGGGAAGGTCTTGAATTCCTTCTTCAGTTGCTTGGTGTTGGTGTAAAGAAAGGCTACTGATTTTTCTAGGTTAATTTTTTGGGGGGGCGCTTTTCGAGACAGGGTCTCCCTGTAGCCCAGCTGTTCTGGAACTCACTCTGTAGACAGGCTGGCCTCGAACTCACAAAGATCTACCTGCGTCTGCCTCCTAAGAGCTAGGATTAAAGGCATGCGCCACCACACCCGGCTTTCTAGGTTAATTTTGTATCCTGCCACTTTACTGAAGCTCTTAATCATTTCCAGGAGTTTTCTGGTGGAGTTTTTAGCACCCCTGTGCTTCAGGTGGTCCTGGGAAATCCCCGATCAAGGCTCTGTGCACTCAACTTTTTTCTTTTTATTCATATTTATGTTTGTTCACTCCAAGCTCTAATGTAAAATGTATTTCTCATTACAAATCCAGGAAAGTTTGAAAACTATTGATATTAGCCATTCCTAGTGTTATTTCTGAATGAAATTATTTAGCAAAATATTGTTTCCATCAGATTAATTTTATCTCACTCCAACCATCTACCTCTATTTTGTACTTGGGTCCTGAGGGAGTGGCTCCCCCTGGCTCTCAGATAAAGGTCCTTTTTCTTCTGTTAGAACAGACATGGGTCTGACGTCCCCACACATGCTAGTTGATTTTTCTTGTTAACTTGACAAACCTAGGGTCACCTGGGAAGAAGAAACATCATTGAAGAATTTTCCGGATCATATCGGTCTATGGTGATGTCTGTGAGAGATTGTCTTGATTAATGATAAAGGTGGGAGAGTCCAGCCCACTTTGGGCATCCCCATCCCCTAGGTGTGTGGGCCTCCGTTGTGTAAGAAAGCTAACCGACTGAGTGTGAACTCTGGAGCAAGCAAGTAAGCAGCATTCCTCTATGCTTTGTACTTCAACGCCCTGCCTTAAGTTCTTGTCCTGACTTCTCTTGATGGTGAATTGTGATCAGGAAGTGTAAGATGAAAAGAAACTACTTCCTTCCCAAGTTGCTTTTTTTTAATTAATTAATTAATTAATTAATTAATTAATTAATTTTCTATGTGTATGAATGTACTGTCTGCATGCAGGTTTGTGTACCTGTGTCGTGCAATGCCGCAGAGGTCAGAAGAGGGTGTCGGATACCCCTGGAACTGGAGTTCTCCTGGAATTGGAGTTACAGACAGTTCTCAGCCGCCATGTGGGTGCTGGGGATTGAACCCGGGTCCTCTGCAAGAGCAGTCTGCGCTCTTAACCGCTAGGCTATCTCTCCAGCCCCCAAGTTGCTTTTTTTCATGATATTTATTATAAAAATAGAAAGCAAACTAGGACACTGTCCAAGCTTGTGTTTCCTCTCCTCAGAGACAGGAAATCCTGTAGCTGGGTGAACCTGGGAGATTCCATTACAATGAAGGTCTCTTCTTCAACAAGCCCAGTCAGATCCACAACCGCAACTCAGACAGGATAGTCCTGCCTCCCAAGGACTAGAGACTCAGATCTTTAAATTGAACTGGGGATTTCAGTCTGCTGTTTTCCCTCCAGAAGCCTCTAGTGGCTTAACCAAGTTAATCAGTCAGGGAGTTCTGTAGCTGAAATTTATATCCATAGTCTTCATGCTGAGAAGTCATTAAAATCAATGCTGTAATTGATAGGTCATTGAAGGGCCATTTTGGGCCCATGTTTCTGTTCATTAACTCTGTTAAATAGTGCCAACCAAGCATAAAAGATAGAAGATGTGAAAAGTAAAGAATTAGAACATAAATAATTCTCCAAGTTTAGTATCTGCAGTTCCCTGGTCCCAACTTCTGCCTGTAGCTCTTCTCTCCTCTCCGTTGATGCTGAATCCTTTTCTGTCCAGACCTATGTGATGATTGTATTTCTTAGTTCCATTTAGATGCAAACAATGTATATATGTGACAGAAAATGTAGAATATTGTCCAGGTGATGTCTGCACACAGCATCTTCCTGCAGAAGGCAATCAGGGAGCTAAATGAAAGGAAATTGAATCTTTCTTCCAATAGAAGGTGTGTTGACATTTCTGTTGACAGTTACATAATGCAACAATGGTGTTTGGGGGATGATCTGGACTGTACCAGGCACTGTGGACACTTCAGTTTTGATTACCTAACAGGATGATTCCTGCTCCCCTCTGTGTGGTGATGGGATTGTCTTCTGTTCTGACACTTCTTCCATGCATGGTCTGTCACAAGAAGATGCTAAAAGCACCCTAGCCCCATTTGGGTTTCTCCTGAGTCCACTCAGAAACATAACAGCTGCTTCTAGGCCATCGGTGAATATCCTGTTTGATATTTTCATTGTTCTGCTTTCTGATATATAGCATTGCATCTTATGCAGGGGTTAAAAAGTTGTGCGAAGTCCAATCTGCCTTTGAAAACTCCTTACAGTAGCCATACGGCATAGTGTTTTTCTCTCCACAGTTGAGGCCAAGTCAGTGTTTCTTCCGGGCCTGGAACAGATGGCTGGTTCTGTAGCTGGTACCAGCTAAAGCAGTTGGCTTACACCGATGGCCATATTGTTTGAGAAACACATCTTTCCACACATCATAATCACACCTCAAGAAAGGATTCTAACAACTCTTTGAGGGCGAAGTGGAAAGCTAAACCAACCAAAGGACGCAGGTCGTTTATCCCAGGCCCAAGCTTGTGTGCGGAGCACATGCTTGTTTGGAGAATGCTCTCTATTTTCAAACTGCCCTCTCCCCTGTCATCTTTCCCTGATCTTGCCCAGTCAGGAGACCGCTGGCATAGACATCTTGGCAGCCTGCATAAGGGGAATTAGAAGTCTCCAAATGGACAAAACATGTGAGGAAAGGCTACGAGGCTGTCATCTTGATGCATAATCTAATCGTACAACGTTCAGAGTGGTGTCCGTCGGCAGGCTGCTTGCCCTGTCCTTCGCCTGGCATGCAGTCTGCACAGATCTGTCCACAGACCTAAGAGAGGGCTGTGCTTCCTTATACACACAAGAATCACATTCCTCAGTTTCTGTTTGGCTCAGGCTTTATTGTGAGTCACCTCCAGGAGCAGCCAGGTAACTCAGCCCTGTGTGTGAAAAATGAAACTTTCACTTGTCATGTTTGTTGCCTTCCGTAGTATAAATTCTCTCAGCAGGACTGACTTTATGCTACACATCGGAAGCTGCTGAGTGTAAACTTGAGCGGGCCAGCCGTCATTCACAACCCCTCCCCATTGGCTCCAGTAGCCAGAGGCCCCTTTTGTCCTGTCTTTGCCGTTACTAGGACACAATTTCTTATGGTCCATTCTGCTCAGTATTCAGTCACCAACCTGCATGCCATGTAAATTCTAGAGACTGGGCCCAGGTTCACAGCTGGGCTACGCACAGAGTGCGACACTCCTATTAAAAATGTTCCCTGACAGTTTCGGAATAGTGAATCTGGCATTAAATATGTCAGCGTGGAAATAACTGTGTATTTCTGAATGGAGTAGCCAGGAAGTGGACATCAGGGCATCGCTTTGTTCTATTCGCCCTCCGCCCTCTGTTTTTTTTTTTTTGGTTTTTTCCTTTTTCTCCCCCCCGTCATTTCTCCTGTATTTTGTGAACACTTGTATGTGAATAGCTTTTGTTTTTTGGGCTTTGTTTTGTTTTGTGAAAATAAGAAATGTGGGGCTGGCAGAGATGGCTCTTTCTAGCGGTTAGAGCGCCGCATCCGCTCTGCAGAGGACCGGGTTCGATCCCAGCATCCCACCATGGCGGCGAGCTGAGAACCATCTTAACCCAATCCAGAACCCAGTTCCAGGGACACCGACACCCCTTCGAACTCGCAGCATTGCCGACAGGGTGCACAGACCGCAGCAGATAATACCTTCTACACATAAATCAAATAAAAAATAAATAAAATGAAAAAAAAAATGACAAGGGACTCGTCCATGTAGCACAGTTTTGCTAATCATTATCTTTTTTTATATATTTTTAAATTTTCTTTATTTCTGATGTGATTGAATGTACTGTTGCATTGCCATGTTGTGCACCCGTGAGTTGCAATCCGCGAGGTCAGAACGAGGAATCGGATTCCCATGAAAACTGGAGTTTGGAATTGGAGTTGCAGATGGTTCTACGGGACCACCATGTGGATGCTGGGGATTCAAACCGGTGTGTCCTCTGACAAGAGAAGTACGGTACGCTTAACCGCAGGCCAATACTCTAGCCAGCACGAGCTATTTTCATTATGATGATTAGTAGGTGCCATTTAAGGTGAAAACATCTTAGAACTTTTTCTTGTCGTATATTTTATTTTCTTTTTTAAAATATATATATTTTTTATTTTTTTTTATTTATTGAAGTTTTTTGTGCATTTCATACATTATTCTCAGTCCCAATTTAGACTCATTCCCTTTCCATGCCAGCCCCCACCCCACTGAGTTATGCACTCTGCCATACATATCTTGTATCTTTTTGAGTCTTTTTTTAAAGTTTTTCAAGAATTTATTTTGGTTTTTTTATGAGAATTTATTGTTTTAGTCGGTTCTTTGTCCCAGTCCTTTTGTTGTTCCCTCCAATTTGTATTGCTTCAACACATGTACACACACACACACACCACACATGTATATGTCACACCTATACTAAAATTAATGCCCATCAAGAGATTATAATAAAATTGTAGTAACCCACAGCCACCACATACTGGCACTTATCATGTGCCAGTCTAAGGGTTGAGCACAGGTCTTGCAATGGAGCCTTCTCAAAGACCCCTCAGTTCTAGCATCCACTTGGTAGCTAACAACCATTTGTAACTCCAGTTCAAGGGGATCCAACGCCCTCTTCTGGTCTCTGTGGGCACTGCATGCACAGGAACACAGATATATCTGGGTAAAACACTTATACACATAAAAAATAAACTTTTTTAAAAAGTTAAAGCACTGGGGGCTGGAGAGATGGCTCAGCATTTACGAGCACCCGGGTTCGATTGCCAGCACCCACATGGTGGCTAAGAACTGTCTTTAAGCTGGGTGTGGTGGTGCATGCCTTTGATCCCAGCACTCAGACAGAGGCAGGTGGATCTCTGTGAGTTCAAGGCCATCCTGGTCTATAGAGTTGCGCCTCCCAGCGACAAGCTGGCGGCTATAGGCGAGACCCTGTCTCAAAAAAAAAAAAAAGTTAAAGCACAGCTTGCATGATGGAAGGTGATCATAGAAGTGATGTCCCGTCCATCCCTGCTACCTTATTCCATTGATTAGATGTGAACCACCAGTTCTGCCCAAACACTAGAAGAGGAATACCCAAAGGCAAGTGCGGCCCAAGTGGAGGAGCCTAGGCATCACGGCAGGGCTGGTTCACACTAGTGTGCATCCAGTTTACTCTCAGAAGTTATTTCTGGGCCTCCATCCCAGAGATTCTGAGACAGGAAGTCTATTATTACTAGCATTTCTAGTAATAGTCACAGCTGGTCACAGTCTGGGTGGGTTTGTGCCCCTTTATGGAAAAAGGAGGTCCTCACCTTGTCCAACTGCACCTGCAATGCTTTATCTGCTTCCTTGCCTTCTCTGTAGCTGAATTTCAGAGAAAGTGCCTGTCAGTTATTAAAAATCATACCATTAAATCTTTTGTTTTTCTTGGGAAGTAAGCTTGCTTTAAAATTTGACAGTTGGCAAATACCTACAACCTACTTGGTCCTGCAAAACCTTTCCAGTCCCATCTTGCCCTAGGCCTATGTCCAGACACATGGTCATCGTTTTTGCTTTGGGAAGTAGTTTAAAGAGAACATCCCCTCCTAGGATTGTATGCAAGGGTGTTTGCTGGGGTATAGTACTTCTCAGTGGTAAAACTCATATCCTGTTTAGGTAAACTGAGATACAACTGGTCATCTTCCAGTTGTTTCTACTGCAGAGAAGTTTAAGGAGTAAGCACTGGCTGCTCTTGCAGAGATCCCAGGTTCAGTTCCCAGCATCCACATGGCAGTTAACAACTGTCCATAACTACAGTTCCAGGGAATTCAATACCTTTTTCTGAGCTCTGTGGGTACTACCTGACATGGTGCACCTATGACATGACATACACACAAGCCATACACTCATACACATAAAATTTTTAAAAAAGATTTTATTTTAGTGTGTGTTTGTGTCTGTTTGTGTGTGTGCATGCTTACACATGCACACACACACACAGACTCTAGACCATACATGTAGTACCTATGGAGTCCAGAAGAAGACATTGGATCTCCTGAAACTGGAGTCACAGGTGGTTATCAACTGCCCAATTTAGTGCTGGGAACTAAACTCCAGTTCTCTGGAAGAGCGGCAAGCTCTCTTAACCACTGGGCCATCTCTCCAGCTCCAGCCACTGTTTCATGTAGCCATTCTTCCCTTGGATCTAACATCTTTTTCCTAAAGCTAACCCTGTAGGCAGTCTTTCAGTAGTAAATGATTTCTGCTTTGAATGTCTTAAGTAGACTGATTCTCACCAAGACTGTGTTTAAGGACTCTAAAGGACAGTTACATTCCTCAGCTCTTTGAAATACAGGACTTCCTCCATTGACTTCCAACATCTGCTGTTGACAAGAAATCGATTCATCTTAATTAAAATCCTATCCCGGAAAATCTGCTTTTTCTTAATGCTAGTTTTAAGATTTTTTTTTCAGCTTTTCTAGTGTTGCTGGTAAAGGTTTATTCTTATTTCTCTTCATTTTCCCTCACAATCTGCTTTTACTTAGAGGACCAGTTATGGACAAAATGTTGCTTCTTCATCATCTTTATTCTCTTCTAAAATGCTTACTACTTATATATTGTGCCTTGCCATTCAACACTCTAGGCATCAGTTCCTTCAGAATAGTATTTGTCTCTTGATCTTTTATTCTTAGTTCATGTTTCATTGTACAAATGCTTTCGCTGACTAGAATCCCTGTGGTTATTTTCATTGTAACGACTGTTATTCATTTGGAAGATTTCTAATTTTTCAAATAATTATTTGAAAATTGTTTACAGATTTCCTCACAGCCAATGGATCATGTACGTAGTGCATTCTTCCAATTGCTTATTTTACTAACTGCGATAGTGTCTCTTTCCTCTTCTGTTTTGGAATTCATTAAGTAAGTAGAAGAGGTTTTTTTTTTCCGCTTCCCACCCACCCACCCCTCACCCCCAAAGAAAAAAAATCAACCCTGAAAAGTTTTTTAAATCTCTCTCTCTCTCTCTCTCTCTCTCTCTCTCTCTCTCTTCTCCAGTGTGACACCACCATGGAACAACCCCAGTTCTCCTGGATTACACTTCCTTTGTCATTTTATGGTTCTATTCTTTGAAGCAATCAAATATTTTAAAGCAATCAAATGATGTTTAAGAAATAAAAATGTGCTTGAAATAAATCTGGGGATAAAGCTCTAGAGTACTTGCCTAGCATGGGTGAAGTCCTGGGTTTGATCCCCAGTGCCACATAAACTAGGCCTGTGGCCAGTAATCCAAGTACCTGGGAGGTAGAGGCAGGAGGATCTTCTAGAAGTTCAAGGTCATCATGGGCTTCATAGTTCATCCAAGGTGAGCCTGGTCTAGCTACCTCGACCCAAGGAAAAACATAATAAGGAACAGAAATAAATATGAATCTCACTGTTTGTGAATGTATATTATAAACAACATACTCAGTAACTAGAATACAGCTTGAATCTTGCAAAATGTCAACTTTCTTACTTATCCCTGGTGGTGCTACTCTGAGATCAAGTTTCTAACACAGATCTTCAGTTTTGCAACATTTAACAACATAAATCAGTGTGAGGCCTTTCATTGTTTCTACAGATTTCTAGATGTAAGGAGGCCATGCTGGGGGTGTTTACTATGGGTGTTTACCACATGTTACTATCAGAACAAAGTCCAAATAGACCAGTAGCTTAGTAGTGGGCCACAACTTTTGGACTTCTGGTCCTTTGAGTAGGCTGAACTTCAAGACTTCCTTCCTTCATCTACGTCATAGAAAAACCTGCTACTCTTGAATCCTAGCACTTGGGAGGCAGAGGCAGGTGGATGTCTGTGAGTTCAAGGCCAGCCTGGTATACAGAGTGAGTTCCAGGATAGCCAGAGCTAAAGGGAGACCCTGTCTCAAAAGACCAAAAAAGAAAAAAAAAAAAAAAGAAAGAAAGAAAAACTTGCTACTATCTGGACAGATTTGCCAAATCCAATAGAAGCTATGAGATCTTTAAGTGTTATTGGCAAAGTTTCCAAAAAACAAGTGATTAGATTTTTCCAGAATTCATGCCTGTGAGTAAAATCGTAGCCAAATCTGAAAGCATCTTATTTAAACTTTTACACTCAAGGGATTCGAAAGATGTAGCATCTCCATCTGTGTGTCTCCTGTACACTGAGCCCCCAGTAACATTTCTACCATCAAGGAAAATATGAGGGACACTTTTCTATTTATTGGTTTATAGGTTGTAATTTAATAAAAAAAGTTTGCTTTGATGGAAGATTTGAAGACAGAAGAAAAATATAAAAAATTACAAATAGTCTTACAAATGTAAAATATGGAACCTTCAAAAAAATCAAACTTGGTCCATCTTTTCACAAAGTCAGTGTTGGGGCTAAGAGGATGGCTGGGCAGGAAAAGGTTCTTACTGCCAACCCTGATGACCTGAGTCCATTTTCTGGGACCTACCTGGTAGAAGGAAAAAGCTGACTCTCATAAGTGCTCTCTGATCTTCATACACAGGCCATGGTATGTGCATGATACACACACACACACACATACACATACATACACAACCCCCCCCACAAATAACTAAATTCAAAAATACATAAAAATGTCTTGAAAAGTGAATGCCACCTTTTTTAAAATGATAGAAGCAGCTGATCTAGAACTATTTTTAGAAAAAATACAACCAAATGAAAAGTAGAATCCTTGACTTATAGTTGCAAATCACAGTCATAAAGCATTTGGGAAATAATTCAGAGAATTTATACTAATATAAGCTGGGTATTACATGATACTAGGAAATCACTGAATAATAGTATTACAACTATGTGGGAATATGCCTTTCTTATTAGGAGATAAAGGATACAGATACTGTGGTTGAAGCATATGCTGTCTGTAGTTCATTTGAAATGGTCCAGAAAGAGGAAAGAAGGAAGGAGGGGAGGGGATAAAGGAAGGAAAGGAAATATTAGATGTCACAAATCTATATGACACGTTAATACGTTTGTTTCATTACTTTTGGTCAGCTATTGTGAATATGTTTAAATTAATAAGAAATTTGAAGATAACAGAGCAAGATTTTAGAGCCAAGCCTACTTCCCAGCTCTGCCAGGCATCAGGATAAGAAGTTACTACAGTTCTCTGAACCTTGATCTTCTCATCTGTAAGACCAGGATCATAATAATTTTTATTTCAAAGAATTATTATTAAACTAGGGGCTGGAGAGATGATTCAGTGGTTGATAGCACTGGCTGCTCTTGCAGAAGACCCAGGTTAGGTTCTCATGGCACCCTCATGGCGGCTAATAACATCTGTAACTCCAGTTCCAGGGGATCCAATGCCCTTTTCTGGCCTCTGCAAGCATTGCACACACATTCACACATACATGCAACACACTCATAACATAAAACAAAATTAATTAAATTACATAAGATAATACCTAAAGCATGCATGCCTTTTATTAAAGCCTGGTATCTATTCCTAGCATTGTGATCATTACAAAATAATTATAATTACAATTACTAGGTAACTAACACCTCATTATGGTGATTAATCACCTACCATCATCAGGTCTTAGGGGACAGTTTTGGCTTTGCAAAGCACTTTCTTTTTTTATTGATGTTTTGTGTATTTCACACATCATTTTTCAATTCAGTTCAGGCATATTCCCCTACCCCACCCCACCCCAGATCATGCATTCTTCCATAACTGCCCTGTATCTTTCTCTCAGTCTTTTTTTTTCAGTTGTTTTGTTGTTGTTCTCTCCAATTTGTATTGCCACTATCTATATCTATATATAAATATATATATATATTTTTTTTTAATAATATGTATATATATCTTATATTCGGCGTATGGAAGTTGGAGGATTTTTTTTTGGTCCTAAAAGTTGGCATGTTTTCTTAAGGAGAGTGCTGAAGGACTCCGGGCACTCCCAAACACAGTCCACACTCCTGCACTTTTGCTCCCACATTGGGGTCTTTCCCTCTCCAGTGCCCCAAATGAAGTCCAGTAAGCACATCTCCTGTCTTTCGATCCCCCTGTATTTGCTTCCATGATACAGCCCAGGTAGTCCAACAATGGCAGTCTATATTGTGATGAGGCTGACATCCCCTTAGCTGTTTTGTCCACAAGCTGGGTAACTCAGTATTCCCCATCTGGCATTGAAGGTTGGGAGGATTCTTGGAGAGACATGAGTCTTCAGTCCGTATTGGAAGGTTAAAAAGCTGTGTCTCATGTCTTTGAGGAGTGCCGAGAGCGGTGGCAGCCATAGAGTAGATGCACTTGTCAGTAAGAATTGAAGACAGGCCAAACAACAGTACTCTCTCTTTTTTCTTTTTGTCTTTTTACTAAGATCTCAAGTTTTATGTCTGCAGCAAATGGTGTTGGCAAAACTGGATCACCACTTATAGAAAAATAAAATTAAAACCCTACTTCTCGCCCTATACAAAAATCAACTCCAAATGGATCAAAGACCTCAGTGAGGAACCCAAAGCTCTGAAGGTGATAGAAGAAAAAGTTGGCAACTTACAAAACATAGGTGTAGGAAAAGACTTCCTAAATCAGACAGCAGCTGCACAGGAAATAAGGTTCACAATTGACGAGTGGGACCTTATTAAACTCGAAAGTTTCTGTATAGCAAAAGAAACAATCAGGGAAGTGAAGCGAAAACCCACAGAGTGGGAGGAAACCTTCACTGCTGATACATCTGACAGAACATTAACTTCCAGAATATGTAAACTACTCAAAAAACAAAGAAGAAAACAAATGACTCACTCAAAATATGGAGTAAAGAGCTGAGCAGAGACTTCACAAGCAAGGAAATAGACATGGCTGAGAAACATCTTATAAAGTGTTCAACATAGCTAATAATTAAGGAAATGCGAATTAAAACCACTTTAAGATATCATCTCACTCCAATAAGACTGGCTAGGATCAAGAAAACAAATGATACTAAATGCTGGAGAGGGTGTGGGGAAAGGGGGACAGTCATCCACTGCTGGTGGGAATGCAAACTTGTACAGCCACTATGGAAAGCAGTATGGAGAGACCTTAAAAGACTCTAAATGAACCTACTACCTGACCCAGCCATACCACTTCTGGGAATATATCCATCAGAGTCTTCCTACCACAGAGATACATCCACAGCCATGTTTATTACAGCTCTCTTCACAATAGTGAACAGCTGGAACCAACCCAAGTGCCCCTCAACTGATGAGTGGATAGAGAAAATGTAGTACATCTACACAATGGAGTTCTATGCAGTGGTAAAGAAAGATGACATCATGAACTTTGCAGGTAAATGGATGGAACTAGAAAATATTATGCTAAGTGAAGTAACACAATCCCAGAAAAACAAAAGATGAATGGTATCCCTCATCTGTGGATGCTAGTGCCAATTACCTAGTTGTAAGACAAACTGAGCAACATTAATGTTATATTCCTTATGATCTAAAGACAACTGTGCTCTTGCATTGCGAATCCCTAAACAGGTTCTAGAGCTGACCTAACATTTATTTTCAGACCTCGGTTTTTTGGTATATGATGGAGGGATGTGTGCAAAGTACTTTCAAAATATACTTTTTGAAATTCATACTAATCCTGAGGTATGAGAAAAATGGGGAAAATATTCTCCATTATTTCCCTAATACTGATTTCAGACTTCTACATATTAAATATATGATACTAGAATTATTGTAAATTGTTGTGCACTAAAATAAGAAAACACTCTGGTGTTACATTTCAAAAATATGCACTCCACCATCAAACTGTGGGAAATGGGCTGAAAGCATCTGCTTATTTTCTCTCTTGGAACACACTAGTTGCAGGCTGGTGTTCTCTCAGCATGTGATACCTCCACTGTTCTTTCCCTTCATATAATCTCCTGCTGCATTTGCAGTGGTGACTGAAGTAGTACTGTTGGTCCATTCAGCATGTCCTATTCTTTTCATACAGAAACCACAGGGCCAGTTATATGATGTATATTTTTAGCAAAGAGATTTTAAGCTCATAAATATTTCAGTTTTCATCCCTGCATACCGGTCAAGAGACACAGTGTTTGTTCTATTCTCTTTTCTCTAATCTAGCATTGAAGTAGATGATGTTTGTATTAGTATTTTTTTGGAGAAACAGACCAACAGGATGCTTGTGAAGTACGTGTTTGTGTGTATGTGTGCTTAACAGAGAAAAAGAGAGTGGTTAGTTTACTACAAGAAATTGGCTCTGTAAGTGTGGCTGCTGCACAGGGGAAGCTAGACCTAGGAGGATGGGTGGTGGAAGAGCCAACGATGCAAGATCCAACCTGGGCACAACTCTGAAGGCAAGGACCAAGGCCCCGGCTTAAAGAGGGCTAGACAGAAAAGTGATTGCCCTCTACGCCCCTTTTTTCTATGGAGCTGGGACACAATACCTGATGAAAACACTTAAGGAAAGAAGGATTTGTTTTGGTTCCTTGTTTGAAGAGATACAGTCCATAGTGGTGGGGAAGGCATGGCCACAGGAATAGCTTGTGGGTACGGCAGCAGGAACAAAGGGGCTGCTTGTGTTCCCCTTGCAGTTGGGAAGCAGGGAGAGAGAGCAAATCAAAACCATGGCCAGAGAGAGGTCTGCTACCAGCGGCCTACCTCCTCCCGTGAGGCTCCACTTCCTATAGTTTCATAACTTCCTAAACAGTATCACCATCTAGGGATCCAAGTATCCAAACACATGAGCCTACTGGAGACATACCACATCCAAGCCACATGCCTGCTCAGGTTTCAGGGGCTTGGGTGAAGCCCCCTCACCATGCAGTGGACAGTCTACCTAAACTTCAGTCCACCAATTTAAATAGTAACCCCATACAGAAAGAGCTTTACGCTTTACAGGCACACACAAGATTTGCTTCCTCCTTTCAGGCTTTTGTGGCGCTTTGAGAATCACTGATATTAATTCCTCCTTAAAAGTGTGGTGGAACTCAGCACTGGGGTTCTTTTTCTTTTCTTTTCTTTTTTCTTTTGGTTTTTCTTGGGAGGCTGTTCATGCCTGACACAATCTGGTCACTACTCATAATTGGTCTGTTTTAGGTGTCCTATATCTTCATAGTTGTTTGGGTAAATTATGTGAGTTTAGGAAATTTTACCTTTCTTCTAGATTTCCAACTTATTTCCCTGTATTCGTTCATTGCCATCCCTAGTCCTTCAAGTCTCCATGGTTTCCACTATAATGCTGCAATTTCGTCTCATTTATTTGGGTCTTTTTTTCAGGGTTACTCTAAAGATTTGTCAGTTTCATTTATCTTTCCACAAGAACAAACTCTTCATTTTGTTAAAGTTTCTATTTTTGTCTCTATTTTGCTTGTTTCTCCTCTGTTTTTCTTTTGACTAATTTCGAGTTCTGTTGATTCTCGCCTCTGGCTGCTTGGGCAGCATTGCTGGGTCGTTTATGCAATGCAACTCTGTTTTCTGTAGGTGCTCACTGCTCTGAAGCTCCTTCTTACTTGCTTTTGCTATTTGTCATGGGTTTCAGTATGTTGTTTTTATTTTCACTTGTTTCATGAAAATTTCTGTAAAGACTTGTGACTCACATATGTTGATTGCCTTCCACATATTTGTATGGTTTCTAAAGTTCTTCTTGTTTATTTTTAGTTTTACTCTATTGTGCTCAAAGAACATACATGATATTATTTTGATTTTTTTTTACTTTTGAGACTTGTAGGCTAACACCTGGATCATCCTGAAGACTGTTCACCGAGCTAATGAGAAACCGTTGAATGAGATGCTCTGTAAATGCCTGTTAGGGCCTTGGAGTTGATAGTACAGTTTTACTTGGATTTATTTATTTATTTATTTATCTATCTATTTATTTATTTACTTGCTTATTTATTATTTGTCTGAATAACCTAACTATCCATGAAAGGGGGGTATGGAAATCCCCAACTTTTTTTGTCTCTGTCTCTCCTTAGATCTAGCAGTATTTACATGTACATGTACCTAATACTGGGCATTCCAGTATTGGGTGACTATGCATCTGAGATGGTTATCCTCTCTTACTGAACTGGTCTCCTAATCACTGTGTAGTACACACTGTGACCCTCATAGTCTGTCTGCACAGTTTCTTGACTTTCTTTTATCTGATGTGGTCACAGCTTCTCCTCAAACTCACTTATTGTTTCCACTTGTGTTAAATGTTTACATCCCTTCAGTCTGTGTGCTTACCAACAAAGTTAATTTCTTATAGAAGTTTTTGATACATGCACATCCATGTTTATTGCAACTCTCTTCACAATAGCGAAGAGCTGGAACCAATCCAAATGCCCTTCAACAGACGAGTGGATGACAAAAATGTGGTACATCTACACAATGGAGTACTATTCAGTGGTAAAGAAATATGGCAATAGCATTATGAACTTTGCAAGTAAATGGATGGAGCTCGAAGCCATTATGCCGAGTGAAGTAACACAGTCCCAGAAAGACAAATGGTGAATGGTTTCCCTCATTTGTGGATGCTAACACCAAATCCCCCAGATGAAAGGCAAGCTGAACAACATTATTGCTATATTTCTGTTTATCTGAAAGCAACTATGTTGTTATAATGTGAATTTGTCAATGGGCTGTAGAATCCACCCACCACTTATTTTCAGACTCTGTAATTACTGTATATGGGTGGAGAGTATGTATCCATATTTTAGAGTAATATAAAATTAATGGAGGGAAATGTGAATTCCTAAGCATAAAAAAAAAGACTGAGACAAAGATGCAGGACAATTATGGCAGAATGCATGATCTGGGGTGGGGTGGGGGGAAGGGAAAGGGGAATGTGTCTAAACTGAACTGAGAAATGATGTCTGAAATACACAAAAGATCAATAAAAGCACAAAAAAGAAAAAAATCCAAAACACACACACACACACACACACACACACACACACACACGCGCGCGAGTGCACGCGTGAAATTTTTTGAAACTTCACTGTCCATTGTGCCAGTGGAGGCTGTTGGAAACTCCCACTCATTCGTGCCTTCTCTGTTGTAGGGGACTTTTGAGGTTAAAACTGGTGGTTAATGATACGATTTGGATTCTTTTTCATTTTGAACTTTTACACTAATGCTTGGCTCATGCTTTTGAATATTCAGTATGCCAATGAGGAGCTCTTGGTTGAGATTCTGCACATGCTTCTTAGGCCCTCCAAGTCTAAAGTACACTTTTTACTTTGTTATTACTTTATTTGCTTATTTGTTTATTTGCGTTATCTAACCATCCATGAGAGTCTCCACATTCTACTTCCTTCATTGTGTTATCATACTCCAGTGTGTTTTTACAAATAATTCAGCTAAATACCAACTATAACTTTTAATTTCTTGGGGCTGAGACTGAGCATAGGTGTCCACATGGTACCTCTAGTCTGCCACCTTGCTATAACTCCAGAATCATTTTTTTGAACCAAAAACAATTAAAAAAAATTTTTTTATTTATTTTTGTATGTGTATGAATGTACTGTCTGCATGCAGGTTTGTGCACCTGTGTTGTGCAATGCCGTGGAGGTCAGAAGAGGGTGTCGAATTCCCCTGGAACTGGAGTTAAAGACGGTTTTTTAGCCACCATGTGGGTGCTGGGGATCGAACCCGGGTCCTCTGCAAGAGCAGTCGGCGCTCTTAACCACTAGGCCATCTCTCCAGCCCCCAGAATCATTTTTAACCAAATATCTGGATACCCCCATGCCCAATCAACCTGATACTTAAAATGAATCATAGTAGCTAGGCTTCTCATGGAATAAACAATCCCTTCCTTTCCTGTTTATAACAAGACTTGAAAATCACTGGTTGGGCGTACTTATAAATCCAGTAGCTAATGTTTAAGTCTTATTGATCTTCCAGGCCAGCTGGGGCTACAGGGAGACCCTGTCTCAAAAAGGCAAAAAAAAAAAAAAAAAGTCTTATTGATCTTGAGCATCTTTCTGAGAGCCATAGAACACTGCTGACATTAAAAGGCTTCAGGTGGAAAACACAGGGAATATTTGGGGCCAATCATCCCCTCATTAAGCTCAAGGGGATGGTAATAATGATACTAACAGCAGTTTACACTGATTGAGGGCTTATTGTGTGCTGTGTTAGGTATTATCTAAGTTATGTTTTTCTTTTGCTTTGGACAAGTATTTCTGGGCCAGATTCCTCTTCTTTGATAAAAAAGAGCTACTAATAGTTGTGAACGTGCCCCCTCCTTGTGTGAGGGCTGAGATAAGACAAGTGAACAAACTTTAAAACTGTAAAGTGCTCTATGGATGCAGAGTGTCCTTAGTTTCCACTGAACGGACAGGGGTGGGGGGAGACAGAGAAACGCTGTTTTCAGTCTCTCTGTCAACCTTTTCTGTGGCAGGCTGTGACCTCGGAAAAGCTGGAAACCTGAAATTATAAGAGACAGGCTGCACATTGCCTCCCACAATGCAAATATTCTCTGCCCTCATTCATTGTATCATGCAATCATCACCTGGAGCTTTATAGAAGCCTACTGTATTTATTCCGATGGAGTGTCAGGGAAGAATAACATATATAGCAGTACTTGGCCGAGTGAAAATCTATAAACAACCACCATGTTATATTTATATTTTTAGTAAGCTGGCCTTACTTTTTTTCATTCTCAAATTTTACTGGTGTGTTATATATTCTATCATTAAATTAATCAGTTAGGAAGAGTCACGATTTGGAAGTGAATATTTTTTTCTGCTTTTCAGTATTTGGATCATTTTAAATGTTACTGATATTCTACACCCATGCCTAAACACCAAGAAGCAGGTGTGATTAAAATGCAACATCAAAGTGTACATGTATTTAAAATGCAATGCGGCAGTGTGTGTCAAATACAGGATGCTCTCCATTCAAAGTCTTGGAATCAGTGCTTCCATGCTGCCTGTACTGTACCACAGGGTGGGGAATCTGAAATTTAAACAATTATTATCGTCATTTTTTGTATATGAGCGTATTGCCTGCATGTATGTAAGGGCACCCATGTTGTGCAATGACCATGGAAAGCAGAAGAAGGCATCTGATTTCCCTGGAACTGGAGTTACAGATGGTTGTTAGCCACCACGTGGGTGTTGGGAATTGAACCCAGGTCCTCTGCAAGAGCAGCCAGTGTTCTTAACTGCTGAGTCAACTCTCCAGCCCCTGAATCTGAAATTTTTAGTGATATTGGGTTGATAAATAAGAAAAACTTTCAAGTGATAGTTGATTCATTCTAAAATCTAAGGTGTCACTAAGATCGTAGGATGTTGTGCTGCTCTGTTTAAGATAGAATAAAAAACTTTCGTCTACATTCATAAAGACCCATATTTTAAGATTATACTTTAATATATCTTAATAGCAAATTACTGGAACAGCAAGGAAGACAGACAACATTAAAATATGCTGTGTGGGAGTGGTTTTATTAGAAAAATGCAATAAATGGACGGAATCTGCTATGTCATAAAATCTGTTGAACAGTATTTAAGTTGCTGTCAGTAAGGAATTTCATGTGGGGAGCTGGATAGAAGGCTCAGTGATTAAGAGCACTGGCTGCTCTTGCAATGGACCCAGTTCCCAGCACCTACCTGGCAGCTAACAACTGTCCCTAACTTCAGTTGCAGGGGATCCAACATCCAACGCCCTCTTTTGGCTTGTATAGACATTGCACAGCATGGGTGCGTTTACATATATGCAGGCAAACATTCATACATATAAAATAAAAAAGTTAAATAAAAATCAATTTTAAATAAAAATCAATAGGTTTGGTGAATCCCAGCACTTGGGAGGGGGAGGCTGAAGCTGGAGGGTTGTCATGAGTTCAAGGCCAACCTTGAACATAGATTTTCTTTTTGAGCCTCTCAAAAAAAAAAAAAAAGGCACAGGTAGGTGGATCTTTGTTGTTAGTTTGAGGACAGCCATGAATATACAGTGAGACCATGTCTCAAACAACAACAAACATCTAAATTTGGCATTGCCTAGAAAAATTTAATGGGTTTATTTATTTATTTACTTATTTATTTATTTATTGAGACAGGGTCTCCCTGTAGCCCCAGATGGCCTGGCATTCCCTATGTAGACCAGTCTGGCCTTGAACTCCCAGAGATTGGCCTGCCTCTGCCTCCCGAGTTCTGGGATTAACCCACACCTGGCAAGGGTTCATCAGTCTTGTTGAGGGTCACCAGAACCACAGTGCAGGTGTGGAGGTTAGAGTCAAACTCGGGGGTTGGTTTCCTGCTGCGTATGCCAGGCTATCTGGCACAAGCTTCAGGGTCCCTCCTTTCTCCACCTCCCATCTCCCCTTAGGAGTGCTGGCCTTGCACACAGTTCTACTAGGTCCCGCATTATGTGGGTTCTGGGGCTCCAAGCTCAGGTTCCCATGATTGTGCAGCAAGGGCTTTGCCCACTGTGCCATCTCCCAGCCTTAACGGGTTTGCTTTCAGTTGTTATAAAGTTGAACTGATGAAACTTGTTTACTAAAATATTCTGGCACTCCCATGTGCATATTAAAAACTCAAACACAATTGAAAATAGAAGAGGTGCCAGGCGTGGTACTCCCAACACTAGGGAGGCAGAGGCAGGTGGATCTCTGTGAGTTCAAGGCCAGCCTGGTTTACATGGCGAGTTCCAGGCCAGCTGGAACTAAAGGAAGACCCTGTCTCAAAAAGCCCCCCCCCAAAAAAAAAAAAAAAAAAAAGGCAGGAAGGATGGAAAATAGAAGGTCTGCAGATCCCCGAGTTGTATATCCTATCCCTATCTCTCCACTTATAATAACATAACATACCTTTTTCTCTCATGGGGGAAGGATCACTATCAAGGAGAAGAAGAAAGGCTTTTTTTTTTTAAAGAATTAAATATATTTAAGTATAATGGATTTTTCGGTCTACTCTGTGTGCATGCACCAGGCTAGCTGAATCTTTTGTCATAACTGTTACATGATTGGGCTGGATAGAAGAACACAGGTCGGCATCTTCAGAAAGGCTATCCAGGCATTTATCTTCTACAGAAGACCAATAACTACAGTCTGGACATGAAGATCTGTTTGGAAGTCCTGAATAACTTTTTGATCAAGATGCTGGAAAGGAAGTTTGCAAATCAGAATTTGAAGAGACTTCTGGTAGGATGTGATTTCACTCAATGCCACAGTTCCAGCCTGGAATAAAACAGTTTCTTCATCTTTCTATTAGTAAGTGGAGGGTGGTCTCTTTTTGTCTAGTTGTGTCCTGGGTACTTTATCACCTGTTTTGAAGGCTCAGCTTTGCATGGGCCATAGTCCAGGGCCCACCTTACCTACCTGACTTCTGTGGCAGCCCAGGGAGCAAGAGGCTGCACTCGGGTTGCAGGGGCCCTGTGAGGTGTGGCTGCAAACACAATATGAAGACTCAGGTTTTTAAGGAACTCTGTGGAACATTTCTGACTATCCTAGTGTCACACTGACAATAGCTAACTGGTTTCTTCTGGAAACAAAGATTACAGTGAAAATCTATATAGCACCTTAGAGCAACAACCTCAAAATGATTTCTTTTGTTTTTAAATGGGATCAGCCACCAGGAAGCAGTCCTTCCTGAACTGCAACAGGATCCCTCAGTTGTTTTACCCGAGATCCCAGTGTGAACCTGCAGGTGCTGAAACAGTATTTCAAAGTCAGGCTATTGACTTAATCCCTTCCAACAGCTCTTCCCCTAGGAGATATGAAAAGGGAGAACAGAAGACTCATGAGATAAATCCTCAGGGGCGTGGGGCCGTGCTCCCTTATTTACTTGGGAAATTGTGTTCCTACTGCTCGTCCCTGTGTTAACTGTCTCTTGTCCACCAGAGTCAGGAAGAACCGGAGGGACCCTACTCTCTCTTTGGGGCCAACAATTATGTGGACATAAGAATCTAATTGTAGGAGCTTCTCTTGCTATGAGCAGGCACAGTGCAGTCCTGCTAAGGGAAGGGGAGCACAGTGGCCACCCGAGGTCACTGTGGGAAACTGACCCCTTGGCACAGAGGTCAGTTTATCACTTGCAATTTACTTCACAGAGTGGTGACCTGATAGGTCTCCGTCCAACCCCATGCCAGCTCAACCAGGTTGTTGGTCTGATGGACCTCCCTCCAACTCACTGGCCACAGCTGGTGACCTGATAGGTCTCCATCCAACCCCACGGTACCGTCCACCCTCACGCTACCTTACCCAGGCTGGTGATCTGATAGACCTCCAGCCAGCCCACTAGCCAGGACACTCGAAATCCAGGCCTGCTTCGGCCTGTATGTGTGCAAAAATAACAGCTGGGAATTCTGTGTAATGATGGTAATGGAGAATTTGCTTTATTGCCTGCTGCAACTCACTTTTATAAGCAAAATGAGGTCAGCTCCCAGAGCCAATCACAGACCCCCAGTTTCAAGCCACTGTATACTGCTGCTCTGCCTAGCATCATGTGCCTGGGCCATGTTGCTTGCTCCCTCTTGGGGCGGGGTCAGAGGAGCCCCAAGACTCCCACATCCATCGTGCCCTGAGGGGTGCTGAGAACTAGCCCCTAATTCAAACTGGATCTTCCCATACCTAATTATGAATGAAACTGTAACATATGTATATTCTTTGATTAAGTGATTCCACTTGTGGAGTTTTTCCTAAGACATATTCTGATGAATACATGAATCAACAAAGTGGTTCACCACATTCTGTATCATAGTAAAGGAAAACAGCGTGATGCCCATCAATAGAGAATTGATTAAATATATTGCATTTAGCTGAGTCATGTAGACGTGAAATGCAGTGATCTGTTTATTTGTATTTTAGTTTGCTAATTAGTAATTAATACAAATATTGATGAAGGAAGACTGTGGTGTGAAAAACACAATACAGGACAAGGTAGTGTGTCCTTTGTGTGGGACTAAGGATGGGAAAGCTAGTCAGCAAAATGTCTGTCCCTGCCCCTCTGTGAGTGACAGGGGTGTAATTTTCATTTTCTTTTTTATATTTCACTGTTTTGTTGGGCAATTTAGAAAGGTCTTTTGGCATCTTGGTAATTGAAAATATGCTTTTATTCAGAAGAAAATGTTCTCTCTACAAAAATGCACACTGTCTCTTAATTATTTGCTAAAATGAAGAAGAGATTTATTTTTTTCCACTTGAAAAGAGAGTTCTTGATTGGAAGAGAGAAATCTATAAAAATTGACAATACTGTCAACAGAAAATCCCAGAACCTGGGAGATGAGGCTCTGGCATGGGCTGTTCTTGTGATTACCACGCACAGTGAAGGTTGTAGGCAAGGCCTAATATGTGTCCTGAGATGTTAACACAGTTCTAAATTTTATTCCATTGGTAGTCACAGCATGTCCGCAAATATGCATTAGGAAACAGTAACCTCCCATTTTACAATAAGGAAATGCTGTCTCCATTTCCTCTTCTGTTAAAGATGAATACTGTACTGACTTCACAGGGTTTTTGGAAGAGGTGAATAAGTTCATGTACATAAAATACAATAAATACCTCCTCACCATGTTACTGTTACTGATGACAGTCATCAGCTTAGTTTCTCCAAACTCAGATGATTCTCATTTTCCTAACCATCCCATTAAAGTTCTATTTACAATGAAAAAGCTATGGTCACTCTCCAGTGCAAAGAGGGGAACTCATGGGAGCCCACTGCAGAGTTGAAATAATTAGTAAGTTTTGCTTGATAATTAGGAGACTGCTGGGTATGAAACCTTCCTCCACTGTTCATGTGTTGGAAACCAGTTCTCCAATGCAGTAGTGTTAGGAACTGGAGCCAAGTAAGAGGGGACTGAGTCATGAGTGGATTAATGTTATTGGAGGAGATGTTTAGTTATCAGAGGAGACGTTTAGTGATCAGAGTGGAGTTTGTTACAAAGTGTTTGGTCCTCACTTGCTTGTCTTTCCTCCTGACCTCTGTCGTGCATCCGCCTTACAGTGGAATGACACAGTGCAGAGGGAGGGCCTCATCAGATAGATGCAAGTGTCAGGTTCTTAAACTTCACAACCTCCCAAACTCTGAGTCAAATACATTTGTATCACTTATAAACTGTCTAAACTGTGACACTCTGTCGCATTAGCAGCAAATAGAAACATACTAAAACTAATTAAGGGAGTAAACGGCTATCCTTTGTAGTGAATCTATGCTGATCTACAGAGGAAGTAACCTAGAAAAAAGTAATGCTTGCCTTTTTACAGAATGGAAGTGAAAGAAAACAAATCCTAATTTTAGGACCACATGGTTAAGCAGATAGCAGCCTAAGTAATATTCATCTTTACTAAGAAAAAGAAACAGGATGAAGATATTAAATCATATTTTAATTATATAATTGACCCAATGGAATTCTGTTCTACCATTCAATTTTACATGTTGGAAATATATTATTGATAACAAAAAACATATAGGATAATCACCACATATAATTAAAAATCACCAGATTACAAGGCAATATATAACTGCAACAAACAATAGGAGTAATAAATAATGATATTTATTATTGCGACAGTCACTATGCTGGAATATATATAAAAAAACATATATATATATATATATATA
>VZQC01010158.1:1071322-1159966 GCA_009823505.1 Rhizomys pruinosus
ATTGCATAGCTGAGTGAATTGAATTGTAAATAACTTGTTCAGGATCCAATAGAATTAGAATTTATCTGAGTATCAATTTGAGGTTCAAGCTTGTGGCCACAGTGGAGATTTGAGTGTATGTGGTAAAGTGGCCAAAGGAGGAAGAGAAGAAGGAAGACGAGAAGAAGAGGAGGAGCAGAGGGAAGAGGAGGAGGAGGAAAGGAAGAGGAGGAGGAATAAAAGGAGAAGGAAAAGGAATGGGAGGAAGAGGAGGAGGGGAAAAGGAAGATGAGAGGGAGGAAGAAGAGGAGGAGGAAGAGGAAGAAGGGAAGAAGGAAGAGAAGGAGGAAAAGGAGGAGGAAGAAGAGGAGGAGGAGGAAGAGGAGGAGGTGGAAGAGGAGGAGGAGGAGGAAGAGGAGGAGGTGGAGGAGGTGAGCACAAGTTGGTGATCCCTTTTTCCACAAATGACTCCGTCTCTCTATTCTGATGGCCTTTTCCCGTCATGCCCTGTGCTGTCCCTGGCAACAGCAGAGAATACACCAAAAAGTACAAACACTCCTCTTTATTGTCTTTCCAAGTCAGTTTCCCATCATTGCTAAGCCTTGAGTTACATAAAAACAAGCTCTTGAAGTCAGAATGTCAGAAAAATGTATTCCTCTTAGTGATTAGAGTGGCATCCTCATTGACAGGCCTGGTGTTCTGCAAGGTCTGGAGAACGATCTGTGACGGCGGCACTGCTGCTTCCAACGAGTGAATTTATTGCATCTATAGCAGGCTAAAGTAAGAGAATGAGCAGCAAGTAACTGCAAAGCTGCAGACAGCCAAGCGTCATTAAATCAGGCATTTACAGCATCCAACAGACAGCTGGACTTGCCTGGTTTTGAAAGAGCCAAGACGACATTAGATCAGGAGCTCAGGAACATCCAGCAGAAATTGACTGGGGTTCCAGACTGAGCTTACTCTCCATGGTTGACCTTCCTATGGCTGCGCTTATTCTCCGTGGTTGACCTTCCTTTTTTTTTGAATTAAAAAAAAATTTTTTTTATTCACATACTTTACATTATGGGCAGCCATGCCATAGGCTATGGCATATTTATTTATTTATTTATTTATTTATTTATTTATTTATTTGGTTTTCCGTAGCCCAAGCTGGCCTGGAATTCTCTAGTTAACCAGTATGGAAGGTAAGCTGTAAATTAATGTAATTAGAATTAATTTTAAATAAATAAATAAATAAGCTGTTTCTTTTTTTTTTCACATAAATTTATTTATTTATTTTTAACAAATGCTAGACCCGTGTTCCCGCCCATTCCCCCACCCCGTCAGAGCTCAGCATTCTGCAAACATGCTTTTCATCTCTAAGTCTTTCTCAATAGTTTCATGGGAGTTGACTCTTTTGAGCAGAGTTCACTGTTTCAGTTAGTTCTTTGAGGCAGACTTTTTCTGTGTTGTTGTTGTTTGTTGTTTCCAAAATGCATTACGCACAACTGCTTTGTACAAAAGCTCAGGGGGCCCCACACAAGAATACACCGGGTAATTGGCACTAGCATCCCAAGATGAGGGATACCATTCGTCGTTGGTTTTTTCTGGGGACTGTGTTACTTCACTCAGCATGATTGCCTCTAGGTCCAGCCATGTTCCTGCAAAGCTCGTGATGTCGTTCTTACTGCTGCATAGAACTCATTGTGTAAGAGTACCACTTTTCTCTATCCACTCGGCAGTTGAGGGACTTAGGTTGGTTTCCAGCTCCTTGCTATTGGGCGAGAGCTGCAATAAACCATGGCCCGTGCATGTATCTCTGGGTGGCGTAAGTCTTGAGGGTACATGCCCAGAGTGGATGGCTGGGTTGGGTAGCAAGTTCATTCCAATTCTTCCAAGGGTTCTCCACACGCTTTCCATAGTGGCTGTATGAGTTTACATTCACCCCCGCAGTGGAATGAGTGTTCCCCCGTTCCCCACAACCTATCCAGCAAAAAACTTGGTATCATTTGTTTTCTTGAATCCTAGCCAGTCCTTAATGGAGTAAAGATGATATCTTAAAGTGGTTTTGGCATTTGCATTTCTTAATTATTAGCGATGGTGAACACTTCTTTAGGTGTTTCTCAGCATCTCAAGTCGGTCACCTGTGAAGTCTCTTTTCAGTTCTTGGCTCCATCTATTGAGTAGGTCATTTGTTTTCTTTTTTTTTTTTTTTTTTGTTTTTTTGAGTAGTTTAATATTCTGGAAATCAATCCTTTGTTAGATGTAGCGGCAGTGAGGTTTTTTCCTCCCACGCTGTGGGATTTCTCTCACTTCCTTGATTGTTTTCCTTTGGGATGGACAGAAGCGTTTGAGTTTGATGAGGTCCCATTGTGTCAATTGTGCGACCTTATTGTCTGTGCAGCTGTTGTCTGATTTTAGGAAGTCTTTTCCTATGCCTAAGTCTTGTAGTCTTGTAGTCTGCTGCCAACTTTTTCTCTATCACCTTCAGAGTTTGGGTTTCACGTTGAGGTCTTTAATCCACTGGAGTTGACTTTTGTACAGGGCGAGAGGTAGGGGTGTATTTTCATTCTCTACAAGTGGTGATCCGTTTTGCCAACACACCTTTGCTGAAATGCTGTCTTTCTTCATTGGGGCTTCTTGGCCCCCTTGTCAAATATGAGATGGCCTGAAATTGTATGTGCCAGATTTGGAGTCTTCGGTTTTGTTCATTGGTCAACAGGTCTGTTTTTGTGGCCAGTACCAGGCTGTTTTTAGGACTATAGCCCTGTAGTGGAAAGTTTTGAAGGCTATTATAGAGATCCCCCATGTGTAAGTCTTTTCACTCAGGTTGTTTTTGGCTATTCGGGGTCTTTGTTTTTCCAAATGAAGTTAAGAACATTTTTTGGTTCCAGCTGTGAAGAAACTCTGGGGATTTTGATTGGATTGTGTTAAATCTATACAGAGTTTTGGTGAAAATGGACATTTTACAATGTTAATTTTCACCCAATCCATAGCATGGGAGGTTTTTTCCAGCTTCTGAGGTCTTCTTCATTTAGTTCTTTAAGGGTTTAAAAGTTTTTTTGTTGTAGAGATCTTTTGTGTCTTTGGTTATGTTGTTCCCAGGTGATCTTGTTGTTTTTGAGGCTTTTGTGGAGTGGGAAGGTCTCTTTGAATTCTTTCTCCAGTTGCTTGTTGTTGGTGTAAGAAAGGCCCAATTGAGTTTTTAAGGTTAATTTTGTATCCGCAACTTTGCTGAAGCTATTAATCGGTTCTAGGAGTTTTCTAGTGGTGGAGTTTTTTTAGGATCCCTTAAGTAAACAATCATATCATCAGCAATAGGGATAGCTTGACTTCCTCTTTTCCAAGTAGTACGCCTTTAATATCCTTTTCTTGCCTTATTGCTCTAGCAAGTGTTTCACACTATATTGAAGAGGAGTGGTGACGGGGGGCAGCCTTGCCAAGTTCCGACTTTAAAGGGAATGTTTTCTGTCATTTCCCCAGTTAGGATGATATTGACTGTGGTTTCTGTATATGGCTTTGATTACTTGAGGAATGATCCCTCCAATCCATTCCTTCTAGGACTTTGGTGATTCCCAGGATTTCAGATTTCATCCATTTCTTCTAGGTTTCAAACTTGGTAGAATATAGGTTCTTGTAATTTCCCATATAATTTTCTTGATCTTTTTCCTGTTTGTTGTGATATTTCCTTTTCATCAGATTTGATTGATTTGGAGTTGGTCCTTCTTTCGTTTGTTAACTGGCTAGAGGTGTGTCTATCTGTTTATTCTTTCAAAAACAACTTTTAGGCTTCATTGATTTTTTGTATTGGTTTTTCCTTTGTTTCTATTTCATTGATTCTTCTGCTCTGATTTTTGTTATTTCTTCCTGTCTGTTTGCATTTAGGGTTCATCTCTTGGGGCCTCTCAGTTGCTTTTAGCTTGTAGTGTTAGATCATTCACATGTGCTCTTTCTGTTTTTCTAATGTAGGCAACCAGGGCTATAAACGGCCCTCTTAGGACGGCTTTTAAGGTATCCATAGGTGTTTGTTGTGTTTGTATTGTCATTGTCATTCATTCCAGGATGTTTTTATTTCTTCTTTATCTCTTCCTTGACCATTCATTATTCAGGAGGGTGTTTGTTTAGTCTCCCCTGTTCTTGTAGGTGGGAGAGCTTGTCCTGGTGTTTTAATTGTTGAGCTTTATTTGCACTGTGGTCTGACAGGATGCATGAAATTATTTCAATCTTTTTGTATTTGTAGAGGGTTCTTCTGTGTCCCAGATGTGTCGATTTTGGAGACTGTTCCATGGGGTGCTGAGTAGAAGTGTATTCTCTGGTATTAGGATGGAATGTTTGGTAGAGGTCTATGAGGTCCATTTGGGTGTATCATATCATTCAGTTCAGATGTCTTCTTCTGTTTTATTTCTTTGTCCTGTTTACCTATCCAAGGACTCAGTGGTAGTGTAATCTCCCACTAAGAGTGTACTGGGGTTAGTCTGTGACGTGTAGTCCTGGAGAATTTTCGTTTATGAAGTTTGGGGCACCAGAATTTGGGGCATATATATCATAATTGTGAAATCTTCTTGGTGGATTGTTTTCCGTTGATGAAAATGTAATGGCCTCTTTGTCTCGTCTGATTTCTTTTACGTTGAAGGCTATTTTATCGATATTAAAATAGCAACACCTGTTTTTTTTTTTTTTTTGGTATTGTTTTCTTGGAATATTTTTGTTCCATCCCTTCACTTTTAAGGTGGTGCCTGTCCTGGAAGGTAGATGTGTTTCTTGTTAGACAGCATATCGATAGATTCTGTTTCCTAATCCAGTCTCCCCATCTATGTCGTTGATTGGGGAATTTAATCATTAATATTTTTTTTTATTGTTTTTTTTTATTAATTTTAGTTATTTCTGTATGTGTATGATGTACTGTCTGCATGCAGGTTTGTGCACTCGTGTCCGTGCAATGCCGCGGGAGGTCAGAAGCGGGTCTCCTCGGTCTCTCCTCTCTTTCGGGATTTTTCTCCCCTGGAAATGGAGTTCTCCTGGAATTGGAGTTTCAGAGCGTTCTCTCAGCCGGCCATGTGGGTGCTGGGGAGGCGACCCGGGTCCGCTGTAAGAAGCGGTCGGCGCTCTGAGCGATAGGGCCAATCTCTCCGAGCCTAATCCAATTAATATTGAAGGTTATGACTGACAAGTTTGTGTTGCTTTCCGTTTGCCTTTTTATCCATCTGTGGTTTTGATTTAGGTCTCTACTTCTGCAGTTATGCGTTTTATTGATTTCTCTTTCTGGGTGCCTGGGTTGGTTGCTCTTTCTTCTGTTCGTTGAATTGCGTCAAGTATTCTCTGAAGGGTGGTTTTTCTGGACATGATCGTTCAAGTTGTTTATGTCATGGAAGATTTTTTTCTCTCTCCTTCAACAATGATGGACATTGTTGCTGGGTATAGTAACCTGAGTTGGCATCTATTGTCCCTTAACAATGGGAGTGCTTTGCTCCAGCTCTTCTTGCTTTCATAGTTTTGCGCTAAGAAGACAGTTGTAATTCTGATAGAGGTTTTCCGCTTAGAGTCACTTGTTGTTTTTCTCTTGTGCTTTAAGGATTTTGGTCTTTGTTTTGGGTGTCTAGCATTTTAACTAGGAGGTGGCATGGAGAAGTTCTTTTCTGACCTTGTCTGTTTGGATTTCTATGTGCCGTCTGTATTGGTATTGGTTTTTTTTTTTTTTTTTTTTTTTTTTTAAAAAATTTTTTTTTCTGTTGAAGATCTGATCCATACATGCTCTTGGGATTCTTCTCCCTTCCTCTATACCTATGAATACCTATGATGTGGAGGTTTGATTTTTCATAGTGTCCCACGCTCCTGGTTGTTTTTGTCCATTTTTGTGTATTTTTAAAATTTTTTTCATAATCTTTCCTTGAGGTTTTCGTTGTTCTGTGTTATCTTCCAGTCTGATATTCTTTGTTCTGCGTCCTCAATTCTACTTCTGAGACTTTTTTCATTCTTTTCGCTTGAAGGATGAGTGTGTGATTCCTTTTTCATTCCTCTTCTGTTTCCTTTAGTGTTCTATTTCTTTTGAGCTTCTCGATCTCTTTTTGTAGGTCTTTTGTCGCTGGTTGGTTTCTTTTTCGTTTTCAGCATGGGATCTTTTCAGTGTTTCTACTTCCGTTCTGGAGCTTGTGCTTCTCATTCTCTCTAGTGCCTTCTGAGTTCCTATTCGCTTTTTTTAGTTCTTTAATTTGTTTATGATCTTGTAGTTCTTTAAGTAATGTTTCCCATTGTTTTTCTGATGTCTGTGTCCTGGGGCAGCCCCAGAGGGATCCCACTGCAGGAGTCTTCATAGGGTTGGTTAAAGCTTGGCACGGGAGTATCCGGCCCCTTTCCAGTGTAGTCTCTTCTTCGTGATCCTGGCATATGGGCTTCTCCTTGCCTGTATTCCAATGTGAGTCCTAAATGCCTCTTCACTGTGTTGAAGGCTTGCTTTGCTTGCCTCCTTCAGATGCTTCTTCATAATCTCAGTTGGCGGGGGGTGGCACCTTTCGCTGGGTTCAGGAGATCTCAAATCTCAAGAGTCACACAAGCCTACCTTTAATACCGGCTGGGAGGATAACTCCACCCCCACGGCCACAAGATCCAATCAAGCCAAAGACCACACCTTTAATCCCAGCTGGGAGGATAACTCCAACCTCACAGCCACAAAGGCCAATCAAGCCAAAGACTGCAGGACTGAAGGATCAACAATCAGCTCCCTGAGGCACCCAGTTCCTACCTGTCTCCCCCTCTTCCTTCTGCTGGGCTCAGGAGATCTCAAAAGGTTGACCTTCCTATGACTGAGCTTACTCTTGATGGTTGACCTTCCTATGACTGAGCTTACTCTCCATGGTTGACCTTCCTATGGCCAAGCTTACTCTCCATGTTTGACCTTCTTATGGCCAAGCTTGCTCTCCATGGTTGACCTTCCTATGGCCGAGCTTGCTCTCCATGTTTGACCTTCCTATGGCCGAGCTTACTCTCCATGGTTGACCTTCCTATGGCTGAGCTTGCTTTCCATGGTTGACCTTCCTATGGCTTAGCTTACTCTCCATGGTTGACTTTCCTATGGCTGAACTTCGCTTCCTATTCTCATAGCAGCCATTTTAATATCATGCAATAAACAATAGTAACCTCTGCTGGGAACAGTTTACTTCTAGCTGTTCACAAGGTTTACTTTCAAACCTTCCACTCAGGCTGTTCTCCTCCCTCTCTTACACAGAGTTAAGGGGAGACTAACAAGGGACAAGAGGACTTGGAGGATACTTTGAGACAAATTTGCCTGGTCCCAAAATCAGAAGCAACGCTGCTTCCCGAGCTAGCTTCTCATTGAGCTCAAGCAGCTCAATTTAAATTAAATTCACCAATTTAATGTACTTTACACCTGGGACTAGAGAACTCCCTCACAGTGACCAGGGGAGATCTGTCAGGCCCCACCAGAAATCAGGCAGACCTCGACCACTGTTGACCGCAACAGCTGGGAGGCCTACAGGAGGAGTGTCCTCAGAGAGTGGCCTCTCTGTAACCCACAAAGGCCATCAATGGAAGCGTTCATGTGGACCTAGTGTTTTCCAGGATCCTGGCATTGCCTGGGCCCAGTTTCCTAGTCGCCCTCTCTGGTATCCTGTCTCCCGTGAATGTCCAAGCAAGCCCTAGTTATCAAGAATTTTCAGGTACCATCCCACAACCCCAGTGGACATATTCCAGTTTGGACTGAAACCCCAAATATTTAATGAGGAACACAGATCTACACTTACCTGTGGTCCTTGTAATGTCTACTAACTGTACAGGATGTGGTACCAGACACTCATTGTAATGTCTGAGTCCTGAGGCATCTTGTGGGTTATGATGAATTTGAGGTTTCAGGGCCTTCCTCGCTCTACTGAGGCCAGTTATTTTTCCTGCTCAAGAAATCATCTTAGGATACAAGTTACATCATGCAGGGGACAGCCTTGAGCTTAATTTCAGTTTTTAAAATACATTTATTTGTGAATTACTGTTTGAAATATTTACAGTGATGTTCATATCATATATGCATAAATTTATGCAAATTAAAAAGATATTGGTACAGTGAAATTAGCATAAAATTACAGTTTAGTTATTTTTTTAATATTTTACTTTATATATTTATTTTACTTTATATATTTATTTTATTTTATGTGTATAAGTATATTGCCTGCATGTAAGTGTACTCGTGTCATGTAGTACCCACAGAGATCAGAAGAGGGCTTTGATTCCCCTGGAACTGGGGTCATGGATGGTTTTTAGCTGGCGTGTGGGTTACAGGGACCAAGCCGGGGTCCTCTGGGAGGACAGCAAGTGTCCTTAACCCCTGAGCCTTCTCTCCACTCTGCTTAGTATCTTTTATGGCATATAGATTATGTTAGGTTTTTGGAGAGGGAGAAGGAAGGAGTTTAAAGTTAAGAAATAAGAAGAAGAGCCAGACCTGCAACAGGCAAAGAATGTATACTTATCAGAATAAGCATACAGCAGAAGTAGGACAGATACTCTATTACTGTGCGGTGTGGCGCCTCTGCCAGCTAATGAATAGAGGTGGAAGGTTTTATTCCCTGAGTCCAGCTGGAGTGCATCAGTTGCCAAGGCCCAGCTTGGGTAATTTGAAAGCCTTCTTTTGATTCCTTGGGCTGAGCAGGGCAGTATCTCAAGGCTGTAAGACACGTGGCTCCATAAACAGACTGCCTCAGTCCAGTCCTGGGAGTGACCGGTTGATAAGGCCAAGTGACCAATTTAGGGCTAGCCAGTCACTTTCAGGGATTTGTAGCTCCCAATGGGGCTTATGGCTCTTTAGTTATTTTACATAGTCCAGCAGGTTGTATTTATAAAAATGATGTGCAGGCTACATTTATATACTGTTCTTTAGTAAATTAAGAAATTTTCATGAGTAATTTTGACTATAACCATGTTTTGAGACAAGGTTTAACTCTAGCCCAGGCTAGCCTGGAACTCACTGTGTAGCCCAACCTGGCCTGGAACTCAAGGCAATCTTCCTGCTTTAGCCCCCTGAGTGCTAGAATTATGGGCTGAACCGCCATGCATGGCTAATGACCATTTCTTGCTTTATGCAGCATCCCCCTCCTCTTGCCTCTTCCACCATCATCTCCATTATCTTAGGGTGAAACTATATTGTGATTATAATAAATTTTCAGCAGTGGCTCCACAGTCTGTGAAGCACTATCAGCTAGTGTTAAATACTACTCACAATGAGCTCAAGATAGCAGCCGTTTTCCTGGATTCTGCTTTGCGAAGCTTACATCATCATCTGTTAATATTGCATGTCCAATCCCCACTGGGGACCAGACACTGCATTAATCTAAAAATATACATCCTTTTCCACTATGCTTTCTGAGTTGTCTGAAAAACTCATTTAACTGCATACTCATATGTAAGTGTATGTGTGTGTATATATGTATGTGTATATATCAGTAACAACGGAACATGGGATGAGATGACAGCTTCATTGACATTCAGAGGGCTTGGGCTGGTTTTACTACACAGAATCATAACATTGCCTTTGGAAAACAAACAACTGATTTCATTGCTCTTCCACACTTAGAATCCCCTGGCAGCTTCTTGATACCTGTGGGAGGAAGTCTAGATTTCATGGAAGTATAGCTTAGAAACAAACTCAGCCTGCTCCTCGTCTCTCCACTCACAGAATCTCCCTTACGTACGCTTTGCTCCAAAGACAGCTAGCTATCTCTTGCTGCAGGCAGCCTTCTGTGTCTCTACATTCTGCATTATATGTTCCACTAGCTTTGGATCACAAATATTATAGCATAGGCTAACCATGCGTTCACTATGTAGCCAAGGATAACCTTAAATTTTGTTCTTCCTTCTTTCACCTCTTGGGCGCTAGTATTACAGGTATATGCTTCCATGCCCGGTTTATGTGATGCTGAGGATTGAACCCAGGTCCTCAGCATACTAGGCAAGCACCTTCTACCAACTGAGCTACATTCCATTCCCACTCCTCATAAATATTGTTGCTAAAAATCTTGTATCTGTACTGAATGGGTGCAGGCATTTCCCCTCATTATTCCCTAACAGTAGAGTAGAGCAACTGTTTACATAATAGTGACATTGCATAAGGTATGATTAATAGCCTAGGTTTGAGTTAAGGTATACAGGAGAGTATGTCTAAATTATATGAGGGTGTTAAGACACACCAGACAAAGGATTTGAGTGTCTGCAGATATCAATATCCAGTAGGATCCAGAAGCCATCACTTTGGAACGCTGAGGGACAACTGAAGACCTCCTGCCAAGGCTCTTCACAAGCCTAGCTTTTGACCTGCTATTCTTGTTGCCAGGAACTCTGCCCCCACCCCCAATCTCCCAGTAGATTCATGTATCTTTTGACTTACTTTTATTGGTATATATTCATAGTATATAGTATTAGATTTTTAAAAGACAGTACTTTTCAGATTTACCATGTACTTGGACCATATCTGCATATCTTCCCCTTTCCCTCCCCTTCTTTCCTCTTCTGCAAGTCTACTTCCTTTCCCTAGTTTCCCTTCTTCCATAAAACACACACACACACACACACACACACACACACACACATTTATGTATCAATGTAAAATCTAGGATCTACAAATGACAGAAAACATGTAGTGTTTTTCTTAGCCTGGCTTATTTTGCTTAACATAATTATCTCAAGTTGCATCTATTTTCCTACGAACAACATATTCTCATTCTTCTTTATAGTTGAGTAGAATTCCATGTCTATATATAGCCACGTGCTTTTTATCTGTTCATCTGTTGACAGACACCTATGCTGATACTGTGATGTGGCTATTGCAAACAGCATCGCACTAACCATGGATATGATATACACATCTTGAACATGATGCTCAAACCTCACTACTGTCACATCTTCCCTGGCTTCCTGAGCTAGATTTAGACTGGCCTTATTTTATATATCCTCAGTATGTTTTAATATGTCTATTGAGCAATTTTCAACCACAAATGAAGCATCATCTGTAAACATCCAAATGAAAACACATTCAAAGCTGAGGCAATTGCCTTATATATCTTTGTAATCCCAAGACCTGGCATGGTAGTTGTGTAAATGTAAGTGAATGAATGAATGGAAGACAGAGACACATTCCTAGAAATGAACCTATGCTTTTCTCACAAGACAACCAAAGACAAGCAGATCTTCAATGAATTTTCCATAAAATGAACATGAAATTACTGTAGAATCCATAGGTATATATCTAGGCATCTATTCACATGGGTAGCATCTATCATTTCCAAAAGGAATTTGTCTCTGATATAATTCAGTCACCTAAAATTCTAAGGCTCATCATTTCTCTGTAGCAAGGCTAAGGAAATCAAGCAGTTAAGAGACCAAGCATGCACTCAGAGTTAGAGGACTCACATTTATTTCAGCCAGCAGACCCAGAGGAGGTAATGCTCTGAAGTTCTGGGCACCAAACTGCAGCTTTCCATAGGTTTTTAGAGTGACCCCTGCTTCATTTCTGTTACAGCATTGGAAAATTTAAATTACAATCTATGTAATCAACAGACCATAGTAGAGAGGGGAAACTCTTTCTATGGCCACATAGTCAAGCACGTTTACAGAGGCAGATACTAAGAGCACCGGTTAGAACATTCTTTACAGCAAAATGCATTGCTGGAGCTTTAGCAAGCAGGATAATTGCCGACAGGTATTCTGCCAGATAACTGAGGCATTTGTTCCTTAAGATAACTTTGAGGGGGCTGGAGAGATGGCTCGGTGGCTAATAGCTCCAGATGCTCTTGCAAAAGACCCAAGTTATATTTCCGGCACCCACATGGCAGCTAACAACCATCAGTAACTCCAGTTCCAGAGGAATCTGAAGTCTTCTGACCTCCGTGGGCATTCCACAACATGAGTGCACTTACACACATGCAGTCAATACACTCATACACATAAGGAAATAAAAATATTGAATAAAGACTTTTTTAAAAAAGATAACTTTGGGTGTTGTCCATTATAGTGAGTATTCATAAAACCACTATCAGGTGAGCACTATATCCTAAAGTATAAAATTAGTCTTTAAATGATGAAAATAATATAAAACATACATAAAGTAACATTAAATGCATAGGTATATTTCCTTTCCTATTCAACATGATTTAAAAAACAGTCAAGACCTTTAATCCTAGCACTTGGGAGGCAGAGGCAGGTGGATCTCTGTGAGTTCAAGGCCTGCCTGGTCTACAAAGTGAGCTCCAGGCCAGCTGGGACTAAAGGGAGACCCTGTCTCAAAAAAGACAAAAAAAAAAAAAAAAAAAAAGCAGTCAAGAGAAATGAGGCCTTGAAAAGAACGAGAGTGGACGCAGTGCCCTGGAAGGATCGAGTCTACAGGGTAGTCTTGTCTCAGTCCAAAAATGGAGGATTGGAAAATATGAGAGCTCAACATGATGTAGGCCTGAGCACAGGTGCAATGTGCTGTAAGCCTGGAGCTTAGCTGATCCACTCCCATGTCCAAAGTGGAATTATCAAATGACAGGGGGATGTGGGTAGTGACAAGTGAGGTAGATTCTTCACTCTTCCTGTTGAGTCATGCTTCAAACAATGTCTCCACGGTGGTCAGAGTACCAAAGGAAGTGACTTTAGTTTGTGGCTGGTTTATTATTGGAAACTCTATCGTGGCACCACCTCTCATTGTGGCTTTCCTTTCTTTCTGGCTTCATAAATTTCCCTTAGGTTTGCAGCTGGGTGAGTTATTCTCCATGTACTTTCCCAGTCTGGTGTTTGTGCAGTGTCACAGGGAAAAGTTAATATGTGCTTCTCGCTGCCTCGGGGACTCCAGTGCAGCTCTGGTAACGATGGAATTAATCTATCAGTGTGGTCTCTAAAAGCACCTCTAGGCCAGATTTTTGAACAACAGGCAGAGGGGAATAGAAAAGATCTGTTGGCATCATCATCATTATCTAAATGGATGCAAATGGAGCCAAATGAAAACAGTCTGCTTACTGGAGGATAAGCATCAAAGGACCTGCTGTTTGCATGTTTTACAGTAATGGCTTATCCAGAAGGAATGACTGGGGGTGTGTGGTTACTGTGCTTTGGGAAGATAATTGGTCCCCACATCTATTTTTCATCATCTCGATGGGGTCTAGAAGATAGCTAAGCCCACATTTGTGGGCTTCCAACATGGAAGAGTGTTTTGGTAGTTTAGGAAAACTTGGCCTGAGTTCCAGTGAGCTGAGTTCCATTAACAATCTTTTCCTGTTTCCTCATGTTAAATGTGGCCTTTTCAGACTGAGTAGATTTACTGACCACTGAGTGTCTTCCAGGTACAGGGCTAAGCTCTTGTTACACATTTCATCATTTAACTCTCGCAGCCCTTGAAGGTAGAGCCGTCATTATTCCAACTTTACAGAGAGAAGTCAAGTTAACAGCCCAGTTCACACAGTAAATGGCTAATTCAAGATATAGAAACGTATATGCCTGACTTTAAAGCCTGAGTTGTGGGCATGTAAAATAACTTCTTTTTCTACTTAGGAAGCATCTCTGTTTCAACTCATTCATTCAGTAAAATTTACTGAGCACTTGCTGTCAGGTAATCGTTAAGCACACGGATAAAATGCAATTCAAAAGTTGTCCTTGATTCCAAGTGCAGGATTGGCCACTCATTCTCAACGAGTCAATGAAAGGAATCAAATTGTTAGTGGAAAACAGAGAAAGATTTACTCGGTGTGGCCATATAGGGACGAGGGGCAGAGAGACGCAGCAAACCAACCCCCCATGTCTGACTTCTGGGTCCTCACTTGATGGTAGGGTTTAAATAGGAAGCAAGAACTATGCATAGCTCAGTGTGGGCCTCTGTTGACTGCAGCCTCAGCTCCAGTCTCTCCTGCAAGGTCTTGTAGGTACTTTAACTGCTAAGCTATCTCTTAAACAGAGGATCCTGAGGGTACTCTAAGAAAATAAAATCATTTAAGAATTTAAAAATGTTTGTTGAGAATATCACACATGCCTATGAAGTGTCTTAATCAAATTTGACCCCATTCCCTCCTTTCCTGTACTTACTGCCCCACCCCCATACACGACTTTCCCCTCCCAACTAAATTCATGTACTCTTTTTTTTCTTTTCTTTTTGACCCTGTCTCAAAAAGACCAAACAAAAAAAAAAAAAAAAGAAAAAAAAAGTAGAAAAAAAAGGTACTGGATACTGAATTTACGTTGGGAGGGGTGAGAAAGTGTGTATGGGGAGTGGGTGCAGCTATATTAGTACAGGAAGAAGGAGGGAATGGGGTCAAATTTGATTAAGACACTTCATAGGCATGTGTGTGATATTTCAACAAACATTTTTAAATTCTTAAATGATTATTTTAGTTCTTAGAGTACCCTCAGTGATCCCTCTGTTTTTAGTTTAAGAGATTGCTATTAGCTTAGCAGTTTTAATAGTGCACCTACAAGACTTGCCGGAGGCAGGAGAGGACTGGAGCTGAGCTGCGTGCAGTCCAACAGAGGCCCACAATGAGCTACTGCATAGTTTCTGCTTTCCTATTTAAACCCTAACCATCAAGTGAGGACACCAGAAGTCAGACATGGGGGGTTGGGTTGCTGCGTCTCTCTGGCCCCTTTCCGTCCCTATATGGCCACACACGAGTAAATCTTTCTCTGTTTTCCACTAACAATTTGATTCCTTTCATTGACTCGTTGAGAATGAGTGGCCAATCCTGCACTTGGAATCAAGGACAACTTTTGAATTGCATTTTATCCGTGTGCTTAACGATTACCTGACAGCAAGAGTGCTCGTAATTTACTGAATGAATGAGTTGAAACAGAGGTATGCTTCCCTAAGTAGATAAAAGAAGTATTTTACATTGCCCACACCTCAGGCTTTTAAAGCAGGCATATCCGTTTCTATATTCTTGAATTAGACTTTCCTTGTTGTGAACTGGGCTGTTAATTGACTTCTCTCTGTAAAGCTGGAAATTAATGACGCCTCTACCTTCAAGGGCTGCGAGAGTTAAATGATGAANTGCCTTGTCTCAAAAAGACCAAACAAAAAAAAAAATCCCTGTAGTCCCAGCTCTCCTGAAACTCACTCTGTCGACCAGGCTGGCCTTGAACTCACAAAGATCCACCTGCCTCTGCCTCCCAAGTGCTAGGATTAAAGGTGTGTGCCTCCATGCCAAGCCATGTACTCTTTTATAACCAACTGGGTACACTTAGTGCTGCCACTATATGCCTGGGTCTACGGCCATCCAATAGAACGTGGCCATCCTCTCAGGCAATGTATCTTTGAAGAAAACTGACTCTTCCTCTTCCCCAGCGATCATAAGTTCCTCAGTTACTGGTGGGACTTCATGATTCCTCCCACATTCATGCTGGGAATTTGTTGGACTTGACCTTATGAAGGGCTGGTAGATAGATTCATAGCAGCTGAGAGTTCATGTGTGCATTGGTCCTGTTATGTCTGGAAAGCAGTTTCACACAGTCTTCCACTACTTCTGGCTTTACAATTTTTCTGTCCCTTCTTCAATGATGCCTGAACCTTGGGAGGAGGAATGTGATGTAGACGAGTTATTTAGAGTTGAACACTGTATAGACTTGTATTCTTTGCACACTGATTAGTTGTGACTCTCTATCTTTCTAAAAAACATATTATTTTATTTTTATGTCTATAAGTCTATTGCCTCTATGTATGTAAGCACACCTGTGTTATGCAATACACATGGTGATCAGAAGAGGGTGTCACATTCTCTTGGAACTGGAGTTACTGACATTATCTGTCATGTGGGTGCTGGGAATCAAACCTGGGTACTTTGCAAGAGTAGCCAGTGCTCTTAACTGCTGAGGCATCTCTCCAGCCCCCACTAAATCTCTATCTTAGTCATCATCTACTGCAAAAGAAACGTCTATGATAAGGGATGAGTACCTTTAATTTCAGAAGTCAGGAAGCAGAAACGTGGATATCTGTGAGTTCAAGTCCAGCCTGGTCTACATCACAAATTCCAGGCCAGCCAGAGCTACAAAGTGAGACCCTGACTCAAAAAACAAAACAAACAAATCAACCCCCCCCAACATATAAAAAAAGAAAAACAAAAAAGATAAGTATTTAGAGGGCTGGAGAGATGGCTCATCCATGAGGGGTGCTTATTTCCCTTGAAGAGGACCAGGGTTTGGTGCCCAGCACCCATATCAAGCAACTCACGATTTCCTGTAACTCCAGTTCCAGGGGATCTAGCACCCTCTTTTGGGCTCCTGGATACTTGTCAGATGTGCACATGAACTCATGCAGACACACACACATTCACGTAAATTAAAAAAGTAAATACTACCTCCCAGCTCTACCACTCTGGGCATATACCCAAAGGACGCCATATCCTGCTGTGCAGATACCTGCTCATGCATGCGCATTGCTGCTCTATTCACAGAAGGTAGGAAATGGAAACAGCCTAGACGTTCATCAATTGATGAATGCATAATGAGAATGCGGTACACATGCACAATGGAATTTTACTCATCTACATAGAAAAATGAAAATTTTAGGTAAACAGATGAAGCTAGAAATAATCATTTGAGTGAGGTAATTTACACCCAGAAAAACAAATGCTGCATGTTCTTGCTCACATGTGGATCTAGATTTGAATCTTCACAGAACTGTATGTTTAAGTTGAAGTATCTGTAGAAATTAGGAAACTAGAGAGGGACCCTGAGCAGGTGGTAATAATAATTAAAGGAAGGGTAGTAGTAGGTAGAACACAGGTGTTGATTTACATTTGATTTCTCTAAGTGGTTAAAGATAACCACCAACATAATGCTGATTAAATATATATACATATATATAGAGAGTGCTATATATAGACAGATATAGACACACACACACACACACACACACACACACACACACGTTGGTTTGAATGAGAAATATCCCCCATAGACATCAAGTATTTGAACAGTGAGCCCCAGTGCAGAGATTAGGACGTATGTTCCTGCTGACAGAAGCATGTGTCTGGGGGCAGCTCTAAGAGTTCATAGCCTGGCCCCACTTCCAGCTTTCCCATTGCCTCTCTCTCTCTCTCTCTCTCTCTCTCTCTCTCTCTCTCTCTCTCTCTCTCTCTCTCTCNGGAGTCCGTAGCCCCCGGCCAAACAGAGGTAAGTGGACCTGCGTGCCTGTAAAAACTGGGAGTAGGCCATATCAAGAAGAGGAGTGATAAGGCCCTGATGTTCAAAGCAACGTTATGTAAGCAGTGGGAAAGATGCATAGTGAGCAACCGCACTATGTGTAAGTTGTAACAAAATGAGGAGTCTCTGGAAGTACAAAGAGAGAAAGTGTTTTACCAAAGGCCGCTAAACCAGTAAAGCAAATAGAGGTCTCCCTGAGTCAAGCAAGACACCACCATCAATATCAGCTACACATAAACAGCCTGGAGATACTGTGAAACAATGGCAGCCAAGTGTCTATATATATATCCCAAGTCTATTTGGCTATTGGCTTTCTCCTTGAGGAATAACCCACGCGAATGCCACAGGAGAAGCTAGTCCTGTAGTGAGGTAAGGAGGAGGAGGGTTATAGGGGAGGGATCACAGTGAAGACCCTGTCAGAAAGTTGTTATGGCAGAAAAAGGAGCTGTAATTCAGATGGATTTACGGATACCATAGCAAACATATTGTGTGGCTATACCAAGTGAACCTACATAAAACAGTAGTACTGGGTGGTAAAAAAAGGAGCCTGATATCAGCTAACGTACTTGGTGGGCTGCATTTGTAGACGAGGAACTGTAATTCTGGACAAACGGTCAGCCGCATGAAAAGGACGAAAAGCCAATCAAGTTGACACAGGAGGTAACAGACATAGCACCGAGGAGAAAGTAGACTGTTGTATTCGTCTTGTGGCCCACCTTGACCCGCTAGTTCTAAAGGCCAATAAGGGAAAAAAGTCGCAGTCAAGAAGAGGCAGGGTAGTATATGTAAAGGAGGGAAGGGAGGCTGTGGGGATGGTGGGGTGTGAGAAATGGGGTGAAAACTAGCCTCATATAGTCTGGTACACAGTGCATCTTATGATCAAGCGGATATGAGTTGTGAACATACATAGGCCCCAGCAATTGAGTGAGTGTGTACAGCACATAAGCTAGATTTGGTTGGGACACAAAAGCTGGCTATCAGAATTGTATTTTTTCCAGAAGAATAAAGATGCATTGTGATAACTAAGGAAACCTAAATTGTTACTTACTGTTTAAGAAGAGTTAAGAGAAAGTAATGGAGACGTAGTTAATAGGGAAGGAGAGGAAGGGAAAGGGAGAGGGGGAAAAAAGGAAAGAGAGGGAAGAAAAGGAAGGGAGAGAGAAAGAGGGGGGGAAGGGGAGGGGAGGGAGGGGAAAGAGAAAGAATACTACCACATCCCCAATCCCAACCATCTTCTTATTCACTCTTTTTCCTCAGTCTTTTCCTAGTCCAGTTACACTGTAAGTTTTGAGACATCTGGGATAAATAGTAACTTCTTTTGAAATAATGGCTTTCCCGAACTAGCTCAAGGTCTATCTAACTAGCTCCATTTTGGCTACAGCAGCCATTTTTAGATATCCTTAAGTGTCTGTTAGAATTGACTTAGTTTAAAGAAACTGGTCATAAGCTTCTCCCCCAGCCCGCTGCTTGTAGCTAAAAGATAACCACTGGAATATATGGCCAGAGGTCTGCAACCAATCATCAGACACCAGCCACCCCTAGTCTCAGAAGTGCCCGAAAAGGTCCAGTGACCTAAGAGCCAAGATTAGACATAGGCCCACTGGTCCTGGGTTACCAATATTAAATTTATCTTTCAAATGGACCAACGGAAGGCTGGTCCAAATATCTGCCCAATGCATTAAACTCTGCTTAATCCAATGAATTTAAAAAAAGTTAACAAGCCTGTTCTGTACCTCCCCCCAGATTCTGTATAAGAGACCATGTGCCTGTGAGCTGGAGTCACTGCTTTCTGGCTTGCATGCTGGAATGCACAGCCTCAGTGCACGGATCCCTTTGTTCCCGTTTCTTCTCTTCTCTCAAAACCTTCTCTGCTTCCAATAAAAACATTTTTTGGATCTTCGTCGGTGTGTTGGTGTGGATTCTCGAACTCTTACACTTCAAGACCAATCTGGGCTACATAGTTGAGTTGTAAGCTACAAAGCAAACAACAAAAGAATCCCCTGAATTGAACTGGAAACCCCCTTGTAATAGTGACCCTTTTTCTGTTGCGGTGATAAAACACCATGACAGGGGCTGAAGAGATGGCTCAGCAGTTAAGAGCACCAAGAGCTGCTCTTGAGAGGACCCCAGGCTGGATTCCCAGCACCACAGGGCGCTAAGAACCGTCTTTAACTCCAGTTCCAGGGGATCCGATGTCCTCCTTCTGGACTCGGAGGCAATTGCCAAACCCCCACGGGTGCAACCAACCTGGCATGCGGGGCAGTACACTCAACACACAAAATAGTATAAATAAATTTTTTATTTAAAAAAAATCATAAGTTCAAAAAAAACCACCATGACCAGGGAGCGTATAAAAGAAAGAGTTTATCGAGTTTACAGTTCCAGAGGCTCAGAGCCATCATGGTGGAGAGGAATGGTCGCAGAGGTGGCTGAAGCATGGAGCAAAAAGCAGAGAGGTTCACATCTTCAAGCATGAGCAGAGGTGGTGACTGGAAAATCTGGCAAGGCGTAAGAAATCTCAAGGGGTTCAGCTTAGACTCCCCCAAAACAGCGCCACCAAAAGGGGGATGAAATGTTAAAGACTTGAAGCATATGGTGGGGGGGTTCTCATTCAAACCACCAAGCCACTTGTCTTCTGCACACACAGCCTTTGGATACTTAGCAGCACTAGTGTTTCTAGGAACAGATCCAGGGAAATGCTAGTTTGACACATAGCAAGATTTTAGGGAAGGGGAGTACGAAGAGTTCCATAATTGATAGTTGGATACCAGCATCTACAGGAACCAGAGCAACTGTATATTCACTTTGGAACTAGGCCAAAAGGTCAAATAATGATCAGGCCACTTAGTATAATGACAGCCAGTTAATCCCAAGTTAGATAGATTTACCTCCACCCAGAACTGATCCTGTGATTAATTTTCACACCTAGTTTACTATGTTCCAGATGTTATTTTATGTGGCTTTGAAAAAAAGTCCCTAAGATGTGTATCTTACCAGGCCCATCTTGCAGAGTTTTAAAAAAATTAAAAATAGAAGCCAGGTATGCCGGCACATGCCTTTTAAAGTCCCAGCACTTGTAAAGCAAGAGGCAGGCAGATCACTATGTGATTGAGACAAGCCTGGGATGGTCTTACACAAGGAGTTCCAGTCTAGCTGGGCTACACATTTAGTCCCTATCCTCTAAACAACCAACTTAGAAAATATACAAAAGCAATGGCGGAACATGGGGATTTCTCCCATGACGTTAGTTATGAAGGCACAGAACTGGGAAGGGCTGCCTCTCAGGGTGGGCGACTCCCAGAAATTATGAAAGATACGTGGGAAAAAAGGAACCATGTACAGATGGCTTGATCGATCGATTGCTTGATTGAGACAGGGCTACTATGTAAACTTGGCTAGCTAGAACTTGCCTATGCAGTCCAGCTGGCCTTGAAGTCCCAGATATCCAACTGCCCCTGCTTCCCAAGTGCTGGGATGAAAAGCCCCACCACACCTGGCAATAACATTTACTATTATTAATGGATTTTCTTTTTTCTAAACAAAGCCTTGCTGAGTAGCCGAGGTTACCTTTAACTCAGAGTCCTGCCTAGCCCTGCCTCGCTGCCATTTTAGGGCTGAGACTTTAAATTATGTTTTAATTAATTTATTTTTATTTTACAGTATGAGTGTTATGCCTGGATGTGTGTAAATGCAACACTCTGGTCATGCAGTGCTCATGAAGCAGAATACAAAAGAGGACATCATATCTTCCTTTTTTTTACATTTATTTGTTTTTTTTTTACTTAGCGTTTAACACTAGGTGAGTATCTATCCGCTAAGGTTAACGTTCTAGGAAATGAGTCTCTTTTTTTTCTTTTTTCTTTTTTTTTTTTTTTTGTTCTTTTTGAGCCAAGGGTCACTGTACCCAGCTTCCTAACTCACTTTGCAGACAGGCTGGCCTTTGATACTCACAAAGGATCCACCTGCCCTGGCCTCACCAAGTGCTAGGGATTAAAGGCATGTGCTACACGCCCGGAGTCCCTCTTTTTTATTTGAACAATAAGTATAGCTTCACGCAGATGTGCCAGTACTCTTTCCCAAAAAAAAAAAAACATATACTCATGCACCTGTGGTTACAAAATTCTTCTCCTCAATTCCACTTCAGAACTGAGAAGATGAGTCCCATTTCCTGACTTCAGATCTGCTTTTGTTAACATGCCCAGACGTCTGGGCCTGCATGGCTGATCCACAAAGCTCTGCATCTGAAACTTCCAAAGCCTAGCAGCCTCACAGAGCCTGCTGTACCCTGTGCTCCCAACCCCAGACCATAAGAAGACCACTGTTTCCAGTTCAGAGTCTGCATGAGTAGGAGAGTGAGCTGTAGAGTGTCAACTTACACGGGACAGCATACGGGGCCTTGCGCCTCTTTCTGGCTACTCTTCCAGCCTGGGAGCTCAAGTATAGGCTGTGCCAGCTTGGGAGGGCCAAAGCTTATTTCACCACCCCAGGGCATTATCAGGATTTATGCTTCCGGCAATTCACGCCACTTCCTCTCCACACCCAACCAACTTCCTGCAGTGCCCCCTGCAGGACCGGAGACAGCTAAAGCTCCTTCCTAGTGTGTCTTCATTTTCCCAGGAGTCAGCTGCAGGTTTCCCCAGGCTTACTGTGACTCTGTCTCTGGGTGGAGACAGCAGGCTCCCTAGGGAGCCCCAACTTCACTCCATCATAGGCAGTCCCTGCAGCTGCCAGGCTCCTGGCTGTCTCTTAGATTCAACTCAAATAAGCGCCTCAGTGGCCACTCTCACAAGCACACCAGTGATTCCCACGCTGCAGCTGGCACAGCAGAAGTTCTGTTGCCTGCTAGAAAATTGGTAAAAAACAAACCAAAACCTAAACAAAACCAAGTAAAACAAAGCAATAAAACAAACCAAAAAAGACACAAAGTACAACAGATTTTCCAAAATTTAAACCATTGTCCTTTATTTATTTAAGAAAACAACACTGAGATGCCTTTTGTGGAAGTCACTTTCCTTGTTACTATGACAAAATGCCAGCACATGTGATAAAAGTAAAAAATATTTTCTTTGGCTCAGTGTTCTAAGGGGACAAACAGTCCATTATGACGGGGAACACAGTAAGACAGCATGTGGCTCAGCTTATAAAATCTAGGGGGGAAGAGGTGGTGGTAAGGGAAGAAGAAAGAATAGAGATGATTGGAACTTGAGAGGCCAGGAAACACAGAGTGTAAGATGATGCCCCCAAAACCTCATGAGAAATTCACATATACTGTCTGAACATTGGTGCACAGGTTGTACAACCTGGTAGCTGTGTGGCAAGGAACACAATGCAAGGCAGAGATTATCTTCCTTTGAATAGTTGGTGAGAACAATCCAAGTGACTCTCAAAAGAAAGCAAGCTGGAGATGGAGAAATGGTTCAGGAGTTAGGAGCACCCACTGCTCTAGCAGAAGACCTCGGTCAGTTCCTATCACCAACATGGCAGCTAAGAACTTAACCCAGGCGTGGTGGCACACGCCTTTCATCCTAGCACTTGGGAGGCAGAGGCTGGCAGATCTCTATGATTCAAGGCCAGCCTGGTCGACATAAGTGAGTTCCAGGACGCTAGGGATAGAGGGAGACCCTGTCCTTAAAAAAGAAAAGAAAAGAAAAAGAGAAAGAAAAAAGAAAAGAAAGAAAGAAAAGAAGAAAGGAAAAAAAGAAAGAAATGAAAGAAAGAAGAAAGAAAGAACACAGGCTATCTCCAAAGCTCTTTTTTATCTACCAGAAATAGAGAATTAGGCCCTACTGTTCAGAGTGGGATATGCTTCAGGGATGGGACTTTGATTAATGGAACAGGAAATGACCTGCAACTTTCTATCTGAAGTTAAGCACTCATAAGGCTAGACAATGTGCACATTGGTACAAGAGAAAAATCAATCGCTCGTACAACCCAATGCTGAACTCTAACAGCCATGATGAGATGCCCAGCAAACTACTTTAACTGATACAGTAGAGGCATGTGGTCCTGGGGGATGATGAACAATTATCTAATTGTACTTGGAACCCTCTCAAAGAAGTGAACCTACGAGAGCCACTGTAAACCAGAACTCAGCCAAATGCAAAGGGCTGGAGAAGGACATAGAGCCCAGAGAAAAGCCCATCAGGGTCATAGCTCTAGACAATGAAATTTCTTGACCAGGTCTAACTATGGAATCTTTATTAAGACGATCATATCGTATGTCACTCATCAAAAAAAAAAGCTACGCTATGCAAAAGATGGAGGTCACTGGAGAATCCTACAACTGGTCAGATGTAGAACATATACATCTGAAAGGTCCCCCATTCCTAGGAGACAACAATCTACAAATGAATCTCTGCACACAGAGTGAGGGGCAGAGAGAAGCGAGTGACCCTCAATTCTCATCAGTAAAGCAAACAGAAGGCCACAACTAGTCAACTCCAAAGAATGGGGACCCCCAGAGTGTATATCCCTGGACGGGGCCCCTACAATAAACCTCACCTACCCACAGATCAGGGATAATTTTTGTAACATGAGGGATGAAAAGATTGCAAGAGCAAGGGCTGGTTCATGAACATGGAGAATCAGTGACTTCAAATCGACTGTGAGCCTTCACAATAAACCTGTGGCAATGTAAGATCACAGGACCCATGCGAAGAAGGACCGGGTCGCCAATGGAGCAAGAGGGGACTGAGACCCTAGAACTGAAAAACTATAAAGCTGACTACTGTTTGGTGAGGAAAAATATGGCTTATCTAGGATTCCTGGATATACTGACTATATTAACAGCGGATCTAAGTTTGCACAGAAAGAGCTTCTGGGTTTGGGAGCTTGTTGGATAGTGCTTAGCTGGATGTTGTAAAGCATTTCTGATAGGGGTTGGGGCATGAGGGACTGGGTTTGATTGGGAACAATTGTATGAGATTGTACAATTGCTCAACAAACAAATTAAATTGAAAAAGAAAAAAGAAAAGAGTGCACAGGGAAAACCTGCCAGGGATAAACCCTCAAGACTCGCACCCAGGCCCACTTCTTCCAGTTAAGCCACGCCTGTACAACATCTGCAAATAGCATCCATCCCCAGCTGAACCAAGTGTAAAACACTTGAGCCTGCAGGGGACACTGTAAATCCAATCCACAACAACTTTCTTTTATAAAATAATGGTCAAGACAGCATTGGTTGCAGGCTTAGCAACCACACTGGACAGTCTCGCATCAGACCAAGACCCAAGGAGCATGAGAATTGGTACATACACAAGTGCTGGAAATTTGGCCCAGGTTGACCTGGCTAAAGCTTCTGTAACTAAATGCTATAAGTCTATAGATTTTCATAATGAAGGAAAGCCCTTGGGTTTCCTTAAGAGCATCACCAAGTTCTTCAGATAGAAATGGCCTTCCCCTCCTCACTGATGTATTGCCCCATGTATCTAACACATTGCCACATACTGAAAGGATCTTTGTAAATGGGTATAGTGGCACTAATAATTGGTGATCACTTACAAACCTATTGGAAAATGCATTCTCCCAAATCTATTTCAAATTTCTTTCTCCCAGCTAAGGACGATTCAGTGCATAGAAGTGATTTATAACGCCTTTTATGGGTAGGTTTTGACTGTCAGAATATAGTCCATACTAACAATATACCCCTTCAAATAGTGAAGAATAGGTATAAAATAAATAAAAAGTTTAAAAACCTTGGGTTTTTGATTTGGGGTGTGTACAGGTTTATGCATGCATAGAAAAATTTCCTTATGCAACAGATGGTGATTAACACAAAGAACCACACCGGAAGGGTGCAGAGAACAAAGGCTGCAGAGTGCTGATCCATTAATAGGACACCAATCTCAACCGCGGCTCCCAAGGCCAGGGGCCGTTGTGGAAGAGGGGCAGAGACAGATTCTAAGAGCCAGAGGGGGTGGAGGGCGGCTGATGACCTCAAGGAAACAGAATTTTTTTTTCAATAGTGTTCAGTTGCTCGGGTGAACACAGCAGCAGTGTGACAGCATGCAGAAGTCCTATATAAGCTTAAGCCAGACGAAATCCCAGCTTGGGAAAGTGAGTCAGAATCCCCAACTCTACCTAAGGAAGTGCTGACAACCGATATGAAACTCTTAATATATTTATATTTGCCAGGCTCTCCAGTGGATGAACCCATAGCAAAGAGCATTTGGGGACACAAACTGGACTCTATAGGTTTTTAAATTGGTGTGTGTGTGTGTGTGTGTCTGTGGTCCGTGTCTGTGTCTTTGTGTCTTTGTGTCTTTGTGTTTGGTGGGGAGTTATAAAAGGGGGTGCAGATGCAGGGGTGGGGGTGCACGCCTTCAAATCCAGCACTTGGGAGGCAGAGTAGGTGGATGGCTTTGTGAATCAGGCCAGCCTGGTCTACAGAGCGAGCTCCAGGACAGCTGGTGCTACAGGGAACCCTGTATCAAAATACACCCAAAAAAGATAAACTAAAAAAAAAGGGGGGAGGGTGCAGATTGGGTGGAATTAAAATAATGATCAAAATATATTGTGTACATTTCACAAAAATTAAAGTAAAAATTAATAAAAAACAAATGTTTAAAAACTGTAGGGTTTTCACTCTGGGATGGGCATGCAGGTTTATATGCATGCTGTGTGGTGGGCACATGCAGCAAAGAAAAAAAAAAAGTTGTGTTTTACTTTTCTTTTTCTGTGATAAAAACACCAAGACCAAGGGGCAATTTACATAAGAGGAAGAGTTTTTTTGGCTTACAGTTCCAGGGGACGGTCCACAATGGCAGGGATGGTGCATGGAGGAAGAGGTGGCTAAGGCAGAAAGACAACCATCACATCTCTAAGCACACACAGGAAGCAGAGAGCAATAGAAAATCTGGCAAGGTTAAGAATGCTCCAGAGCACACCCCCCAGTGGCCTGCTTCCCCCAGCAAGGCTGCACTTCCTAAAGATTCCATGACTTCCCCCAAATGGTGTCACCAACTGACCAAGTGTTCTAATATTTGAGTCTATGGGAGACATTTCATTTGAACCACCACAATCCACTTCCTGGCCTCCTTAAGCTAATAAATAACCATATAAAATGAAAATTAGATTTTAGAGTCCACCTTCAATCAAAAGTCCCATGGTCTTTATCAGTCTCAATGCTCTTCCAAAGTACAGGTTCAAAGTCTTGTCTGAGATCCAGGGCAATTTTTTTAACTGCATCCCTGCAAAATCAAAAGATAAGGTACATTCTTCCAAGATACAGTGGAAGCAAACACATTCCCATTTCAAAAGGAGGGATAGAGGCATAGAGAGGAAAGTACCCGACCAAAAACAGTTTAATGAAGCCAGCAGGGGCAGCACCGTCACTGTCTCCCATGGCTGACTTAGGGACTCAGATGGCTCAGCCCCCTCCAGATTTGATACATGCCACATACAGCTCTCTCTTGGGCTAGTACTACTCCCTATATGCAGCCCTCCTTGACAGAGATATACTGGTTCTTGTATCTCCAACATCTTGGGTCCCAATGAAACCAGGTTTCACCTTCACAGTTTTACATAATGGTCTGTCAGGGCCTCTTGCCCTGTCAGATCCTGATTTACGCAGAGATGCCACTGCCCAATACTGCCTGGACTTGGTGGCTTTCTAAAATCATGGAGGAATAAAGAACCAATGACTCCTTCATTCTTGAATCTATCTTTCAGGTTTCTAAAGCCAATACCAAGTGAATGATCACCACTGAGTTCACCTGCCAGCCTGGAATGGACCCTTGCCTGGTTCATCCACATTGGCAGCTTTTATGCTGTGGTTTTCTAGGGCAGAAAGCCCCAGCACTTTTTTTTTCAAAGCTTGAAGGGTTAGCTGGGGGTGTGGTCTTGCTCTGAGGATATTCTTCCTACTGTTTTAAATGCAAATCCCCAGGGCTCCCTTGTTAATGGCTCTAATCTCCTTAAAGAGAAACTCTCCTTTGGCCACATGCGTGGTCCAATTTTAATCTTTCCTCCCTAGTGCTCCTTTCAATCCAACTTGTACATTCTGCATTTATTTCCACCCCACTAGCTCTTCTTCATTGTAAATCTTCATAATACTCACCATTAATAACCACACCGCTGAGTCAACATTAGGCTGTCTTTGAAATTGCCCTCTGGCCAGTGGAATTAGACATTACTTTTCACTTAGCTTCAGGAAGTCTTAGGCGTGTGGGAAAAAGCCAAGCCAGATGCTTTGTCAAAACATCACCATTGCCATTTAAGTCCATACTTCCCTCTGGAACTAGTTTGTTCTCAGCATTATTTTCTTCCAGACTCCTGCTACAATAGACCACTAAGTCCTGCTTACATTATTCAACCACTTTTCTAGTCCAAATTTTGAAAGTCTTCCACATTCCTCCAACACCCCACTCATGGTCAGAGTTCTTAAATGACAATGTCCCCACTTCCTGGTACCAACTTCTGTATCAGTTACTTTAATAAGACACCATGACCAAGGCAACTTATAGACGGAAGAGTTTGGCTATAGTTCAGTAGAAAGTCAGAATGGTGTGGGGTAGGCATGGGTGGCCACGTTGACTGAAGCAGAAAGCCAGATGATCACATTTCCAACCAGGCACAGGAACTGACAGCGACTGGAAAACCATCAAGACTTAAGAGCTCTCAAAGCCTGGTGCCAGTGATGTGCTTCCACCAGTGTAGCTTAAAACGTCCCCAAACAGCACCACTAACTGGGGACAAAATTTCTAAATACTTGTTGCCTGTAGGGGACATTCTCATCCAAACCACCAAGGAATGCATGTGTATACCATGCCCCTGCACATATATGACATATGTGTCGTTGCACACATATGAACAACCCATACACACATGCACAACAACATAGAACACATAATGTACAAGAGTCAGAAGAAAGAACTAGGATCAGCCAGCTAAGCACTGCTGTCCCTTGTGAGAAATGGTAAGAGCCAATAACCAACATATTTTGTTATTGAGGAGAAGAGGCATGTGACCTGGAGCCATCAAGAAAGAGCTCTACATCAACAGCAGCCAAGAGCCTCACTGCCTTTCCTCTCTGTGGGGCTAAACTTTTCCCTGCATTCCTTTATCACACCATATACTCAAGCTGGGAGTTCCCATGCCAGAGTTCTGGATGAGAGTTCACTGAAAACATGTATTCGCTACTCAACTTTTTAAGGTGGAAAAACTGCTGACCCGATGAAACTCCTTCCTCTGGCAAAGGACTAAAAGAAGCACACAAGAAGTGCACGGAAATGTCTGGGTCCCAGTGGAGAGTACTTTTCCTCCCTTATAGACCTGCTACCCTGGCCATGTTACTCACACATTCAAGGTAATGAAGGAATTGAGTCTGAGTCCCTCTTAGCCTTGATCTTGTGCCTCTTTTTGTCTTGGTTTTTTCTGATTATTCTTCAGGAGAGAGAGAGAGAGAAGAGAGAGAAGAGAGAGAGAGAGAGAGACTCATGTATCCAAGGCTAACCTGGCACTTACTATGGAGGTAGCAATGGCTTTGAACTCGTGATCCTCATGCCTCTACCTCCAGTGGTTGAGATGAACAGGTGTGTGACACAAGCCTGGTAATAAGACTACTGAGACATGGATTCAGCATATGTAAATACAAGACAAACCTCTCTTCCATGAACAAACAAACATCCCCACTCTCTCTTTCTTTTTAAATTGAAGAATGGGAAGGAAGAAGGGCAAAAAATGGCAGAAGAGTTTAGTCAATGTCTGTGGATTCATCCTATCATTTCTATAGTCTTTGGGTCTTTTAGAAGTGAACTACTTAGGGATAGGGATTGGGATCGGTGAGAGGAGCACTTGCCTAGAGTGTGTGAGGCTCTGGAGTCCAAAACAGAATTCAAAATGAAAAAAGAAATCGAAGTATCAAAATAGAAGTTCATAAGTAGTTCGAAATAAGAAAACCCTTAGGGACATATCTCAGTGTCATTATCTTAGCAATAAAATTAACAATACTTCTTTATAGACATCAAATATATATTAATTTCAAAAGATCCAAAGCTAGACAACAGTTCAGTAAGTAAAGTACTTGCATTTAACGCATGAGGACCTGAGTTTGATGCCCAGAACGCACATAAAAACCTGCATTGGTGGGGGTGGATTGTAATCGCACATGCAGTGCTGAAGATAAGTAGATCCAGGGGTTTGTGGCCCGGCCAGCATAGCTGAATTGGTGAGCTGCAATAAGAAACCCTGTCCCAGAAAAAAAAAAAAATGTTTTTAGAAATGACAGCCAAGTTGTTCTCTGGTCTTTATGTGATTCACATCATACAAACCTGCACACACACCAGGGCGCACACACACACCATATGCACAGGCACAGACACATGCACACACATATGCACACACACATGCGCACACATGCACACACATGCACACAACGCACACACATGCACATGCGCACACACAACGCACACAGCACGCACAGCACAACCACGCCACACACTTCACACGCGCAAACATGCGCACACATATGCACACACATGTGTATATATGTGTGTGGGTACATACCCACATGTGTGCACACCATGCACACACACACCACACATATGCGCACACACACCACATATGCACACCAGTTTCTGATCATGTTGTTCACAATATATTTTTAAGTCTGATTTTCTGAAAATTGACAGGTTCTTCTCATCTTAGCTCATAAATATATTTATTTAAAAAATCGCATCAGGGACTGGAAAGATGGGCTCAGCACTTAGGAGCACTGGCTGTTCTTGCAGAGGACCCAGGTTCAGTTCCCCGAACACCCAAATGGAGGCTAACCACCATCAGAACCTCCAGTTTCCTATGGGAAGCCGATGCCACCTTCTGACTGCTGAAGGCACTGCACAACACAAGTACACAAACCTACATACAGAAAATACACTCAAACACATATACACACATACACACACAAATAGAAAATGTGGATAAGATAGTATTTTAATTTAAGAAATCACATCAATTGATTAAAGTATGAAAAGTTGACACGAATGGTAATTCTTAGTTGTTATACACGAGAATATTTAATAATGCCAGAGTGCCGGGAGCACGACTACAACAGGAAACCCCGCCACTTTCTTTTTTTTTTTGGTCGTTTTAGAGACAAAACGGGTTTTTCCTGTAGCTCCACTGTCGATAGAACTCACTCTGTAGACCAGGCTGGCCTTGAACTCCACCAAGATCTGCCTCTGCCTCCGAAGTGCTTAGGATTCAAGGCGTGCGCCAACACGCTTGTCTAATAATGCCACTTTTCAAATATGTCCAGGAATATAGGTCATTGAAGACCTAACTCATAGCTCTCAGAATCTTAGGGAATCTCAGGTACTTAGGGAGATGGTTCATTGTGGGTTTTAGCTTAATTTCCCTGAATTTTAATTGACAGATCCAGATTTCCTGCCTGAAGACAATTTATAACTGCAGCCTCAGCCGATAAGTATAAGCCAATGTGATCATGGGTGAAACATTTCCCAAGCTATCACGTGAATCCTAAGAGGGTTTTTGGGAGGAAAAAGCTTCCTTTCCCCCTGCATTGGGGCCTTACCATCAGGGGGGGGGGTGCCATCATGCTAGGCTGAGAAAGGAAAGGAACAGATAACAGTTAAACAAAGTGAGGAGGAACTAGACCTTTGGCATCCTCAGGGCTGGACAAACTGTGCCTGGAATAGGATTAAACATGATTCTATAGCTTTTTGTCTGGAATAAAATCTTTAGCATGTTTCAGGCCAGTAAGAAACCCTATATCAAAAAAAAAAAATAGCAGCGCTGGAGAGATGGCCCTGAGGATGAAAACCTTGCTGTGTGTCCTGGTCAGTTTTTGTCAACTTATTTGCAAATGAGAGTCATTTGGGAAGAGGGAACCTCACTGAGGAATGTCCTCTGTCCGATTGGCCTGTGGCCATGTTTGTGGCTCATTCATTTTCTTGATTGCTGGTTGAGGTGGGAGGGTCCAACACACTGCAGACAGCGCCATTCCTAGGCAGGTGGGCCAGAGCTGTATAAGAAAGGTATCTGAGCAAGCCAAGGGAAGCAAGCCTAGATGCAGGCTCCTCCCTCATGGGTCCCAACTTCCCTCAGTGATAGAATGTGTTCTCAGAGTTGTGTAAGATGAAGTAAACTCTCTCCTCCCCAAGCTGCTTGGGTTGTCTGTTTTATCACAGCAACAGAAAAGCAAACTACAATCTCGCACAAGCCTGAGGCCTGGACTTTAAATCCCAACCCCACAAAATACAGGCAGGCTGTAGCCACCTAAACCAAGTTCTCTCCAAGGGGCAGAGAACAAGGGATCCCTGGGAGTGAGGGCCTGACTAGCCAATTAGAGAGCTGCTGTTAATGAAAGACCCCATTTCAATAATAAAGTTGGGGGAAAGACGCAAATCCAAGGAGGGACCTAAAAAATCACTTTGGGCCACCACACAGATGTGCACACAGACCTGGCCTCCACAGCTAAGACCACACACATACATTAACTATCTCACTGCACACACACACACAAACACACACACCACACACACACAAATATGCACACACTTTAGGCATTGTATGGTATCCTCATATACAAAGACTGAAAGGTCTGCAGGAGAGTAACTCACGATACCCAAAACCCAATGAAAAGGCCATCTGCCACTGTCCAAGCCCTTACTGTTGCCTTCAACTTGTTGCCAATTTGAGATATGGCTTTAATATCATCTCCCTGGGGACTCCCCTCCCCCCCACCCTGTGGCTAATCCTTTCCTACTGCAAGAAGCCAATGCAATTACACAATCTTCCCCTCACAATAGATCATACATATTGCAATCTGTCCTGAGAGAGCCATCCACAGTCCAGTCACTCACTAAGTGCGGCCAGCATGATGCTTGATCAAGTTACACTTTCATTATTCTTGATGTGTGTTCTGTGTGGGTGTGTGTTGTGTGTGGCTGTGTGTTTGTGGTCTACGCAGGTGGAGGTCACCTTTTTCTTTGAGACATGGTGTCTTACTGGGCTAGGATCTGGGGTCACCAATTAGGCTTAGCTGGTCATTCAAGCGTTGGGATTACAAATCTGCACTACCATGCCCAGCTTTTAATGTGGGAGCTGGTGTTGGAGCCCAGGCCCACATTGTTGCATAGCAAGTACTTTAACAGTTAAGAGTTCCTTTGATTAGAGAAGGATGAGTATCTTTAACTGTCGTAGTTTTAAATCCTAGATATTCATTTTAGATATTATAAAAATGAGTTGGAAATGTGTGTGTGGTGTAATGTGTTTCCTCAAGCCTTCCCCAGACCACTCTGATCCATACCAACTCATCCCTGCATCCCTGTCCGGTAAACACCACTGCTCAAACTAGCATGAATTCCCTCTCCCTATATTTCACTTTAAACTTCCATGGAGGTGGTTGTGGGTCCATCCGGGGCAGTGCTGATCAAGTGTCTAATCCAAATTTGGAGATTGATATGCCAAACATAAAGCCCATCTGCAGCAGCAAGCAAAACCTTACGGGCAAGAAAAAAGTATCTAACATAGTCATCAAGGGTTAAAGCTGAATTTTGCTTTGAAATGAACTATCTAAATCCTTAAATTAGCTACTTTTCCTATGTAATGAAGGATTAGAATCTGACCCCTTGAAGTTATCTTCTGCCTATAGCAGTTGGAAAAAAAAGATCTCATAATATTAAATAATATATAATACGTATTAAACAATTCAGAAAGCACAGAAAGTTCAATAAATAATTCAATTTAAGCCTACATCCAGACAGAATTGCGAAGAGATTTTAGCATTGAAGACCTAAACTTTTCTATTGTTCAATCTGGTTTTACAGTCTTTGATCCTCCTGCTCAGCCCCCCCCCCCCCAAAAAAAAAAAAAAAAAAAAAAAAATTGTGTGTGGGTGTGTGTGTGTGTGGTGTATTTTTTGTGGGAAAAAAAAAACCCCGTGTATGTATAATATACACACATAAACATAATGTGTATATAATGACACATTTGGATGTCAGAGCATAAATGGAGTAAGTGCAAATAGAATTACACTGTGTATAAACAAAATATTTTGGTTTTCCCTTAATAATTAACATATCCCCATAATAATTTTCAATTGCTTTATAGCATTTCATTGCACAAGTAGACCTTAATTTAACCAATTCTGGTCGGTGGACTTTCAGTTTTTCAGTGTTGAAAATAAGAAATGAGATGGACATGATTATTTGAAGTATATAGATTTGGGCTGAGAGATGGCTCAGCAGTTGAAGAATGCACCAACTCACACCAAACATGCCTTTGTTGCAAGAGGGAAGGAACCCCACCCCACCAGGCCCCAGGTTCGAAGAGGGGGGGAGGGGGATTCGGCGCAACCCACATGGTGGCGAAGAACCATCTTTAACTCCAGTTCAAGGGGAATCCTGATGCCCTCTTCGGACCTCTGCACCATTGAATTACATGGGTGTGCCCACCTACATGCAGACAGTACACTATAACACATAGAAAAAAAAAAAAAAAAAAAAAAAAAAAAAAAAATAAAGTATATATATATATATGCCCATTATATGCTTAAAGCATCAATGTTATATGCCTAATATGCAACATTATGGTAACACATGGTCTATATAATGATGGTCCTGTCACTGTTCTATAGAACAAAAAACATTTTAAAGATTATGTTAAGGCAGTGGTGGCAAGTTAAGCTCAGTGGTTAAGAGCACCAGCTGTTCTACCAGAGGACTCAGGGTCGTTTCCAGTGCTTACATGGCATGTGGTGCCATGTACCGCACACACATGTAGACAAAACCCTACCACTAAAATAAAAATAAATACAATAAAAAAGGTTTTAAAAAGAAAGTTATGTTAAGATCATCTAACACAAAGAGTTGGAGATGTTAGGCGCAGAATTAAAGAATTTACTGGGGGCTGGAGAGCTAGCTCAGCGTTAAGAGCATGGCCTGTTCTTGGCAGAGGACCTGGGTTTCAATTTCCAGCACATACAAGGAGGCTAAGAACCACCTTTAAGCAGAGCGTGGTGGCCACACACTTTAAATCCCAGCACCCGGAGGCAGAGGCAGGTGGATCTCTGTATTTCTGTGAGTTCAAGACCAGCCTGATCTATAGAGTGAGTTCCCATGACAGCTGGGGCTATAGGGAGCCCTGTCCTCAAAAAAAAAGAAAGAAAAAAGAAGAGAATCGCTGCTCTTTCCAGAGGGCCCATGTTCAGTTCCCTACACCCACGCTGGGCAGCTCACAACCACCAGTAAGACCAATTCCATAAGATCTGCTTCTTTCTTCTGCTTCTTTCTTCTGGCCTCTTCAGGTATGCATTATACATATGCATACTCAAGAACACACATATACAAACACATAGAATAAATAATTGTATAATACATAAATGCACATATTACCTATGTCTGCTTTCTCTTATACTTTCTTTTTTATAAGATCCCAGAAGTATGATTGCTATATCACTAGCTCTACATTCTATGCTGTTTGAGTCTTTCAATAAATGAATTTTTTAGAGTTTATTTTTAATATACATTGTACAAGATTATCAAATCTAAGACCCGTGTCCCCACCCAGCCCCCCACCCCACCCAGAGCTCATGCATTCTGCCAAACATGCTTTTCATCTCTTTCTCCAGTCGGTCTCATAGTCTCCATGTGGAGTTGCTGTTTTGAGCAGAGTTCACTGTTTCAGTCAGTTTCTTTGATGCAATCCTTTCCTGTGTTGTTGTTTGTTGTTGTTGTTGTTGTTTCAATATGCATCACTCCCAACTCTTGGACAAAAGCTCAAGGGGCCATGCACAAGAAATACTTACAACCTAGGTAATTGGCACTAGCATCCACAGTGAGGGATACCATTTGGTCGTTTGTTTTCTGGGACTGTTCTATTTCACTCAGCATGATGTCTTCTAACTCCCAGGCCATTGTCCTGCAAAGCTCATGATTCCATCTTTATTTTTTTAATATTTTTTTATTTTATTTAGTTATTTTTCTATGTGTATGAATGTACTGTCTGCCTGGTGGGTTTGTGCACCCGTGTCATGCAATGCGGCAGAGATCAGAAGAGGGGTGTTCCCATGAACTGGAGTTTCGCCTGGAATTGGAGTTTACAAGACAGTTCTCAGCTGCCATGTGGGTGCTGGGGATCGAACCTGGGGCCCTCTTGCAACAGCAGTCAGCGCTCTAAACCACTAGGCCATCTCTCCAGCCCCTGATGTCAGCTTTCTTACTGCTGCATAGAATTCCATTGTGGTAGATTGTAGGCCACAGTTTCATCTATCCACTATCAGTGGAAGGGCATTTGGGTTGGTTATAGCTTTTTGCTATTGTGAGAGAGCTGAAATAAACATGGCCAGGCAAGTACCTCTGTGGTGGGTGAGTCTTGAGGGTACAGCCTAGGAGTGGTATGGCTGGGTCGGGTGGCAAGTTCAGTCCAAGTCTTCCAAGGTTTTCCACACTGCTTTCCATAGTGGCTGTAGAGTGTCTTCCCTCCACAGTAGATGAGTGTTCCCCTTCCCCACAACCCTCTCCACACTTGGTATCATTTGTTTTCCTTGATCCTAGCCACGCTTATTGGAGTAAGATGAGAGCTTAAAGTGGTTTGATTTTGTATTTCATTAATGATTAGTGATGTTGAACATTCTTAAGGTGGTTCTCGCCATCTCTAATTCCTCACTTGTGAAGTCTCGTTCAATTCTTTGCTCCATCTATTGAGTGGTCCTTTGTTTTCTTTCTTCTTTGTTTTTTGAGTAGTTTATATAGCTTGGAAATCCATCCTTTTTCAGATGTATCTGCATGAAGGTTTCCTCTCACTCTGTGGAATTTCTCGTCACTTCCTTGATTGTGTTCTTTTTGGATGTACAGAAGCTTTTGAGTTCATGAGGTCCCATTTTGTCAATTGTCGACATTAATACTTGTGTGCAGGCTGCTGTCTGATTTAGTAAGTCTTTTCCTACGCCTATGTCTTTGTAGTTTTCTTCTATCACTTCAGAGTTTGGGGTTCACGTTGAGGTCTTTGATCCATCTGGAGTTTGCTTGTGTACAGGGAGAGAGGTGGGGTTTTAATTTCAGTTCTTCTACAAGTGGTGATCCGTTTTGCCAACACACGTGCTGAAGAGGCTGTCTGTGCTCCATTGTGTCTTCTGTGGCCCCTTGTCAATTATGAGATAGCTGAAATTGTTTGTGCTCAGGGTTTGGATCTTCGGTTTTTGTCCATTGGTCAACAGGGTCCTGTTTTTTGTGCCAGGACCAGGCTGTTTTTATGACTATAGCCCGTAGTATGTTTTGAAGTATTGTATAGAGATTTCCCCCCTGTGTTGCTCTTGTCACTAGGGTTGTGTTGGCTATTCAGGGTCTTTTTGTTTTTCCAGATGAATGTAAGGACGTTTTTTTTTCCAAGTCCCTGTGAGAAACTTCTCTTGGGGATTTTGGTAGAGTTTATTTCCAGTCTTTTCCTCACCCTTTCTGCTTCCCAGATACAATTAGGTGAGCAGCTTTGTATTCCAATATTAACTGCCTTGCCACAGGCCCCAAGGTAATATAAGCAGAATACAATGGAGATTGATGGTTCCAGGGATCAGACTCCATTGTGGCAGGAACATGGTGGCGGGGGCTGGACAGGCAAGTTGAGGGTCAGCATCTTCGCAATAACACAGGAAGCAGAGAGCATGATTTTTTTTTATGTGTATGAAATGTCTGTCTGCATGTAGGGTTTGTGCACCCTGTCGTGCAATGCGCAGAGGTCAGAAGAGGGTGTCGGATTCCCCTAGAATTGGAATTAAGACAGATTCCCAGCCACCTTGTGGGTGCTGGGTATCAAAACCTTGGGTCCTCTGCAAGAGCAGTTGGTGGCTCTTCACCACTAGGCCATCTCTCCAGCCCCTCAATAATGATGTTGTAAGGGATGATAGGCCCTTCACAGTAATGTGTTTACTAATGAGCAGTCCAGATGCACTATGAACAGGACCTGGGATGTTTTAATAAAGAAAATTATGTGAACAAAAAGAAGACAGGAAGTTGTGTCAGATATCAAACTGTAATACTGTAACCACTGAAGATAAGTTTAGTAAAGAAGAAAAAAAATAAAGGATTAAAAATACTGGAACCATGGGGACTAGTTTTCAATTATCAGAAGGTGCCATGAAAGCTGCCAAGGGAGGAAAGTCAGGTGGTCCACCCAGCTGTAAAGTCTATGACTCATTATAATGACCAGCCCAGCAAGTTATGCTTAAATGGGGCAGTAGTGGCACTTTTACTTGGGGTTAACCAAACAACTTTCTACTTGGAATCAAGGCCCATTCAACAGGAAGGAATTCATGCTTGACCTTGTAAACCTAGCCACATATCCATGGCTGGAAAGGTCACAGGCCATAGAGGAGAACCGACGACGGCCATTTCCCTAAGCCAATACAATTTCTAGCTATATTCTAAAACTTACCCTTAAACACACAAATAAGCATAGCTCTCACCAAAGAAAGCCTTTCCCTTTTTGAAACAGATGGAGTTGATTGCAGGGAGCAAAGCTGGTCAAAATGCTGACAATAAGCTACGATAGGGGTTTCCAGCCCCAATGGATTAACACCTAAAATGAAACACCAAGGGCTCACGGAAAAAAAGATGGCAAGGAGCCAGAGGACCAGGATGCTGCTCCCAGAGAGTGTCCTCCAGACATGACAGTACACAGAGGACCAGGATGGGAAGTACACAGAGGACCAGGATGGGAAGTACACAGAGGACCAGGATGGGAAGTACACAGAGGACCAGGATGGGAAGTACACAGAGGACCAGGATGGGAAGTACACAGAGGACCAGGATGTTGCTGCCAGATAGTGTCCTCCAGACATGACAGTACACAGAGGTCCAGGACGGTGCTCCCAGATAGTGTCCTCCAGACACGACAGTACTCAGTGGACCAGGACGTTGCTGCCAGATAGTGTCCTCCAGACATGACAGTACTCAGTGGACCAGGACACTGCTCCCAGATAGTGTCCTCCAGACATGACAGTTCTCAGTGGACCAGGACACTGCTCCCAGATAGTGTCCTCCAGACACAATAGTACACAGTGGACCAGGACACTGCTCCCAGATAGTGTCCTCCAGACATGACAGTACTCAGTGGACCAGGACGCTGCTCCCAGATAGTGTCCTCCAGACATGACAGTACACAGAGGACCAGGACGCTGCTCCCAGATAGTGTCCTCCAGACATGACAGTACTCAGTGGACCAGGACGTTGCTGCCAGATAGTGTCCTCCAGACACGACAGTACACAGAGGACCAGGATGGGAAGTACACAGAGGACCAGGATGTTGCTGCCAGATAGTGTCCTCCAGACATGACAGTACTCAGTGGACCAGGACGTTGCGCCCAGATAGTGTCCTTCAACTGAACAGTACTCAGAGGACCAGGATGCTGCTCCCAGAGAGTGTCCTTCAGACATGACAGTACTCAGTGGACCAGGACGCTGCTCCCAGATAGTGTCCTCCAGACAGCACAGTACACAGAGGACCAGGACGCTGCTCCCAGATAGTGTCCTCCAGACAGCACAGTACACAGAGGACCAGGACACTGCTCCCAGATAGTGTCCTCCAGACATGACAGTACACAGAGGACCAGGACGCTGCTCCCAGATAGTGTCCTCCAGACACGACAGTACACAGAGGACCAGGACACTGCTCCCAGATAGTGTCCTCCAGACATGACAGTACACAGAGGACCAGGACACTGCTCCCAGATAGTGTCCTCCAGACACAACAGTACACAGAGGACCAGGATATTGCTCCCAGATAGTGTCCTCCAGACATGACAGTACACAGAGGACCAGGACGCTGCTCCCAGATAGTGTCCTCCAGACACGACAGTACACAGTAGACCAGGACGCTGATCCCAGATAGTGTCCTCCAGCCACGACAGTACACAGAGGACCAGGACGCTGCTCCCAGATAGTGTCCTCCAGACACGACAGTACACAGTAGACCAGGACGCTGATCCCAGAGAGTGTCCTCCAGCCACGACAGTACACAGAGGACCAGGACGCTGCTCCCAGATAGTGTCCTCCAGACACGACAGTACACAGAGGACCAGGACGCTGCTCCCAGATAGTGTCCTCCATCCAGGGAAAGGGATGTACACAGTGGGGCAGGCATGGAAGATGAGAGACATGTGACATACAAGAAGCAGAGAAAAGAAGGAATGTCTGGAGGACACTATCTGGGAGCAGTGTCCTGGTCCACTGAGTACTGTCGTGTCTGGAGGACACTATCTGGCAGCAACGTCCTGGTCCACTGAGTACTGTTGTGTCTGGAGGACACTATCTGGGAGCAGCGTCCTGGTCCTCTGTGTACTGTCGTGTCTGGAGGACACTATCTGGGAGCAGCGTCCTGGTCCACTGAGTACTGTCATGTCTGGAGGACACTATCTGGGAGCAGTGTCCTGGTCCACTGTGTACTATCGTGTCTGGAGGACACTATCTGGCAGCAACATCCTGGTCCTCTGTGTACTGTCGTGTCTGGAGGACACTCTCTGGGAGCAGCATCCTGGTCCTCTGGCTCCTGCCATCTTTTTTCTCCGTGAGCCCTTGGTGTTCATTTTAGGTGTTATCCATTGGGGCTGGAAACCCCTATCGTAGCTTATTGTCAGCATTTTGACCAGCTTTGCTCCCTGCAATCAACTCCATCTGTTTCAAAAAGAAGTTTCTTTGGTGAGAGCTATGCTTATTTGTGTGTTTAAGGGTAAGTTTTAGAATATAGCTAGAAATTGTATTGGCTCAGGGAAATGGCAGTCGTAGGTTCTCCTCTATGGCCTGTGACCTTTCCAGCCATGGATATGTGGCTAGGTTTACAAGGTCAAGCATGAATTCCTTCCTGTTGAATGGGCCTTGATTCCAAGTAGAAAGTTGTTGGTTACCCCCAAAGTAAAAGTGCCACTACTGCACCATTAAGCATAACTTGCTGGGCTGGTCATTATAATGAGTCATAGACTTTACAGCTGGGTAGGACCACTGACTTTTCCTCCCTTGGCAGCTTTCATGGCACCTTCTGATAATTGAAAACTAGTCCCCAGGGTTTCCAGTATTTTTAATCTTTATTTTTTTCTTCTTTAATAAACTTATCTTCAGTGGTTACAGTATTACAGTTTGATATCTGACACAACTTCCTGTCTTCTTTTTGTTCACATAATTTTCTTTATTAAAAAATCCCAGGTCCTGTTCATAGTGCATCTGGACTGCTCATTAGTAAACACATTACTGTGAAGGCCTATCATCCTTAAAAATCATTTATTGAGGGGCTGGAGAGATGGCCTAGTGGTGAAGAGCACCAACTGCTCTTGCAGAGGACCCAGGTTTGATACTCAGCACCCACAAGGTGGCTGAGAACTGTCTTTAACTCCAATTCTAGGGGAATCCGACACCCTCTTCTGACCTCTGCAGCATTGCACGACACGGGTGCACAAACCTACATGCAGACAGCACATTCATACACATAAAAAAAAAATCATGCTCTCTGCTTCCTGTGCTTATGGCGAGATGTGACCCTCAGCTTGCTGCTCCAGCCCCAGCCACCATGCTTCCTGCCACAATGGAGTCTGATTCCCTGGAACCGTCAATCTCCATCGTATTCTGCTTATATTACCTTGGGGCCTGTGGCAAGGCAGTTAATATTGGAATACAAAGCTGTTCACCTCATTGTATCTGGGAAGCAGAAAGGGTGAGGAAAAGACTGGAAATAAACTCTACCAAAATCCCCAAGAGTTTCTTCACAGGCTTGGAAAAAAAAAGTCCTTAAATTCATCTGGAAAAACAAAAGACCCTGAATAGCCAAAACAACCCTAAGTGAAAAGAGCAACACAGGGGGGATCTCTATACCAGACTTCAAACTATACTACAGGGCTATAGTCATAAAAACAGCCTGGTACTGGCACAAAAACAGACCTGTTGACCAATGGAACAAAACCNAGATCAGGCTGGTCTTGAACTCACAGAGATCCACCTGCCTCTGCCTCCTGAGTGCTGGGATTAAAGGTGTGTGCCACCACGCTCTGCTTAAAGGTGGTTCTTAGCCTCCTTGTAGGTGCTGGAAATTGAACCCAGGTCCTCTGCAAGAACAGTCCATGCTCTTAACCGCTGAGCTATCTCTCCAGCCCCCAGTAATTTCTCTTAATTCTGAGCCACATCTCCAACTCTTTGTGTTAGATGATCTTAACATAACTTTCTTTTAAAACATTTTTTATGTATTTATTTTTATTTTATGTGTGTGAGGGTTTTGTCTACATGTGTGTGCGGTACATGGCACCACATGCCATGTAAGCACTGGAAACTGACCCTAGATCCTTTGTAAGAACAGCTGGTGCTCTTAACCACTGAGCTACCTCACCACTGCCTTAACATAATCTTTAAAATGTTTTTTGTTCTATAGAACAGTGACAGGACCATCATTATATAGACCATGTGTTACCATAATGTTGCATATTAGGCATATAACATTGATGCTTTAAGCATATAATGGCATATATATATATATACTTTATTTTTTTATGTGTATAAGTGTACTGTCTGCATGTAGGTTGGTGCACCCATGTCATGCAATGCTGCAGAGGTCAGAAGAGGGCATCAGATTCCCCTGGAACTGGAGTTAAAGATGGTTCTTAGCCACCATGTGGGTGCTGGGAATCGAACCTGGGTCCTCTGCAAGAGCAGTTGGTGCTCTTAACTGCTGAGCCATCTCTCCAGCCCCATCTATATACTTCAAATAATCATGTCCATCTCATTTCTTATTTTCAACACTGAAAAACTGAAAGTCCACCGACCAGAATTGGTTAAATTAAGGTCTACTTGTGCAATGAAATGCTATAAAGCAATTGAAAATTATTATGGGGATATGTTAATTATTAAGGGAAAACCAAAATATTTTGTTTATACACAGTGTAATTCTATTTGCACTTACTCCATTTATGCTCTGACATCCAAATGTGTCATTATATACACATTTATGTTTATGTGTGTATATTATACATACACGTCCAAATACACACACACACACACACACACACACAATATACAGTGTCTGAAGCCTCTAATCCTGGCACTGGGGGGCTGAGGCAGGAGGATCAAGACTGTAAAACAGATGAAAAATAGAAAAGTTTAGGTATTCATATGCTAAAATCTTATCAGCAATTCTGTCTGGATAGTAGGCTTAATTGAATTATTTATTGAACTTTCTGTGCTTTCTGAATTGTTTAATAAGTATATATTATTTAATATTATGAGATCTTTTTTTTCCAACTGCTATAGGCAGAAGATAACTTCAAGGGGTCAGATTCTAATCCTTCATTACATAGGAAAAGTAGCTAATTTAAGGATTTAGATAGTTCATTTCAAAGCAAAATTCAGCTTTAACCCTTGATGACTATGTTAGATATTTTTCTCTTGACAGTAAGGTTTTTGATTGGCTGCTGCAGATGGGCTTTCTGTTTGGCATATCAATCTCCAAATTTGGATTAGACACTTGATCAGCACTGCCCCGGATGGACCCACAACCACCTCCATGGAAGTTTAAAGTGAAATATAGGGAGAGGGAATTCATGCTAGTTTGAGCAGTGGTGTTACAGGACAGGAGATGCAGGGATGAGTTGCTGTCATGGATCAGAGTGGTCTGGGAAGGCTTTGAGGAAACACATACACACACACACATTCCAACTCATTTTTATAATATCTAAAATGAATATCTAGGATTTAAAACTACGACAGTTAAAGATACTCATCCTTCTCTAATCAAAGGAACTCTTAACTGTTAAAGTACTTGCTATGCAACAATGTGGGCCTGGGCTCCAACACCAGCTCCCACATTAAAAGCTGGGCATGGTAGTGCAGATTTGTAATCCCAACGCTTGAATGACCAGCTAAGCCTAATTGGTGACCCCAGATCCTAGCCCAGTAAGACACCATGTCTCAAAGAAAAAGGTGACCTCCACCTGCGTAGACACACAGACACACAGACACACACATACACACACACACACAGACACACACATCAATAATAATGAAAGTGTAACTTGATCAAGCATCATGCTGGCCGCACTTAGTGAGTGACTGGACTGTGGATGGCTCTCTCAGGACAGATTGCAATATGTATGATCTATTGTGAGGGGAAGATTGTGTAATTGCATTGGCTTCTTGCAGTAGGAAAGGATTAGCCACACGGGGTGGGGGGGAGGGGAGTCCCCAGGGAGATGATATTAAAGCCATATCTCAAATTGGCAACAAGTTGAAGGCAACAGTAAGGGCTTGGACAGTGGCAGATGGCCTTTTCATTGGGTTTTGGGTATCGTGAGTTACTCTCCTGCAGACCTTTCAGTCTTTGTATATGAGGATACCATACAATGCCAAAGTGTGTGCATATGTGTGTGTGTGTGTGTGTGTGTGTGTGTGTGTGTGTGTGTGCAGGTGAGATCGTATATGTATGTGTGTGGTCTTAGCTGTGGAGGCCAGGTCTGTGTGCACATCTGTGTGGTGGCCCAAAGTTGATTTTAGGTCCCTTCCTTGATTGCGTCCACTTTATTATTGAACTGGGGTCTTTCATTAACCCAGAGCTCTCTAATTTGGCTAGTCAGCCTCATCCAGGGATCCCTTGTCTCTGCCTCTGGAGAACTTGGTTATAGGTGGCTACATGCCTGCCTGGATTTTGTGGGGGTTCTGGGATTTGAAGTCCAGGCCTCAGGCTTGTGCGAGATTGTAGTTTGCTTTTCTGTTGCTGTGATAAACAGCACAACCCAAGCAGCTTGGGGAGGAGAGGGCTTACTTCATCTTACAACTCTGAGATCACAGTCTATCACTGAGGGAAGTCGGGACCCATGAGGGAGGAGCCTGCATCTAGGCTTGCTTCCCTTGGCTGCCTCAGCTACTTTTCTTACACAGCCCAGGCCCACATGTCCAGGGACAGCACTCCCCACAGTGGCCTAGGGCCTCCCACATCAACCAGCAATCAAGAAAATGAATGAGCCACAAACATGGCCACAGGCCAATCGGACAGAGGACATTCCTCAGTTGAGGTTCCTTCTTCCCAGATGACTCTCCTTTGCAACAAGTTGACAAAAACTGACCAGGACACACAGCAAGGTTTTCATCCTCAGGGCCATCTCTCCAGCCCATGCTATTTTTTTTTTTTGATATAGGGTTTCTTACTGGCCTGAAACATGCTAAAGATTTTATTCCAGACAAAAAGCTATAGAATCATGTTTAATCCTATTCCAGGCACAGTTTGTCCAGCCCTGAGGATGCCAAAGGTCTAGTTCCTCCTCACTTTGTTTAACTGTTATCTGTTACTTTCTTTCTCAGCCTATGCATGATGGCAAGATGGTAAGGCCCCAAATGCAGGGGGAAAGGAAGATTTTTCCTCCAAAACTCTTAGGATTCACTGTGATAGCTTGGGAAATGTGTTCACCCATGATCACATTGGCTTATACTTATCGGCTGAGGCTGCAGTTATAAATTGTCTTCAGGCAGGAAATCTGGATCTGTCAATTAAAATTCAGGGAAATTAAGCTAAAACCCACAATGAACCATCTCCCTAAGTACCTGAGATTCCCTAAGATTCTGAGAGCTATGAGTTAGGTCTTCAACGACCTATATTCCTGGACATATTTGAAAAGTGGCATTATTAGACAAGCGTGGTGGTGCATGCCTTTAATCTGAGCACTTAGGAGGCAGAAGCAGGCAGATCTTGGTGAGTTCAAGGCCAGCCTGGTCTACAGAGTGAGTTCTAGGACAGCTGGAGCTACAGGAAAACCCTGTCTCTAAAAGACAAAAAAAAAAAAGAAAAGTGGCATTAAAATTCTCTTAAAAATAAAATTAATTTTGTCACACTTATAATCAATTGATGTGATTTAAAAAAATATATTATCATTTTTATTTTGTGTGTATGAGTGCATTGCCTCCATGTATGTAAGTCCACCTGTGTTGTGCAGTGCCTTCAGCAGTCAGAAGGTGGCATCGGCTTCCCATAGAACTGGAGTTACAGATGGTTGTTAGCCTCCATGTGGGTGTTGGGAACTGAACCTGGGTCCTCTGCAAGAACAGCCAGTGCTCCTAAGTGCTGAGCCATCTTTCCAGTCCCTGATGCGATTTTTTAAATAAATATATTATGAGATAAGATGAGAAGAACCTGTCAATTTTCAGAAAATCAGACTTAAAAATATATTGTGAACAACATGATCAGAAACTTGGTGTGCATATGTGGGTGTGTGTGCGCATGTGTGTGTGTGTGTGCATGTGTGTGTGCGCGTGTGTGTGCGTGTGTGCATGTGTGTGTGCATATGTGTGAGCATGTGTGCGCGTGTGCATGTGTGTGTGCGTGTGTGTGCGTGTGCGTGCATGTGTGTGAGTGTGTGTGCGCATGTGCATGTGTGTGCGTGTGTGCATGTGTGTGCATGTGTGTGTGCATATGTGTGTGCATGTGTGTGTGTGCATATGTGTGTGTGTGTGCGTGTGTGTGTGTGCAGGTTTGTATGATGTGAATCACATAAAGACCAGAGAACAACTTGGCTGTCATTTCTAAAAACATTTCTTGTTTTCTGGGACAGGGTTTCTTATTGCAGCTCACCAATTCAGCTATGCTGGCCGGGCCACAAACCCCTGGATCTACTTATCTTCAGCACTGCATGTGAAATTACAAGCACACCACCAAATGCAGGTTTTTATGTGAGTTCTGGGCATCAAACTCAGGTCCTCATGCGTTAAATGCAAGTACTTTACTTACTGAACTGTTGTCTAGCTTTGGATCTTTTGAAATTAATATATATTTGATGTCTATAAAGAAGTATTGTTAATTTTATTGCTAAGATAATGACACTGAGATATTGTCCCTAAAGGGTCTTCTTATTTAGAACTTACTTATGAACTGATATTTTGATACTTGCGATTTCTTTTTTCATTTTTGATTCTGTTGTTGGAATCCAGAGCTGCACACACATCTAGGCAAGTGTCCTATCACCGAGCCACATCCCTATCCCTAAGTTCATTCTAAAGCCCAAAGACTATAGAAATGATAGGATGAATCCACAGACATTGACTAAACTCTTCTGCCATTTTTTGCCCTTCTTCCTTCCCAATTCTTCATATTTAAAAAGAAAGAGAGGAGCTGGGGATGTTGTTCACTGGAAGAGAGGTTGTCTTGTATGTACATATGCTGAATTCAGTCCTCAGTAGTCCTTTATACCAGGCTTGGTGTCACACACCTGTAATCTCAACACTCAGGAGGTAGAGGCATGAGGATCACGAGTTCAAAGCCATTGCTACCTCCATAGTAAGTGCCAGGTTAGCCTTGGATACATGAGTCAGTCTCTCTCTCTCTCTCTCTCTCTCTCTCTCTCTCTCTCTCTCTGAAGAATAATCAGAAAAAAAAAGACAAGAAGAGGCACAAGATCAAGGCTAAGAGGGACTCAGACTCAATTCCTTCATTACCTTGAATGTGTGAGTAACATGGCCAGGGTAGCGGGTCTATAAGGGAGGAAAAGTACTCTCCACTGGGACCCAGACATTTCCGTGCACTTCTTGTGTGCTTCTTTTAGTCCTTTGCCAGAGGAAGGAGTTTCATTGGGTCAGCAGTTTTCCCACCTTAAAAAGTTGAGTAGCGAATACATGTTTTCAGTGAACTCTCATCCAGAACTCTGGCATGGGAACTCCCAGCTTGAGTATATGGTGTGATAAAGGAATGCAGGGAAAAGTTTAGCCCCACAGAGAGGAAAGGCAGTGAGGCTCTTGGCTGCTGTTGATGTAGAGCTCTTTCTTGATGGCTCCAGGTCACATGCCTCTTCTCCTCAATAACAAAATATGTTGGTTATTGGCTCTTACCATTTCTCACAAGGGACAGCAGTGCTTAGATGGCTGATCCTAGTTCCTTTTCTTCTGCCTCTTGTACATTATGTGTATATGTTGTCTGTGCATGTGTGTATGGGTGTTCATATGTGTGCAACGACACATATGTCATATATGTGCAGGGGCATGGTATACACATGCATTCCTTGGTGGTTTGGATGAGAATGTCCCCTGAAGACTCTGACCATTTGGACATTTTGTCCCCAGTTAGTGGTGCTGTTTGGGGACGTTTTAAGCTACACTGGTGGAAGCACATCACTGGCACCAGGCTTTGAGAGCTCTTAAGTCTTGATGGTTTTCCAGTCGCTGTCAGTTCCTGTGCCTGGTTGGAAATGTGATCATCTGGCTTTCTGCTTCAGTCACTGTTGCCACCATGCCTACCCCACCATTATGAACTTTCTACTGGAACTATAAGCCAAACTCTTCCTTCTATAAGTTGCCTTGGTCATGGTGTCTTATTAAAGTAACTGATACAGAAGTTGGTACCAGGAGTGGATTGTCATTAAGAATCTGACCATGTGGGTGTTTGGAGGAATGTGGAAGACTTTCAAAATTTGGACTAGAAAAGTGGTTGAATAATGTAAGCAGGACTTAGTGGTCTATTGTAGCAGGAGTCTGGAAGAAAATAATGCTGAGAACAAACTAGTTCCAGAGGGAAGTATGGACTTAAATGGCAATGGTGATGTTTTGACAAAGCATCTGGCTGCCTTTTGCCCACAGCCTAAGAGCTTTCCTGAAGCTAAGTTGAAAAGTAATGGTCTAATTCCACTGGCAGAGGAAATTTCAAGACAGCCTAATGTTGACTCAGCGGTGTGGTTATTAATGGTGAGTATTATGAAGATTTACAATGAAGAAGAGCTAGTGGGGTGGAAATAAATGCAGAATGTACAAGTTGGATTGAAAGGAGCACTAGGAAGATTAAAATTGGAACCAAGGCATGTGGCAAAGGAGAGGTTCTCTTTGATAAGGAGATTAGAGCCATTAACAAGGGAGCCCTGGGGATTTGCATTTAAAACAGTAGGAAGAATATCCTCAGAGCAAGACCACACCCAGCTAACCCTTCAAGCTTTGAAAAAAAAAGTGCTGGAGGGTTTCTGCTCCTAGAAAACCACAGCATAAAAGCTGCCAATGTGGATGAACCAGGCAAGGGTCCATTCCAGGCTGGCAGGTGAACTCAGTGGTTATCATTCACTTGGTATTGGCTTTAGAAACCTGAAAGATGCAAGAATGAAGGAGTCATTGGTTCTTTATTCCTCCATGATTTTAGAAAGCCACCAAGTCCAGGCAGTATTGGGCAGTGGCATCTCTGCGTAAATCAGGATCTGACAGGGCAAGAGGCCCTGACAGACCATTGAGTAAAACTGTGAAGTTGAATCCTGGTTGTCAGTGGAGACCCCAAGATGTTGGAGATACAAGAACCAGTATATCTCTGTCAAGGAGGGCTGCATATAGGGAGTAGTACTAGCCCAAGAGAGAGATGTATGTGGCATGTATCAAATCTGGAGGGGGCTGAGCCATCTGAGTCCCTAAGTCAGCCATGGAGCGACAGGACTGGTGCTGCCCTGCTGGCTTTCATTACTGTTTTGGTCCGGTATTTCCTCACTATGCTTCCATTCCTCCCTTTTGAAATGGGAATGTGTTTGCTTCCACTGTATCTTGGAAGAATGTACCTTATCTTTTGATTTTGCAGGGATGCAGTTAAAAAAATTGCCCTGGATCTCAGACAAGACTTTGAACCTGTACTTTGGAAGAGCATTGAGACTGATAAAGACTATGGGGACTTTTGAAGGTGGACTAAAATCAATTTTTCATTTTATATGGTTATTTATTAGCTTAAGGAGGCCAGGAAGTGGATTGTGGTGGTTCAAATGAAATGTCTCCCATAGACTCCAAGTATTTCAGAATTTTTTCTCCACTCGGTGGTGCTGTTCTGGTAGCTGTCAGGAAGTGCAGCCTTGCTGGGGGAAGCAGGCCACTGGGGGTGGGCTTTGAGCATTCTTAACCTTGCCAGATTTTCTATTGCTCTCTGCTTCCTGTGTGTGCTTAGAGATGTGATGGTTGTCTTTCTGCCTTAGCCACCTCTTCCTCCATGCACCATCCCTGCCATTGTGGACCGTCCCCTGGAACTGTAAGCTCAAATAAACTTTTCCTTTTATAAATTGCCCTGGTCCTGGTGTCTTATCACAGCAAAAGAAAAGTAACTGCTGCATGTGCCCACACAGCATGCATATAAACCTGCATGCCCATCCCAGAGTGAAAACCCTACAGTTTTTAAACATTTGTTTTTTATTAATTTTTACTTTAATTTTTGTGAAATGTACACAATATATTTTGATCATATTTTAATTCCCACCCATATCTGCACCCCCCCTTTTTTTTAGTTTTATCCTTTTTTGGGTATTTTTGAGACAGGGTCTCCCTGTAGCCCCAGCTGTCCTGGAGCTCGCTCTGTAGACCAGGCTGGCCTTGATCTCACAAAGATCCACCTACCTCTGCCTCCCAAGTGCTGGGATTGAAGGCGTGCACCACCACACCCTGCATCTGCACCCCCTTTTATAACTCCCCACCAAACACAAAGACACAAAGACACAGACACGGACACAGACACACACACACACACACACACATTAAAACCTATAGAGTCAGGTTTGTGTCCCCAAATGCTCTTTGCTATGGGTTCATCCACTGGAGCCTGGCAAATATAAATATATTAAGAGTTTCATATCGGTTGTCAGCACTTCCTTAGGTAGAGTTGGGGATTCTGACTCACTTTCCCAAGCTGGGATTTCGTCTGGCTTGAATTTACACAGAACTTGTCCATGCTGTCAGCACTGCTGCGTGTTCACACGAGTAACTGAACATCTATCTGGAAAATTCTGTTTCCTTGAGGTCATCCACCGCCTCTGGCTCTTAGAATCTTTCTGCCCCCTCTTCCACAACGGCCCCTGAGCCTTGGGAGGCAGAGGTTGAGATTGGTGTCCTATTAATGGATCAGCACTCTGCAGCCTCTTGTTCTCTGCACACTGTCCGGTGTGGTTCTCTGTGTTAATCATCATCTGTTGCATAAGGAATTTTCTATGCATGCATAAACCTGTACACACCCCAAATCAAAAACCCAAGGGTTTTTAACTTTTTATTTATTTTATACCTATTCTTCACTATTTGAAGGGGTATATTGTTAGTATGGACTATATTCTGACAGTCAAAACCTACCCATAAAAGGCGTTATAAATCACTTCTATGCACTGAATCGTCCTTAGCTGGGAGAAAGAAATTTGAAATAGATTTGGGAGAATGTCATATTTCAAATAGGTTTGTAAGTGATCACCAATTATTAGTGCCACTATACCCATTTACAAAGATCCTTTCAGTATGTGGCAATGTGTTAGATACATGGGGCAATACATCAGTGAGGAGGGGAAGGCCATTTCTATCTGAAGAACTTGGTGATGCTCTTAAGGAAACCCAAGGGCTTTCCTTCATTATAGAAAATCTATAGACTTTATAGCATTAGTTTACAGAAGCTTTAGCCAGGTCAACCTGGGCCAAATTTCCAGCACTTGTGTATGTACCAATTCTCATGCTCCTTGGGTCTTGGTCTGATGCGAGACTGTCCAGTGTGGTTGCTAAGCCTGCAACCAATGCTGTCTTGACCATTATTTTATAAAAGAAAGTTGTTGTGGATTGGATTTACAGTGTCCCCTGCAGGCTCAAGTGTTTTACACTTGGTTCAGCTGGGGATGGATGCTATTTGCAGATGTTGTACAGGCGTGGCTTAACTGGAAGAAGTGGGCCTGGGTGTGAGTCTTGAGGGTTTATCCCTGGCAGGTTTTCCTGGCACTCTTTCTCTTTTTCTTTTTCAATTTAATTTGTTTGTTGAGCAATTGTACCACTTATACAATGGTTCCCAATCAAACCCAGTCCCTCCATGTCCCAACCCCTATCAGAACTCATGTATTACAACATCCAAGCTAAGCCCTATCCAATCAAGCTCCCAAACCCAGAAGTCTTTCTGTGCAAATAGATCCGCTGTACTATAGTCAGCATACCTAGGAATCCTAGATAAGCCATATTTTTCCTCACCAAACAGTAGTCAGTCTCTTATAGTTTTCAGTCTAGGGTCAGTCCCTCTTGCTCCACTTGGAGACCCGGTCCTCATTAGCATGGGTCCTGTGATGCTTACATTGCCACAGGTTTATTGTGAAGGCTCACAGTCGATTTGAAGTCACTGCTTCTCCATGTTCATGCACCAGCCCTGGCTCTTGCAATCTTTCTCATCCCTCTTCCAAAATTATCCCTGAACAGTGGGTAGGTGAGGTTTATTGTAGGGGCCCCGTCCAGGGATATACACTCTGGGGGTTCCCATTCTTTGGATGTTGACTAGTTGTGGCCTTCTGTTTGCTTTACTGATGAGAATTGAGGGGTGCACTCGCTTCTCTCTGCCCCTCACTCTGTGTGCAGAGATTCATTTGTAGATGTGTCTCCTAGGAATGGGGACCTTTCAGATGTGTATGTTCTGCATCTGACCAGTTGTAGGATTCTCCAGTGACCTCCATCTTTTGCATAGAGTAGCTTTTTTGCTGAGTGACATAAGATATGTTCGTCTGTAAATATAAGATTCCATAGTTAGCACATGGTCAGAAATTTCATTTGTCTAGAGCTATGACCCTGATGGGCTTTTCTCTGGGCTCTATGTCCTCTCCAGCCCTGTGCATTTGGCTGAGTTTACAGTGGCTCTCGTAGGTTCACTTCTTTGAGAGGGTTCCAAGTACAATTAGATAGTTGTTATCATCCCCCAGACAACAGTGCCTCTACTGTATCAGTAAAGGTAGTTTGCTGGGAAGCTCATCATGGTTGTTAGAGTTGACACTGGGTTGTACCATTGATTGGTTTTCTCTTGTTGCAATGTGCACATTGTCTAGCATTATGAGTGCTTAACTTCAGATAGAAAAGTTGCAGGTCAGTTCCTGTTCCATTAATCTAAGTCCTAGCCCTGAAGCATATCCTGTTCTGAACAGTGGGGTCTTATTTTCTATTTCTGGTAGCTTTGGAGATAGCCTGTTTTCTTTCTTTCTTTCTTTCTTTCTTTCTTTCTTTCTTTCTTTCTTTCTTTCTTTCTTTCTTTCTTTCTTTCTCTTTTTCTTTTTCTTTTTCTTTTTTTTAGACAGGGTCTCCCTATAGCCCTAGCTGTCCTGGAACTCACTTATGTAGACCAGGCTGGCCTTGAACTCATAGAGATCTGCCAGCCTCTGCCTCCCAAGTGCTAGGATTAAAGGCGTGTGCCACCACGCCTGGGTTAAAGTTCTTAGCTGCCATGTTGGTGATAGGAATTGAACCGAGGTCTTCTGCAAGAGCAGTGGGTGCTCCTAACTCCTGAACCATTTCTCCAGCTCCAGCTTGCTTTCTTTTGAGAGTCACTTGGATTGTTCTCACCAACTATTCAAAGGAAGATAATCTCTGCCTTGCATTGTGTTCCCTGCCACACAGCTACCAGGTTGTACAACCTGTGCACCAATGTTCAGACAGTATATGTGAATTTCTCATGAGGTCTTGAGGGCATCATCTTACACTCTGTGTTTCCTGGCCTCTCAAGTTCCAATCATCTCTATTCTTTCTTCTTCCCTTACCACCCACCTCTTCCCTCCCTAGATTTTATAAGCTGAGCCACATGCTGTCTTACTGTGTTCCCCGTCATAATGGACTGTGTCCCCTTAAACACTGAGCCAAAGAAAATATTTTTTCCTTTTAATCACATGTGCCTGGCATTTTGTCATAGTAACAAGGAAAGTGACTTCCACAAAAGGCATCTCAGTGTTGTTTTCTTAAATAAATAAAGGACAATGGTTTAAATTTTGGAAAAATTATGTTGTACTTTGTGTTTTTTTTGGTTTGTTTTTTTTGCTTTGTTTTACTTGGTTTTGTTTAGGTTTTGGTTTGTTTTTTACCAATTTTCTAGCAGGCAACAGAACTTCTGCTGTGCCAGCTGCAGCGTGGGAATCACTGGTGTGCTTGTGAGAGTGGCCACTGAGGCGCTTATTTGAGTTGAATCTAAGAGACAGCCAGGAGCCTGGCAGCTGCAGGGACTGCCTATGATGGAGTGAAGTTGGGGCTCCCTAGGGAGCCTGCTGTCTCCACCCAGAGACAGAGTCACAGTAAGCCTGGGGAAACCTGCAGCTGACTCCTGGGAAAATGAAGACACACTAGGAAGGAGCTTTAGCTGTCTCCGGTCCTGCAGGGGGCACTGCAGGAAGTTGGTTGGGTGTGGAGAGGAAGTGGCGTGAATTGCCGGAAGCATAAATCCTGATAATGCCCTGGGGTGGTGAAATAAGCTTTGGCCCTCCCAAGCTGGCACAGCCTATACTTGAGCTCCCAGGCTGGAAGAGTAGCCAGAAAGAGGCGCAAGGCCCCGTATGCTGTCCCGTGTAAGTTGACACTCTACAGCTCACTCTCCTACTCATGCAGACTCTGAACTGGAAACAGTGGTCTTCTTATGGTCTGGGGTTGGGAGCACAGGGTACAGCAGGCTCTGTGAGGCTGCTAGGCTTTGGAAGTTTCAGATGCAGAGCTTTGTGGATCAGCCATGCAGGCCCAGACGCCTGGGCATGTTAACAAAAGCAGATCTGAAGTCAGGAAATGGGACTCATCTTCTCAGTTCTGAAGTGGAATTGAGGAGAAGAATTGGAACCAAAGGTGCCATGAGTATATGTGAGAGTACTGGCACATCTGCGTGAAGCTATTGTTAAATAAAAAGAGACTCCGGGCGTGGTAGCACATGCCTTTAATCCCAGCACTTGGGAGGCAGAGGCAGGTGGATCCTTGTGAGTACAAGGCCAGCCTGGTCTACATAGTGAGTTCCAGGATAGCTGGAGCTACAGGAAGGCCCTGTCTCAGAAAAGACAAAAAAAAAAAAAAAAAAAGAGACTCATTCCTAGAAAGTTAACATAGCGATAGATACTCACCTAGTGTGTACAAGCTAAGTAAAAAAACAAATAAATGTAAAAAAGGAAGATATGATGTCCTCTTTTGTATTCTGCTTCATGAGCACTGCATGACAGGAGTGTGCTTACACACATCCAGGCATAACACTCATACATGTAAAATAAAAATAAATTAATTAAAAAATAATTTAAAGTCTCAGCCCCTAACAGGCAGAGGCAGGGGCAGGAGGATTCTGAGTTCAAGGTCAACCTAGGCTACCTAGCAAGGCTTTGTTTAGAAAAAAGAAAATCCATTAATAATAGTAAATGTTATGCCAGGTGTGGTGGGGCTTTTCATCCCAGCACTTGGGAAGCAGGGGCAGTTGGATATCTGGGACTTCAAGGCCAGCCTGGACTGCATAGCAAGTTCTAGGCTAGCCAAGGTTACATAGTAGGACTCTGTCTCAATCAAGCAATCGATCGATCAAGCCATCTGTACATGGTTCCTTTTTTCCCACGTATCTTTCATAATTTCTGGGAGTCGCCCACCCTGAGAGGCAGCCCTTCCCAGTTCTGTGCCTTCATAACTAACGTCATGGGAGAAATCCCCATGTTCCGCCATTGCTTTTGTATATTTTTTCAGTTGGTTGTTTCGAGATAGGGACTCACTGTGTAGCCCCAGCTAGACTGGAACTCCTTGTGTAAGACCATCCCAGGCTGGTCTCAATCACATAGTGATCTGCCTGCCTCTGCTTTACAAGTGCTGGGACTTTAAAAGGCATGTGCCGGCATACCTGGCTTCTATTTTTAATTTTTTTAAAACTCTGCAAGATGGGCCTGGTAAGATACACATCTTAGGGACTTTTTTTCAAAGCCACATAAAATAACATCTGGAACATAGTAAACTAGGTGTGAAAATTAATCACAGGATCAGTTCTGGGTGGAGGTAAATCTATCTAACTTGGGATCAACTGGCTGTCATTATACTAAGTGGCCTGATCATTATTTGACCTTTTGGCCTAGTTCCAAAGTGAATATACAGTTGCTCTGGTTCCTGTAGATGCTGGTATCCAACTATCAATTATGGAACTCTTCGTACTCCCCTTCCCTAAAATCTTGCTATGTGTCAAACTAGCATTTCCCTGGATCTGTTCCTAGAAACACTAGTGCTGCTAAGTATCCAAAGGCTGTGTGTGCAGAAGACAAGTGGCTTGGTGGTTTGAATGAGAACCCCCCCACCATAGGCTTCAAGTATTTGAACATTTCATCCCCAGTTGGTGGCGCTGTTTTGGGAGATCTAAGCTGACCCCTTAGAGAGTTCTTAAGCCTTGCCAGATTTTCAGTCACACTCTGCCTCCTGTGCTTGAAGATGTGAACCTCTCTGCTTTTTGCTCCATGCTTAAGCCATCTCGTGCCACCATGCCTCTCCACCATGATGGCTCTGAGCCTCTGGAACTGTAAACTCGATAAACTCTTTCTTTTATAAGTTCCCTTGGTCATGGTGGTTTTTTTTGAACTTATGATTTTTTTTAAATAAAAAATTTATTTATTACTTATTTTGTGTGTATGAGTGTACTGCCTGCATGCAGGTTGGTGCACCCGTGTGGGTGCAATGCCTCAGAGCTCAGAAGAGGACATCGGATTCCCCTGGAACTGGAGTTAAAGACGGTTCTTAGCTGCCATGTGGGTGCTGGGAATCCAGCCTGGGTCCTCTGCAAGAGCAGTTGGTGCTCTTAACTGCTGAGCCATCTCTTCAGCCCCTGTCATGGTGTTTTATCACAGCAACAGAAAAGTCACTAATACAAGGGGGTTCCAGGTTCAATTCAGGGGATTCTTTTGTTGTTTGCTTTGTAGATACAACCTCACTATGTAGCCCAGATTGGTCTTGAAGTGTAAGAGTTCGAGAATCCACACCAACACACCGACGAAGATCCAAAAAATGTTTTTATTGGAAGCAGAGAAGGTTTAGAGAGAGAAGAAACAGGAACAAAGGGATCCGTGCACTGAGGCTGTGCATTCCAGCATGCAAGCCAGAAAGCAGTGACTCCAGCTCACAGGCACATGGTCTCTTATACAGAATCTGGGGGGAGGTACAGAACAGGCTTGTTAACTTTTAAATTCATTGGATTAAACAGAGTTTAATGCATTGGGCAGATTCTATTTGGACCAGCCTTCCCGTTGTCCATTTGAAAGATATCAGTTACTATTGGTACCAGGAAGTGGGCCTATTGGCTAATCTTGGCGCCTTAGGTCACTGACCTTTTCTGGGCACTTCTGAGACTAGGGGTGGCTGGTGTCTGATGATTGGTTGCAGACCTCTGGCCATATATTCCAGTGGTTATCTTTTAGCTACAAGCAGCGGGCTGGGGGAGAAGCTTATGACCAGTTTCTTTAAACTAAGTCAATTCTAACAGACACTTAAGGATATCTAAAAATGGCTGCTGTAGCCAAAATGGAGTTAGTTAGGGCAGCCCTTATGAGCTAGTTAGGGCAGCCCTTATTTCAACAGAAGTTCCTATTTATCCCAGACTAGTCTCAAACTTCCAGTGTAACTGGCTAGGAAATCCTGATGAAAAATATGTAATAAGACTTATTTTGTTTTTATTTTTTATTTTTTTATTTTTTACTTATTATTTTTTTTCATTTTTTAACAGTAAGTAATAATTTATGAGTACAAGCATCCTTCATGTAAAACCAATTTGCAAGCAGTGTGTCCAAACCCATACAGCCTATGGGTCCCACCATCCAGCTGGGGGGCCTTGTATGTTCAATCAAGTTGATCAGATGAGTGTCCAGACTATATTGCTGTAGTTTCACCATTCACCCCAATCACAGCCCTTACATTCTACCATGCCCCCTCTTCTGCAGATTGTTCCCTAGGCTTAGAAAAGGGGCACAGGTGGGCAAGAAGCAAAACAGTCTACTTTCTCTGGAGCTATTGTCTTGTACTCTGGTCAATTCTGGCTGTTTCCTTTCATGGGCTGACAGTTTGTCCATGAATAACATTTCAGTCCTACTAATGAAGCACAAGTAGTTAGATATATAGGTATTTAAACAGTACTAATTGTTATGGTAGGTTACTTTGGTATAGACACAGATGTTTGTATGGTATGTTAATCCATGAATTATGTTTTTTCTGCAAAATATGACAGGGTCTTACTGTGACTTATAACATCTCCTAACCACTAGAGGAAGCTTGTGGCATCAGCTGTGGGTTATTCCTTCAAGGAGAGAGCTAATAGCCAATTAGATTTGGGATATACAGGCATATGGCTGCTACTGCTGTACAGTATTTCCAGGCAGGTGAGGTGTAGTTGGTGCTGACGGAGGAGTCTTGCTTGACTCAGGGAGACCTATATTTGCTTTATTGGTTTAATGGCCTTTGGAAACACTCTCTGGTATTCCAGAGACCAACTGTACACTTACAAGTGCGGTCTCAATGCATCTTTCCCATGCTTACATCAGGTCTTTGACATCAGGGCCTTATCACCTCTCTTCTTGCAGGTATCCCAGTTTACAGGCAAGAAGCCTTTACCTTTTGTGGGGGGGCTTGGATTCCCCTGGCCAACATCTCCTTGGTAGAATAATCCATGGCTGATATCAGAGCTCTCCTGTATTAATATATTTTGTTTAAGTGCATAGCTTAAGGAGACTTTAGTATTATATTTGGTTCTGAATAGAGAATAATCCTTTTCACAGTTCCTATGTCTATTAGTCAATTAAAGAAGGCAGTTTTACCAGTTTTATAAGAGATTAACTCTATAACAGTTGGCTCCAATTTACAGTTAGAAAACGATCTCATCATCATCATATTTCTCCTTTTTCTATGGGGGGAGGTAAGATTTTTGTCTGGGTCTTTATGATATTTTTACTTATTTACATCTATGTGTATGTGCCTGCACTGATGTGATGTGCACCACAAGCATGCTGGAGCCCATGGAGGCCAGAAGGAGGCATTGGAAACCCTGTAATAGGAGTTAGGTGGTTATGAGCCACGACAGGGGTGATAGGAACCAAACCTGGGTCCTCTGAAAGAGCAATAAGCTCTTGTAACCTCAGAGACATCTCTACAGGCCCAGGTCTTGAATATTGTAATGTGTACCCACAATTCCCAAGAAAGGGTATAATAGAAATTATTCCTCATCTTTTATTTATTCATGCTCGAGGCACTGGTGTTGTGTCCACTGTGCTCTTGGGAGCCCTGTTTTATATTGTGCACACAGTTTCAAGTTCACAATCCCTTAGAAATAGGAATCATGGCTCTCAAGTCCTGGTGATCTCAGACCTAAGCAGAATGTCTTCGATTCATTTGTTTTCATAATAGTTTTCAAAAAAACCTTTCCTGATCATTTCCTTTGGAGAATACAAGAGGCGTTTCTGTTTGCCAACTGGCATCTGTGCCAGCAACAGATTCATACAAAGGGAAGATCAAGATGTCAGAGCCCCCAAACATTTCCTAAACAGTGGCACATGTATGAGTTCTCAGTGATGTGTAACCAGTTACCCTGAGCACCTTCGGACAAAACACTTTGTATCTCAGTTTCTATCTAAGCAGGACTTAACTGGGCTCTATACTTCTGTGCAATTCAAGGGCTGAGTATAAATTAGAGGCTCAACTGGGAAAACATCCTGGCTCCAAGCTATACAGGCAATGGCAGGCAGTACAGCAACCCCCTTTACCAACAGTCATTTCTGGGGTTTCAGTTACCCCTTGTCAACTGTGCTCTGAAAATATCAAATGGGAAATTCTAGAAATAAGCAATTTCTGAGTCGCATGAAGAAGTCTCATACCTTCCTGTTCCATTTTACCAAGGACTTGGGTCATCTCCTCGTCCAGTATATCCAGAGTGTTGCTATCCTCCTGTAGATACTTGGCCATCTCAGTTACCAGACTGACTCACAGCGTTCCAGTGCTTTTGTCAAGTCATCCTTCCTTCATTGTGGCTCTAAGCTTCTAGAACAGTCAGGTACCAGCCAAGTGTTGTTACAGTATGCTGCTATGGTTGTTACAGTATGCTGCTATGGTTGTTACAGTATGCTGCTATGGTTGTTCTATTTGATTATTATTGTCGTTACTTCTTTTGCCTAATTACAAAATTTATCTTAGGTATGTATGTATAGGAAGTAAGAAAAACCTCAGTCTATAGATTTCACTAGTCTCAATTGTTTCAGGAATCTACTAGAATATATTTTGCCCAAATAAGGGCAGAGCAGTTTGTTCATTTCCTTGTAACTATCAATACGATGACAGCTTGCTTCTTCAAACCAGTAGGTGTGTCTCTCCCCATTCTGTGAAATCACTTGCTTAAATAATGCTCCATAATCATAAGACTGGCAGCCTGCAACTTTTGACTTGTTCTGTTGTTTAGAAGCTACTCACATGTTCCAGACCTGCTCAGGGAGAGGGGCTTACTTATGATGTGGATCTTTAGAGGTCACCTAAAGCTATATCTGCCACAGCTCTTTTTCTAAAGTCTTGACCATGATATTATTTTGTTTGGTAGAACTGAGCCAGATTAATTATTGGCTTCTTCCTGATTTCTTTATATTAATATGTATCTGTGGAAATACACTCGCTTGTGTATAAGGACATTATGTATGTGTTCATGTGGTTGTGTGGACATGTGTCTGTGCATGTGGAGGCCAGAGGTCAACATCAATGTCTTCCTCTACTGCTTTCCATCTTATTTCCTGAGCCTGGGTTTCTCACTGACCTTGAGCTCATCGATTTGGCTAGGCCAGCTGGCCAGTTGACTTCAGAAATCTGCCTGTCTTCATCCAATGACACCTCACTGTCCCATAGCCCAGCCTTAGGGTTACAGGTAAGTGCTTCATGCCTGTTTTTTACATGGTTCTACTGATCTGAACTTGGGTCCCCAGACTTAAGCAGGAGGTACTTTATTGACTGAACCATCTCCCCAGTTCTCTGTACTAGATGTTAAAATTTCAGTCTTTTTCATCTCTGCTTCATTTTAAGACAGACAGGCAAGAATAGCCACAGCTTGGCATTCTTTATAGTTGTTCTTGTGAATCTCAAAGTGGGCTTTGGTTAATGGGTGTTTTATACATGTCTCAAGTGTTAGCCTTTGTTAGTAGGTCAGACCTTCTTATCTGGGCAGCCTTTAGGAAAGGGATTCATCATGCAAAGCCTCGATGTCTACCTCTGGAAAATGGGGAGAGGGTAAGAAGACTTCTGAAATGCTGTGGAAGGGCGCTTTGGTATGCCGGGAGAAGAGGTAATGAAGACTTGAACTGGTAGAAGTGCCTTCGGTTCCATTATTGATCTGTAGTCAGTCAAGGTGACGCTTCGTGCCTAGATGGGTACATTGAGGAACGCATGCCCATTCTTGGTACTCCACACCAGCCCCCATAACTGCCTATGTTTCCTCTTCGCGTTCAAATCAGTGCCAGCCACATGACACCCTCAGGCATGCTTGATGTCACCCAGCTCTCCCTGGCCTCTGCCTCTGTGCCTTTGCATCACTGGAATTCTGTCGCTCTCGTCCCCACGCTTCTTGTGCAGGACTCCACCAAAGGTTAGCACTGGGCAAGGCCAGGCCTCTCCAGACCTCTCCCCAGCCACTGGGTCCCTGTCACCTTCTTCTGTTTCTTGGTTACAGTGATCCCCTCTGGAGCTTTCCAAAGGACGGGTAGACATGTTTGTTGTTTTTTTTTTTTTATCTCCTGGCTAGAATGCCAGCTTTGTGGAGACAGAAACTAGCTTCCACCCCGGCCCCCACTCTCAATGCCTGGGATGCTTCTTAAATGAAATGGTGTCATTTTGTAATATATATGTACATTCGATATATGATGTTGTTCATAGTCACAATTTCTGAGATACAGTTTAAACCAAATAGAGGAAATTATGGCCAAAAAAGGAAAAACAGTGTAATATTCAAAGTAAATAACCCTGGGGATTGTAGGCTGGAGACTCTATATTCTTAATCACTTGACTTTTTCAAGTGATTTTGTTTGCTATGTTTTTTTTTAATTTTGTTTTAAAGATGGGGTCTCAGGATGGAGCTCTGGGTTTGTGGAATTTGATATTTAGACTAGGCTGGCCTTGAACTTGCAGCCAAATTTGTGCTGCCTACTGATAGCGTGCTATTACAGGGATGGGCAAGCAAACCCACAGTTTTTACCTTTGTCCTGTTTATTAGCAGTGAGTCTTCAGGCAGAGGGCCAAGGGAGTTCTGGAGAAAGTTATAAACTTTAGTTTGCACGTATAGTAAGTTTGAATGAAATATAGAATAGCCTGATATGGGTTGTTGTGGGGCGAAAAAAAGAAAAGAAAGAATCGAAAGGAATACGGATTCAAATCAATCTAAAACAAAACAACAAACAAACAAAACAAACAAAACAAAACAAAAAAAACTGGTCCAGAGCTGGGAAAACAGTCAGGTGACGAAGTGCTTGCCGCTGCTGAGCCTGGGATCTTGCTGTCACATCGTCCAGCGCATCAAGAAGAGAAGCAGGGATGGGTGACAAGTCGACATCGTGTAAGCTAGTGATACCTGGGCGACCTGGAGAAGGCCTCAGTTACGCGATCGGGAACACTCCAACATCACACACTACAACCATCAACACCAACACACACACTATACATGAACTACCATCACACCACACAACAGACACACATATGTAACACAGCCACAGTAATCACACGACACCACGCACAGACCACACAACACACACACAAACACACACACCAACACACACAAACAACAAACAACAGCCCACCACCATCCAACAACACACGTCACACATCACCCCACAGACACCACACACAACATCACTACACAACAACCAACCTACACACAATTCATCACAACACACCTCATCACATCCACCACACCATAACACACTCCCGGCGTACGATACTACCCTGGTCCAGAACATCTCAGCCCACAGACTGCGACACTGCACACATCACAGCACACACAGGGCTACATCACACCTAACCAACCACACAGTAACACACACAGAACACCCACACACACGTCCACCACGATACGAGACCGCAAACCCACAACCACCATACAACAGCACCCACACCACACCACTAACCAGTGAACACATTCATACAACACCGAACACACCACAAAACATTTCCCACACATCACACATACACACCACACAACATCACATACAAAAAAAAAAAAACACTACAAACACCACCACACAAACACCACGACACCATCTGCACACAGCACGCACACACACCCGCAAATAGATACATACCAACACAACACACGCAACACTCACCAACACACTGTTTTGTACACACCAACTATCACAACACCCACACACACACACACACACCACTACACAAACGACACTACAACAACACATCACGCACGCGACAACTATAACCCATTCCTTTGGTGAAAATTCATTTAAAATTGACAACAATTAATGGCTGTGAAGCATAATACTGAATTGACTGAATATAAATTTGAGATATTTAGTAGTTTAAAACAATAATCTTATTTTCCCTTTCCAAAGGGTTGCACACAACGTTTCTGTAGTAGTGTGCAGCAACCACCCTTTTTTTTTTTTGGTCTTTCGAGGACAGGGTTCCTTTGTCCCGCTGGGCATGGAGCTGCTTCGTAGAGACCACTATAATTTGCTATAGGTTTCTGTCTTCGTTGAGGCTAGGGAGAGAGGAGAAGGAGCCAGAAAATATCAAAACCTTTGACAGACACGCACCTGCGTCGGAGAATCCCAGTGCAACTTTAATCATTTTGTGTCAGCAAAAAATGTAATTCCGTACTAAAGATTCCATGTATATCTAAACACACGGTAAATCCTTGGGATTTCGGCGATTTGGAATAATGCGTATATATTCTGAATATGTATATATCAAATAACCACGCCTCAATAATTCTGAGATGACTATCTGTATTCTAGCATGTGCAAAAAGAATGCAAGTCAATGATTTCACCAAACTATTCTCACATTATAAAAAAAAAATCGACTTATCCCTAATCTATTTAACCATCAAGCACTGTGGTTACAATCAGCCAATTAAAGCATAACTCGGAGCTCTCAACGCCTTCACAGCTTAGCAGATGAGGAATAAATGAGTTTCCTTCTTCTTGTCAAGTGCCCCTCACAGCACCCGTTCACGTCCATGTGAACGTATTAAAGATATGGACAGTGTAAGATAAGGAGCTTCCGCTCAGATCTCTGACAGGGGACCATGGCTGATGTACGATATATATGACGCCTTCAGGTGTAGGCATCGATCGGATCAGTGTTATATGACACTTCATGGAAGAGAGAACTTCGGAGGTAGGGCAGCAAAGGAGCTTACTGATTGCCCCGTCGGGAATGCAGACTGCGGACTGACCCTGGGACTGTGGCCTGCCGGTCCTGCAAACTGCTCTTCTGTAGGATGTGCCTCAGCCCCAAGGGCGTCCCTGTGAATTTTCTGGACTACTTCTCCAAGATTAAAAAGGCTTTACTGACACTGTGGTTTTCCCCAAGTTAACATTCAGCAGTCAGTTCATGGACAGCTCTAATTCAGTCCGTGTCTTGGGTTTGCAAACTGACTGTTTCTTTTACCAGATTCTTTTTTTTAATTTTATTTATTTGAATGTGTAAATGACTGTACTGTCGATGTAGGTTTGTGCACTCGTGTCGTGCAGCTGCCGAGGAGGTCAGAAGAGGTCCTCCGATTCACTGGACTGGAGTTCTCACTGGAATTGGAGTTATCAGATGGTTTAGCCGCTATGTGTGGGTGCTGGGGACTCGAATTATGGGTCCTTCTGTAAGAGCAGTTCGGTGCTCTTAACTGCTACGGCTATCTCTCCAGCCCCTTGCGAGCGCACTCTATGAGGAAGGACAGTGTTGGTGGACAGTGAGGGTGGCTAGGCAGATGGGAATCCATCCCGTAGGTCCTTAAGTAGCGCTTACTGGGGCTGCGCTTCTCTGCCCAGGGGCTTCACATCAGTTCAAATATAAACCCACATATGCATGAAGGGTTTCTGCAAAGCCATGACAATAATGGCTCCGTGTGTTTGGGAGTGTGTCTCGTACTATATAAAGAACACATATTACTCCCAAAGCATCCTTAGGTTTTCATGAGATTTTCCAACTGGCACATAATTTCTTGTAATCCCCCCAAAGGCTTCAGACTGTATGACTCTGTATGTTAAATCGAATCGCTACTAGGAAATAGCTCATCAGTGAGATGCTGCCTTGCAAGTATAAGAGACCAGTATTCTAATCCCAGACCATTCGTAAAAGAATCGTTAGGCATACGTGGACAGCTTTGAAAGTCACTGCTGAGAAGGTGGAGACAGGACATCCCTGGGACCTCACTGGACATGAGTGTTGCCTATTTGGTCAGAGCTCCACGCCAGAGGAAAACTCTTTTCCACAGAGGGTGCTTGACATTTCTGGAGTTTGATAACGGATTGTCCCTGTCTTGATAGCATGCGTGCATAGATGACACAGGCATATGCCTAAACATAAGATTCTACCGGGTAATACAGTCCACAGGCTGGCTGTGGGGTGAATTAAGGTGCTGGTGCAGGATCAAAGAGATCAAAATAGTAAAACAGAGAAGTGTAAATGTGATTTGGGCTTGCTGTGAATGGACTGGGAGCCACTTAGGGCTGATCTGCTCTCAGCATAGGTCCTGCCATTGGCCAGCTGACCTTGGTGCCATTATGGTAATGGGGCTCAATTTGCCTGAAGGGAACTGGGCTGTGACCTTGTACAGTAGATGCCGTCAAACTGTGCAGCAGCCTCCATTACAGAAAATAATATGTAGCCAGAAGGGCTTGCAGAACATTTCTAAGGGCTTAGAGAGCCCTTCTTAATTACGTGACATACGAGTCAGGAAGCCAGATAAAAGCCCTTCTTTATTACGTGATCATAGAGTCAGGAAGTCAGATAATGCAGAAGTGGATGCAGGTGATAACCATCCACTATTAAATCCTGGAGGGAAAAAGGGATTCCAAGTGGGTGAATGATGTCAAAATACATCTGTATGAAATCGTCATGAATGAAGCATCCGGCGTGTGCCACGGCTTAAATCCCAGCACTTGGGGCAGAGCAGGAGTTTTCTGTGAGGTTCAGCAGGCCTGGTCTGCACAGAGAATTCCAGGCAGTACTGGATCACAGGGAAACCTATTGTCAAACACAAAAAAAAAACCAACACACACACACACACAACACAAAAAGAAACATGTCTTAATGAAAACTGTTATTATACATAAATAAAATGTCCCATACATACCAATATATTTTAAAGAAAAAAATTTTTTTTTTTACTTGCTTCACTGGTTATATTTGTCTGTTTGTTTTTGTGAGACTGGGGTTTCTCTCCCCAGGCTTGGGCTTGAACTCCTAATGAGCTGAAGGTGAACTTGACTTCTGATCCTTCCTCCTCTGTCTCCATGATGCTGTGTAAAGGCAGAGCCAGCCACTATACATAGCATTCGTCACCGACCTCGACCCACTCCTGAAAGGCTAATTGATACATCTAATGTCTACCTCAAATTCTGCTCCTATTACCGAGGTGAAAGCACATGGTAGAGAGTGGAAAGACGTAGACATTGCAAGTCCCTTAAGTTTCTTTTCTTAGGAGTGATCTTAAAGTCATGATTTAGATTATTAAAAAATTAAAATCTGCTGGAAGCTCTTAATTTTCCACTGTTAATGTGAGGATTTTGTCCTGGCATTACTGACAGGCACTGAGACAGTTGAGCGCGTGAGTAGTTCCTTAGCTTTATGTAGTCAGGAAAGATTCTGCCTAACAACACAACTTACAGTTGTTTAGGAGGAACAGAAGGCAGCACTAGAGGAACAGAAGGCAGACTGAGCCTGGAGCTGCAAAGTCAAGGAACCATGGAGGGCCTATCCTGTTTATCTTCATCTTAAAATCATCCTAAGAGGTTGATTCCTATCAGGATCTATAACGTAGAGCCTGTGGGTCTGATCTATTTTGGAAAAAGTTCTCTCAGATATAGACAAACATAGAACTTGAAATTGAGATCCTAGATGGTTATATCAGATGGATTAGTTCAAAGTGACAAGCATCATCATTCTAGAGACACACAGAAAGGACAGGGTCAACTAGAAGAAGTGAGAGAGTGGGTTGTGTGGTCATGAGCCACACACAGCCTGAAAGCCACGGGAGGCTGGGAACGAGGCAGAGGGTGCGTGCCTCTGGAGGCTTCAGAGGGTGTGACACTCTCCTAGATGCCTTCATTTCAGACTTTGGCTCCACATATTATGAGACTTTTTTTCTTTTTTTTTTATTACTTTTCTAATTTTTTTATTAAATTTTATATATTTCTGATTGTTATAGAATGTATGTCTGTCATGCAAGTGTGCGCAGTCGGCGTGTTGTACAAGTTCAAGAGGTAGAAGTAGGGTGTCGGATTCCTGGAAACTGGAGTTCCATGGAATTGGAGTTACAGACTGGTTATCGCGCCCATATGCGGTGCGGGATGAACCTGGGTTTGTAGAGCGACGGTAGGCGTCTAACCGTAGGAACATTTCTCAGCCCTGAGACTGCTTTTTTGTTACTGGGAAGACACCAGCTTGTGGTAATTGTTACAGTATGCGACAGGAAGCCGATAGCACCCACCATGCTGTCTGACTCACATATTTGCACGATTATCTCAGTATTTTCTCACTAGATTAAGAGCTAGGACTTGTTGGTGCTATGCTCTGTCTCCAACATGCACTGCGTATGTCCCCCAAATCTTGACTTCGGGGTGTACATCCTAATATAAAGTGTAGTTAAAGCCAGCACGTTTCCTTACTCGGATTCACTGAAAAGAATACCTGGGCTTGTAGAATGGAGATGATATGTCAGGTGGGGTTTAGTCAGAGCAGATAAACATACAGGTATTTTTTAAATGTTTTATTTTATCTTTATGTGTATGAAGGTAGTGTCTGATGCAGTCTGTTGCACACCGTGTCGTACTAGGTATTTTTACAGAGGAGATTTAGTATAGGGTATTAGTTCACAGACATTGAAGGGCATTATAAAATGAAGAGAGGAGAGAGAGGAGAGAAAGAGTGAGAGAAGAGAGAGAGATAGAATGCGTCCCAATGAATAAAACAAAAGGGCTCGAGGTTTTCAGCATTGAGGAGCTCATGGTGAAGGGAAGAGCTATAAATTTCTCTAAGGGAAGCTCAAGGTTATCCTGAGATATGTCAGACTGAGGGCTGGAGCTGGCTGCTGGCTGAATGCTAATGCTGGGGCCACAGGAAACAGAAGCAAGTCAGAAGGAAGTCCTGCACACAGGTCATACTTTCACCCCTACTACCTTCAAGCCCATCTTGCACTTCTGTTAAGCAGAATCATACAGGTAAACGTCCCAGACAGGACATCTAGGAAATCATTTATATATAACGATGACAGAATGTACAGAGCTAGATTTAGACGTGCAGAGAGAGTAATTCATTATCAGACAGCATGAATGATTGATAGTGTTTGTTTTGGCTGCATCAACAAAAATTTTAAAGAGTGAATCGTGCAACTTGAATCGAGCAACCCTGTACATAGAGGTAATTTAATCATTTGTGCTGGTTTTTTTTGCTGTTTGCTTGAATGTCGCTGTCTTTCATTGGTTCAAACAGACATATTGTTCATCTCCGTTCCGAAGGGCTCTCTCCCAGGTCTAGCAATGACCATCATGAGGTAGATGGGTCGAAAGAGTTGTCAACTTGCACGTTGCTTTCTGGGGCTTTTCTCTCTTTTTTGATTTAATGTTTCTTGAAGGACTGTGTCGTCCTTTGTGTGTAAATGAAAAGTCTGCCTTTCCCTGTATAAATATTGACATAACACTTATTTTTCAGGTTATTATTCTAAAGGTGAGGTGGTGAGTGAAGGAGTTGGCAAGTAGTTCTCTTCGGAGTCTAAATTACCCGTTCAGCTGTTTCTGCACCAGCACCAATTATTGTCAAATCACCCGTGTTCTGCCTCTCTTTTCTCATCGTTGACGATACTCGCAGAGCTCCCTTGAGGTGGCATAGCTTGAGATATCCTTTAAGGGTTTTTCCTTTTAAAATTAAAATACTTTTCCATGTAATTATGTGACTGCACCTAGGTACTGCGCATTGTCAAGCCCACCGGGCCTCTGTACTGACACGGCTTCAGAACTGAGAGACTCCCCCCCCGCAACGTCCCTTCTTGGGCCACTGATATGAAGCTAAGATGTGGTCTTCTGTCAATTAGTGTTATGTGATCAAAATAGCATGAAGAAGATGGTGTTTGATCCTAGAATTCGCCTTAAAATGGAAGCAAGAGGGGTGTGGGAATATAGTGGTCAGGGTTAAGAACATGTGTGGGCTCTTGTATGAAGACTCCAGATTAGTTCCCGGACACCCATGTGGCAGCTCAACTGTTTAAGTCCAGTTTAGGGGATACTGCTGCTGTACCCTACTGCTCGTGCCCTCCTAGGCACAGGCATGCGACCATGGTGACATACATATGTGCAGCAATACTCATATATCACAGAAAATAATAAAACACTTTTTTTTTAAGAAGGCCATTAAAATGACTCAGTGGGTAAGGACAATTGTGACCTAGCATGATGCTCATTAGATCAATCCCAAGACCTATAAGTGGTAGAAAGAAAGAATCATTCTATAGGTGCTATTTGAGGAAGTACATAATTATGATTATGTAAAGGATGAATTTACAAGAAATTAAGTTAGAGATTTTAACTTAAAGTATAAAAACAGTATGAGCCATTTAATTTCTCTTAAATAACATTTCCTTTTGAGTTGGATGTTGGTGGCAATCTTTGAAGTCAGTATATTATGGGGCTAGAGGCAGGAGGATCTTCTGTGTGAGACTGGGAGGCGAGGAGTGCTGGCCACCTAGGTGTTGTGTCGGCAGCTGGGGTCTATCACGGAGATAATCGCCTTCCATCGATATTAGAATAAGATAAAAATAGAAAGGAGAAGAGAGAGAGAGAGAGAGGAGAGAGAGAGGAGTAAACGAGAAACGAAATGTCCTTTCTGTAAATGAAATGTGAATGGTGTTTATGAGATCACTGTTCAGGTTTAGGGTTGAAGACCTCTGTACCTGAGGGCCATGTATACCTGCCTTCTCATGGTCTCTCTAGGTTAGATCCCCTAGACTCCAAAACTCGTCATGCAGTCCTATACTTCCAGAGCAAAGATGTTCCATGCCTCTCTGCCTCCTCTTTCAGCCTCCTGTCAGGTAGGAGCCCCTGTGGGATAAGTGGATGTTCTGATATGAAACATGCTACTGGTGTGCAGAGTGTATGCTCCACCAACTCCTTCCTGTTTAAGTAGGTGGGGAGGGCTTGAGGGTTCAGAAAGCCTTACGGGCATGTGTAGTGCTCTCTGGGAGTGCCTTGTGCTCATTGGGAGTGTGGGGACTGTTAGGAAGCGCTGAACAATGTTGGGGGAGGGGCAGGGGTGCACAAAAGGAGGCCCTTGTGGTTTGGGTGCTCCCAATTCTGCCATCCATGGGCAGAGACCAGTCCTGATGTGGGGATCTGGGATGGACCATGTTAAGAGGGAAAGGAGAATCCTGCTAGCAGTAAGAGATGTATGTCTCCATTTCACTTTATAGACAAGCCTAATAAACTCTCTAGTCTCCCCCAAGACGAAGATTAGAGGAGTCTGTTCCTTGATTTGGCTTAATGGTTAGTTGGCAGGTGGACAGAATGCGCATGTGTGGGTGTCTCTCCTGGGAAGAATCTTATGTTACAAACTGGCATCGAAGTAGGCAGGATTAGGCAAATGTCAAAGGGCTCAGGAAGAGATGTCCTAAATCTAGTCTTTTTATGGGGACGTAAGGCTGGGACTGAAGTGAGCTGGAGGAAAATTCAGAGGGAATCCTGGCATGGTGAATGTCTGACATAGTGTATCACAGTAGCAACAGAGTAATGGATTGTGCAATGGATTTAAAGATGAATAGCTAGAAGAGAAGCCACCCAAGTGGCTGGGAGCCACTTAGGGCTGATCTGCTCTCAGCATAGGTCCTGCCATTGGCCAGCTGACCTTGGTGCCATTATGGTAATGGGGCTCAATTTGCCTGAAGGGAACTGGGCTGTGACCTTCCAGAGGTCAAACTGTTGCAGCAGCTCTCCATTATCAGAAAAATAATATGCCTATGCCAGAAGGGCTTGCAGAACACCTTTCTAAGGGCTTAGAGAGCCCTTCTTTAATTACGTGACCATAGAGTCAGGAAGCCAGATAAAAGCCCTTCTTTAATTACGTGATCATAGAGTCAGGAAGTCAGATAATGCAGAAGTGGATGCAGAGTGAGTATTCATTCTCACTATTAAATCCTGGAGGGAAAAAGGGAATTCCAAGTGTGGTGAATGTATGTCAAAATACACTGTATGAAATCGTCATAATGAGCATCCCGGGTGTGGCCCACGGCTTAAATCCCAGCACTTGGGGCAGAGCAGGAGATTTTCTGTGAGTTCAAGGCAACAGGCCTGGTCTGCACAGAGAATTCCAGGCAGACTGGATCACAGGGAAACCCTATCTCAAAAAAAAAAAAAAAAAAAAAAAAACCACACACACACACAACACACAACACACACAAAGAAAATGTCTTAATGAAACCTGTTATTATACATAAATAAATGTCACCTCATCATGCTCAATAATATTTTAAAGAAAAAACATTAACTCTGCTTCACTGGGTTATAGGTTTGTCTGTTTGTTTTTGTGAGACAATGGGGGTTTCTCTCCCCAGGCCTGGGCTGAACTCCCTAAAAATAGCTGAGGTGAACTTGGATCTGATCCTTCCCTGCCTCTGTCCTCATGATAGCTGTGTAACTAGGCAAGAGCCACCACTATACAAGCATTCTGTCACCCGAGCCTCGACTCCACTCCTGAGCTAATTGAGTTACATCTAATGTCTACCCTTCAACATTCTGCTCTATTACCAGGTGAAAGCACATGGTAGAGAGTGGGAAAGACGTAGAAATCTGCAAGTCCTCGTTGTAAGTTTCTTTTCTTAGGAGTGATCTTAAAGTATGATCTTAGATTATTAAAAATTAAAAAATCTGCTGGCAAGCTCTTAATTTTTCCACTTTAATGTGAGGATTTTGTCTGGGCATTACTCGACAGGCACTGAGACAGTTGATGCGCGTGAGAGTTCCTTAGCTTTATGTGAAGTCAGGAAAGATTCTGCCTAACAACACAACTTACAGTTGTTTAGGAGGAGACAGAAGGCAGCACTGCAGGAAACAGACAGGCAGACTGAGCCTGGACTGCAAAGTCAAGGCCCCATGGAGGGCCTATCCTGTTTATCTCATCTTAAAATCATCCTAAAGGTTGATCCTATCAGGACACCATAACCGTAGAGCCTGTGGTCCTGATCCTATTTTTGGAAAAAGTTCTCTCAGATATAACAAACATAGAACTTTGAAATGAGTTCCTAATGGTTAATTCAGATGGATTTAGTTCAAATGACAAGCATCACTCATTCTAAGAGACACACTCAAGAAAGGACAGGTCAATAGAGCAAGAAGTGAGAGAGTGGTTGTGTGGCATGAGCCACAACACATGTCCTGGAAAGCCACGGCGAGGCCTGGGACGAGGCAGAGGGTGCGTGCTCTGAGGCTTCAGAAGGGTGTGACACTCTCCCTAAGATGCCTATCATTTCAGACTTCTGGCTCCTATTTGAGACTCTTTTTTTTTAGTATATACTTTTCTAATTTTTTATTAATTTTATATATTTCTGTATTGGTGTATAGAAATGTATGTCTGTCATCAATGTGTGCGCGCTGGCGTGTTGTAAACAAGTTGCCAAGAGGCAGAAGAGGGTGTCGGATTCCCCTGGAAACTGGAGTTCTCATGGAATAGGAGTTACAGACTGGTTTCAGCCCCATGTGGGTGCGGGATCGAACCTGGGTCTCTGTAAGCACGGTAGGCGCCTTACCGCTAGGAACATCTTCCAGCCCTGAGACTCTTTTTTGTTACTGGAAGACACCAGCTTGTGGTAACTTGTTACAGTAGCGACAGGAAGCCGATAGCCCCCACACAGCTGTCTGACTCACATATTTGCACGTTATCTAGATTTTCTCACTAGATCTCAAGAGCTAGGACTTTGTTGGTGCTACTGCTCTGTCTCCAGACATGCACTGCTATGTCCCCCCAAATCTTGACTTCTGGGGTGTCCATCCTAAATAAAGTGTAGTTAAAGCCAGCACGTTTCCTTACATCGGTTCACTGAAAGAATACCTGGGCTTTGTGAATGGAGATTGATATGTCAGGTGGGGTTTAGTCAGCTAGCAGATAAACATACTAGGGGTATTTTTTAAAAATGTTTATTTATTCTTTATGTGTATAATGTAGTGTCTGATGCAGTTGTTGCACGGAGCCGTGTCGTACTAGGTATTTTTACAGAGGAGATTTAGTATAGGGTATTAGTTCACAGACATTGAAGGGCTTAACAAATGAAGCGAGGAGAGAGAGGAGAGAAAGAGAGCAGAGAGAGAGCAGATCTAGTACATCCTCCCAACTAATAAAACAAAAGGGCTCGAGGTTATCAGCATTGAGGAGCTCATGGTGAGAGGGAATGAGCTATAATTTCTCTAAGGGAGCTCAAGGTTCATCCTGGAAATGTCAGACCTGAGGGCTGGAGCTGGCTGCTGGGCTGAAATGCTAATGCTGGGGCCACAGGAAACAGAAGCAGTCAGAAGGAAGTCCTGCCCACACAGTCCACTACTTTCACCCCTACCTACCTTCCAAGCCCATCTTGCACTTCCTGTTAACAGAATCCAACAGGAAACCCCAGACAGAGACATCTAGGAAATCTATCTTATATATAACCAGATGACAGAATGTACAGAGCTAGATTTAGACCTCAGAGAGAGTAATTTCATTATTCAGACACATGAACACCACACACATACACACACACCATACACCACACCCACACACACATACCACACACCACACACACACCACACCACACATACACACACACACCATACACCACACACACACCACAGCACACACACACCATACCATACATACACACACCACACACACCACACACACATCACACACACCACACACACACACCACACACACACCACACCACACACACCACACACACACACCACACCACACACACACTACACCACACACACACCACACTACACATACACACCACACACACACGCACACACTTAAACCCATGTCCTTTGGTGAAAATTCATTTAAATTACAACAAATTAATCTGTAAGCATAATACTGAATTACTGAAATAAATTTGAGATATTTAGATAGTTTAAAACAATAATCTTATTTTCCCTTTCCAAAGGGTTGCAACAAACCGTTTCTGTAGTAGTGTGCAAGCAAACCACACCTTTTTTTTTTTTTGGTCTTTTCGAGACAGGGTCTCCCTTTAGTCCCAGCTGGCCTGGAGCTTGCTCTGTAGACCCTATATTTGCTATAGTTTCTGCTTTCGTTGAGGCTGGGAGAAGGGAAGAGAGCCAGAAAATATCAAAACCTTTGACAGACACTGCCACCTGCTGGAGAATTTCCAAAGTGCAACTTTAATCTTATTTGTCAGCAAAAATGTAATTCCGTGCTAAAATTCCCTTATTAAAACGGTAAATCTTGGGATTCGGGGTTTGGAATAGCGTTATATTTGAATATTCATTAGTTACAAATAACACATCAAAATTACTGAATGAATATTGTTTCTGCAGTGCAAAAGAAATGCCAAGTCTAGATTTTCCAAATTTCCCATTAAAAAAAAAATGACTATCCCTATCATTTTAACCATCAGCATGTGGTTAAATCAGCCAATTAAGCATACCGGAGCTCTCACACGCTCTTCACAGCTTAGCAGATGAGGAATAAATTAGTTCCATTTTCTTGGTCAAGTGCCCCTCACAGCACCGTTCACTCCATGTGAGTATTAAAATAATGGACAAGTGTAAGATAAGACGTCTCCGCTCAGCTCTGAAGCGGGACCATGGCTGACTGTAGATATTAGAGCTTCAGGTGTGGCCATCGGCAGCTCAGTGTTTAGTGGACATTCATGGAAGAGAGAACTTCGGAGGTCAGGGCAGCAAAGGGAGCTTACTGTTCCCCTGGGACTGCAGACTGCGGACCTGACCCTGGGACTGTGCCTGCCGGTCCATGCAAACTGCTCTTCTGTAGGATGTGCCTCAGCCCCAAGGGCGTCCCTGTGAATTTTCTGGACTACTTCTCCAAGATTAAAAAGGCTTTACTGACACTGTGGTTTTCCCCAAGTTAACATTCAGCAGTCAGTTCATGGACAGCTCTAATTCAGTCCCGTGCTCTTGGGTTTGCACTGACCTCTTTTTTTTTTTTTAAAGATTCTTTTTTTATTTTATTTTATTTATTTTTGAATGTGTATGAATGTACTGTCTGCATGTAGGTTTGTGCACCCGTGTCGTGCAGTGCCCCGGAGGTCAGAAGAGGGTCTCGGATTCCCCTGGAACTGGAGTTCTCCTGGAATTGGAGTTACAGACGGTTTTTAGCCGCCATGTGGGTGCTGGGGATCGAACCTGGGTCTTCTGTAAGAGCAGTCGGTGCTCTTAACCGCTAGGCTATCTCTCCAGCCCCCTTGCACTGACCTCTTGAGGAAGGACAGTGTTGGTGGCAGTGAGGGTGGCTAAGCAGATGGGAATTCCATCCCGCTAGGTCCTTAGTAGCAGCTTACTGGGGCTGCTGCTTCTCTGCCCAGGGCTTCCCAACATCAAGTTCAAATATAAACCCACATATGCATGAAGGGTTTCTGCAAATGCCACTGACAATAAATGGCCCGTGTGTTTGGGAGTGTGTCTCGTATATATAAAAACACATGATTACTCCCAAAGCATCCTTAGGTTTTCATGAGATTTTCCAACTGGCACATAATTTCTTGTAATCCCCCCAAAGGCTTCAGACTGTGACTCTGTTGTTAAATGAAGATTCGCTGACTAGGAAGATAGCTCAGTCAGTGAGATGCTTGCCTTGCAAGTATAAAGACCAGTATTCTATCCCAGAACCCATATAAAAATGCTAGGCATAGTGGTACAAGCTTGAGAGTCCACTGCTGAGAAGGTGGAGACAGGACAATCCCTGGGACTCACTGGACATGCAGTGTAGCCTAATTGGTCAGCTCCAGGCCAAGGGAAAACCTTGTTTCCACAGAGGTGGTTGCCATTTCTGAGTTTGATAATCGAGATTGTCCTCTGTCCTTGATAGCATGCGTGCATAGATGCACAGGCATATGCTAAACAAAGATTCTACGGGTATACAGTCCACAGGCTGGCTGTGGGGTGAATTAAGGTGGCTGGTGCAGGAATCAAAGAGATCAAAATAGTACTAAAACAAGAGTGGGTAAATGTGATTTGGGCTTGCTGTGAATGGACTGGGAGCCACTTAGGGCTGATCTGCTCTCAGCATAGGTCCTGCCATTGGCCAGCTGACCTTGGTGCCATTATGGTAATGGGGCTCAATTTGCCTGAAGGGAACTGGGCTGTGACCTTCCAGAGGTCAAACTGTTGCAGCAGCTCTCCATTATCAGAAAAATAATATGCCTATGCCAGAAGGGCTTGCAGAACACCTTTCTAAGGGCTTAGAGAGCCCTTCTTTAATTACGTGACCATAGAGTCAGGAAGCCAGATAAAAGCCCTTCTTTAATTACGTGATCATAGAGTCAGGAAGTCAGATAATGCAGAAGTGGATGCAGAGTGAGTATTCATTCTCACTATTAAATCCTGGAGGGAAAAAGGGAATTCCAAGTGTGGTGAATGTATGTCAAAATACACTGTGTATGAAAATGTCATAATGAGCCGGGCGTGTGGCCCACGGCTTTAATCCCAGCACTTGGAGGCAGAGGCAGGCAGATTTCTGTGAGTTCAAGGCCAGGCTGGTCTGCACAGAGAATTCCAGGACAGCTGGGACTACAGGGAAACCCTATATCAAACACACACACACACACACACACACACACACACACACACAAAAGAAAATGTCTTAATGAAACCTGTTATTATACATAAATAATTAATGTATGCTAATAAAATATTTTTAAAGAAAAAATTAAACTCTGCCTTCACTGGGTTAATTAGGTTTGTCTGTTTGTTTTGTGAGATGGGGGTTTCTCCTACCCCAGGCTGGGCTTGAACTCCCTATGTAGCTGAGGGTGAACTTGGATTTCTGATCCTCCTGCCTCTGTCTCCTGAGTGCTGGTGTCACAGGCAAGAGCCACCACTATACAAGCATTCTGTCACCCGAGCCTCGACTCCACTCCTGAGCTAATTGAGTTACATCTAATGTCTACCCTTCAACATTCTGCTCCATTACCAGGTGAAAGCACATGGTAGAGAGTGGGAAAGACGTAGAAATCTGCAAGTCCTCGTTGTAAGTTTCTTTTCTTAGGAGTGATCTTAAAGTATGATCTTAGATTATTAAAAAATTAAAAATCTGCTGGAAGCTCTAATTTTCCACCTGTAATGTGAGGATTTTAGTCCTGGCATTACTGACAGGCACTGAGACAGTTGATGCGCGTGAGAGTTCCTTAGCTTTATGTGAAGTCAGGAAAGATTCTGCCTAACAACACAACTTACAGTTGTTTAGGAGGAGACAGAAGGCAGCACTGCAGGAAACAGACAGGCAGACTGAGCCTGGACTGCAAAGTCAAGGCCCCATGGAGGGCCTATCCTGTTTATCTCATCTTAAAATCATCCTAAAGGTTGATCCTATCAGGACACCATAACCGTAGAGCCTGTGGTCCTGATCCTATTTTTGGAAAAAGTTCTCTCAGATATAACAAACATAGAACTTTGAAATGAGTTCCTAATGGTTAATTCAGATGGATTTAGTTCAAATGACAAGCATCACTCATTCTAAGAGACACAGAAAGGACAGGTCAATGAGAAGATGAGAGAGTGGAGTTGTGTGGTCATGAGCCACACCGAAAGCCACGGGAGGCTGGGAAAGGCAGAGGGTGCGTGTCCTCTGGAGGCTTCAGAGGGTGTGACACTCTCCAGATGCCTTCATTTCAGACTTCTGGCCTCCTGAATTATGAGACTCTTTTTTTTAAAGTATATATTTTCTAATTTTTTTATTAATTTTATTTATTTCTGTATGTGTATGAATGTACTGTCTTCATGCAAGTGTGCGCGCCCGTGTTGTACAATGTTGCAGAGGTCAGAAGAGGGTGTCGGATTCCCCTGGAACTGGAGTTCTCCTGGAATTGGAGTTTCAGACGGTTCTCAGCCGCCATGTGGGTGCTGGGGATCGAACCTGGGTCCTCTGTAAGAGCGGTAGGCACTCTTAACCGCTAGGCCATCTCTCCAGCCCTGAGACTCTTTTTTGTTACTGGAAGACACCAGCTTGTGGTAACTTGTTACAGTAGCGACAGGAAGCCGATAGCCCCCACACAGCTGTCTGACTCACATATTTGCACGTTATCTAGATTTTCTCACTAGATCTCAAGAGCTAGGACTTTGTTGGTGCTACTGCTCTGTCTCCAGACATGCACTGCTATGTCCCCCCAAATCTTGACTTCTGGGGTGTCCATCCTAAATAAAGTGTAGTTAAAGCCAGCACGTTTCCTTACATCGGTTCACTGAAAGAATACCTGGGCTTTGTGAATGGAGATTGATATGTCAGGTGGGGTTTAGTCAGAGAAAAAACATACTAGGTATTTTAAAAAATTTTTATTTATTCTTTATGTGTATGAATGTAGTGTCTGAATGCAGGTCTGTGCACCTGTGTCGTACTAGGTATTTTTACAGAGGAGATTTAGTATAGGGTATTAGTTCACAGACATTGAAGGGCTTAACAAAATGAGAGAGAGAGAGAGAGAGAGAGAGAGAGAGAGAGAGAGAGAGAGATCTAGTACATGCCTCCCCAACTAATAAAACAAAAGGGCTCGAGGTTATCAGCATTGAGAAGCTCATGGTGAGAGGGAATGAGCTATAATTTCTCTAAGGGAGCTCAAGGTTCATCCTGGAAATGTCAGACCTGAGGGCTGGAGCTGGCTGCTGGGCTGAAATGCTAATGCTGGGGCCACAGAAAACAGAAGCAGTCAGAAGGAAGTCCTGCCCACACAGTCCACTACTTTCACCCCTACCTACCTTCCAAGCCCATCTTGCACTTCCTGTTAACAGAATCCAACAGGAAACCCCAGACAGAGACATCTAGGAAATCTATCTTATATATAACCAGATGACAGAATGTACAGAGCTAGATTTAGACCTCAGAGAGAGTAATTTCATTATTCAGACACATGATGATTGATAGTGTTTTTTTGGCCTGCCATCAAAAAAAATTATGAAGATTAATCCTGTGCAACCTTGTACATAAGTATGGTAATTTAATCATTTGTGCTGGTTTTTTTGCTGTTGCTTAATGCCTGTCTTCTCACTGGGTCTCAAACACCACGTATTGTTCATCTCCTTCCGAAGGGCTCTCTCCCAGGTCTAGCAATGACCATCATGAGGTAGATGGGTCGAAAGAGTTGTCAACTTGCACGTTGCTTTCTGGGCTTTTCTCTCTTTTGATTTATGTTTCTGAAGGACTGTGTCGTCCTTTGTGTTATAATGAAAAGTCTGCTTTCCCTGTATAAATATGACATAACACTTATTTTTCAGGTTATTATTCTAAAGGTGAGGTGGTGAGTGAAGGAGTTGGCAAGTAGTTGCTCTGGAGTCTAAATTACCCCGTTCAGCTGTCTGCACCAGACCAATTATTGTCAAATCACCCGTGTCTGCTTCTCTTTTCTCATGTTGACATACTCAGAGACTCCTTTGAGTGGCATTAGCTTGAGATATTCCTTTAGGTTTTTCTTTATAAAATTAAAATGATTTTCCTTGTAAATATGTGACTATGACCTAGTATTGCATTGTCAGCAGCCACCGGGCCATCCTGTCTGACACGGCTTTCAGAACCTTGAGGAGCCCCCCCCCCCAACTCCTTCTTAGGGCCCTCTATGAAGCTAAAGATGTGTCTTCTGTCAATTATGTACTTGCATCAAAAGCATGAAGACCTGGGTTTGATCCCTAGAATGCACATTAAAAAGGAAGCAAGAGGGGTTGGGAAAATGGTCCAGGGGTTAAGAACACTTGTGGCTCTTGTAGAAGACCCAGATTCAGTTCCCAGAACCCATGTGGCAGCTCACTGTTTAAGTCCAGTTCTAGGGGATACTGTGCTGTCTACTGGCCTCGCCTCCATAGGCACCAGGCATGCACATGGTGAACATACATATGTGCAGGCAAAATACTCATATACAGAAAATAAAATAAACCTTTTTTTTTAAGAAGGCCATTAAAATGACTCAGTGGGTAAGGACAATTGTGACCTAGCTTGATGCTGTGAGATCAATCTCCAAGACCTACAAGGTAGAAGGAAAGAATCACCTTCTATAGGTGCTATTTGAGGCAAGTACATAATTATTTTATGTAAAGGATGAATTTACAGAAATTAAGTTAGAATTTTAACTTAAAGTATAAAAACAGTATGAGCCAGTTTATTTCTCTTAAATAATTTCCTTTTGAGTTGGGTGTGGTGGCATATGCCTTTAGTCCTAGTACTTAGGAGGCAGAGGCAGGAGGATCTCTGTGAGACTGAGGCCAGAGTGATCCACATAGTGTGTGTCAGGCCAGCTGGGGCTACAGGGAGAACCTGCCCTGTCAGAAAGAAAAAAAGAAAGAAAGAGAGAGAGAGAGAGAGAGAGAGAGAGAGAGAGAAAGAAAGAAAGAATTTCCTTCTGTAAATGAAATGTGAATGTGGTTTTATGAGATGCACTGTTAAGGTTTAGGGATGAGACCTCTGCTACCTGAGGCCCATGTCTCCTGCCTTCTCAATGGTCTCTTCTAGGTATAGATCCCACCCAGACTCCCAACACTCGTCTACTCAGCCCTATCACTTCCAGAGCAACATGTGCCCCATGCCTCTCTCCCTCCTTTCAGCCCTCCTATTCAGGTAGGAGCCCCTGTGGGATAATGTGGACTGTTCCTGAATATGAAACATGCTACTGGTGGCAGAGATGTAGCTCCACCAACCCTTCCTGTTTAAGTAGGTGGGGAGGGCTTGAGGGTTCAGAAAGCCTTACGGGCATGTGTAGTGCTCTCTGGGAGTGCCTTGTGCTCATTGGGAGTGTGGGGAACTGTAGGAAGCTGCTGACACAATGTTGGGGGAGGGGCCAGGGGTGCACAAAAGGAGGGCCCTTGGTGGTTTGGGTGCTCACCATTCTGCCATCATGGGCAGAGGTCCCTGAGTTCATGGTAGGACTCTGGACAGCTATGAGGGAAAAGAGAATCCTTGCTTAGCCAGTAAATGATATCTTGTTCCCATTCATTCTGTGACAAAGCCTAAATAAACTCTCTAGTCTCCCCCAAACGAAGATTAGAGAGTCTGTTCCTTGATTTGCTAACCTGGTAGTGGCAGGGGCAGAATGCCATGTGTGTGGTCTCTCCTGGGAAGAATCTCTGTTACAAACTGGCATCACATAGGCAGGATTAGGCAAAAGCAAGGGCTCAGGAAGAGCTTCCTAATCTATCTTTTATGGGGGAAGACGCTGGTGACTGAAGTGAAGCTGGAGGAAAATGCAGAGGGAATCCTGGCATGGTGGATCGTCTGCACAGTGTTCACAAGTACAGCAACAGCAGTATGGATTGTGCAATGGACTTTAAGATGAATAGCTAAAGAGAAGCCACCCAAGTGGATAAGGTCAGTGGGAGAAATCCCGATGGCCATCCAAGTGTAGACGGTGTGGAGTGGCATGCCTCACTGAGCAGTGGGGTCCACCACATGAATATGGAGATATTTTGAAAACTACAGAGGGTCTAGAGCAAACTTTATGAGTCCTGGAAATAGATCAAGGGTGGGATGTGCGACAACCCTGGGCCCAAGTGGCCTGGATCTTACTTCATATTATGAAGTATATATCCCAAATAGGGGAGATGGCCCAAAGAGGGCTTGATAATTTAAGAGAGAAATTAGGACAAGAAAACATAAGAGGCTGGCCTTGTTCATATTGGCCTTTGACCTTGCCAGTGAATTGCATAAAGGAGAAAGAGAGGTTAAGCGTCAGCCTGCCGCTTTCTGCAGCTAGGAGACCCAGGAGAAAAGGCAGATAATGATAAAGAGGAGAGCGATGCAGGAAAAGTGCCAGATGCCCCTTGGGTTCAACCTTTAATACAAGAAAGGAAAAATCCATGTCTCACCTTGCTGATGGTGGCCTGAGTGATGGCCCAGTACAGGAAACCAAGACAGTCAGAGAACACTCAGCACTGGAGTTGCTGGAACTGGAAAAGACGTTCAAATAGGCAGTGAAGGAGCCCCTCACCACCTGGCTTGTGAGGCTGTGGGCCAGGGGGGCAGATGAAATTATTTTAAGTGCTGCAGAAGCAGAAAAGCTGAGCGATATAACCACCATCCTGCCTTGAGACATAAGCTGCATAGCCTGAGACAGCACAAGGGGAATAAGTCCCTAATGGAGTGGCTAGTACGAGCCATTAGAGACACAAGGTTATCCCCAACAGAGGTTCCGATAAATACCCGAGGGTGGGGGAGGCATGTGTGGAGAATGACAGAAGAGGGGCAAGTGCTACTGAAGAAACTAGGTATGAGAAAAGCAAAATATAGTACCCAGTTCACTGGGCCAGATAGGGCTGTGTTTACCAGTGATTTAAGAAAATGCTTGATTGAACAAGGACCTCGAGGAGTGGTCTGAATCTTTAATGGTTGTGCTGAGTCCCTTGATAGGACAGAGTCTTTGTAAAGTCAGAGAGGCTTTGTCAAACCTAGGTGACTTAGACCAGCATGTAAAATATGTTTGTAGAGGAGTGAAGCAACCTAGAGGACACATAAAAAAGACGAAACAGAAAAGGAAGCCTGCATGGATTACTAGAAGGCAAATGTTGCAGGATTCCTGTGAGACCCAGTTTCCTAAAGAAAAAATTGATTAAAAAGTCAAATTACATGCTAAAAAGCCTCTGGAAGGCTTTAAAGTTTGTGGAACAAACAGTTCACACAAAGCATACAGAGCATAAAAACTGTCCAGGGGGTAGATAACGACCCTCCCCAAGTTGGATAGAGCACCTTTCACTGGTGAGAAAAGTTTTGCTGGGAGGTGGGATCAGTTTTCCCAGCTGGGGCCTCCCCCAGCAGCCAGATGATGTCAGTAAAAAGAAAGCAGATGTGACTAGACAGAAGTCAGGCCCAGGGCCTGCCTGACCCAGTGAACCAACTAACGCAGCAGAGGCAAAAGGAGACCTACTCCTCTGTGGCCCTGTGCAGGACTAGGCAGCTTGAGCCAGGCCCAGTGAGTCTATCCAGGCTAAAGAAGTACATGGAGGCTGCATATAATAACCACAGGATGCCAAATGGATTCAAGAAAATGACTACAGATACTGAAGAGCTAGCTAAATTAAGGACTCTTATCTGTGCTATTGTACCCAAAATGGATCTTTTGAGAAAACAATTGCTACAAAGAGACAAAATCTTCCCATGCTATGTTGGACTTGGTTTATGTTTGATTTAATATCTAATGTTAATGTCTGAGTGTTTTACAGATGTGAGACCTGTTGGAGAGCTATCAAGTACACGAGAGGAAGCAAAGATAAAAAGTAAATTCATTAAGGAGAGCCAGGGCCAGGTATAACCATGGAACCCTTGGGAGCTTTATGGTTGGGAAAAGTTTAAAATATCCTACGCCAAAGTATAGATATCTACGAAAAATAAAAAATAAAGATTCTCCAAAACTTGTACAATTGTTAAATAGAGACCTCAGGGGTGGGATGCAGTTGGCCAGGTAGGCTCTAGAGGCCCCCCCCCAAACCTCTAATGTTGGTTTTACACAAGAAATGGAAAGTAAGATCCTGTTACTGATGATATGGCTTGATTTGAGGGTAAGAAAGACAGATCATGCTGGGACGTTGCCCTTCTACTGGACAGCCTGCCTTTGTTGTGCTGGAGAGTGCTATGCAGATCACTGGGAGGAATGGTCCCCAAAGTTCTACCACAGAACTCACATGCTGCACCTTTACATGCCAAAGAAGATGTTAGCGCAGTGACAGCAGCCTGCTATATGAGCACCCAGGAAAAGTTCCAGTTGGATTTCTGGCCCAGTCCCTGGGGGAAGGAGAGGAAGCCCAACTGATACCTTAAGTCAGGTTGACCCCTAGTGGCAAGGGCCGTTATAGGCCCCAATAAAGGAAAGTCATAGCCATTATTTTGTTAAAGGGCTGTGATTCCCCCTACTAAGAACCATCCAAGCATTTGTATTTGTGGCCATGGCATGAATTGTTATAACAGTTAATGTTCGTTTAGATGTTTGTGCTTCTTGCTGGTTGTGTTTTATTAGTAGGAATAAAAGGAAATCCCTAAAATGAGCCACTAGTCCATTAGAAACAGAACTCGGATAGACCCAAGAGTTTGATGTCTCATCTCAGAGAAAAAATAGATCATTCTACATCTTTCTCTCCCCTCAAGGCCCAGGAACTCTTGGAGAAAGGTGGGTGTGTATAGATTGTAAGGGCCAGAGTGGGGGAGTGGAGTGTGGGATAATCTAAATCTAAATTTGCTTCTTTGAGTTCTTGAATATCAAACATGTTGCTGGCTACACAGACATAGCTCTGGCGACCCCTCCAGTTTATGTAGGGGGAGGACTTGAAGACTCAGAAAGTCTGACGAATGTGCAGTGTTCTCTGGGAATGCGCTGTGCTCACTGGGAATGCAGGGAACCCATGTTTGGGTAAGGACCAGGGACATATACAAGGAAGACATGTGGTGGTTTGGGCTCTTGCCATTTTGGCATCATGGGCAGAGACCACCAAGTCTGTGCTGGGAATCTGGTTAGCCATGAGGGAAAAGGGAGTTGCCACTAAGCTGGTGAGTGATATCTGGTCCCCATTCACTCTGTGAGCAAGCCTGAATGAACTCTCTATAGTCTTCCTGAAATGAAGATCAGAGAGTCTGTTCCTTGATTTGCCTGGGAACCAAGTAGTGGCAGAGGCAGGTCACCACATGTGTGCTATCTCCCGTAAGAATCTCTGCTACAGCCCCAGACGCCCACCACCAACTCTGCCCACCCTCACAGCCAAGTCCTGCGCCCCACCCCACGCCCCAGACTTCTAAGGATTGGTTGTGAGATTCTTCTAGCCCTATAAAAAGTCTTCTTCTAGTTCCAGAAGCTTCTCATAGCCCTAGCTGGGGGGACAACTTCTGATAATTGATACAAACATCAACACTGAACTTCCCCCAAACTGAATGTTGACCTGCATGTACCTGGTCCATAACTGACAAGTTGGAGTGACACCAAATACCCACTCAACAAAGGGTAAATCAGATATTCATACTGAGACTTAACTCTGGATGCCTAGGTCCCATCGAAGAAGCAAAAACAGAATAATCAAGACAATATGTCTCCTCCAGAAATTAGTACTCCCAGCATAATTTCCCCAAGAAAATAAACTTATATGGCATATGAAATATTATTACAAAATAGCAATAATAAATATGAACAAATGCTAGACTGAAGACAGCAAAGTCACAAACAGCTGAGTGAAGTAATAAAAACAATTCAAGGCATGAAAATAGAATCTAATAAAGAGATTGATCTCTGAGGAAACCCCAAACAAATAATACTTGAAACAGAAAATTCATGAAGTCAAATAAAAAGCTCAGAGAAGACTCGCCAATAGGTTGGACCACGTAGAAAAGAGATTATGAGATCTTGAAGACAAGATAGAAGAAATAGCTCTCTGTCAAAGAAAATGTTAAATCAACAAAACAAAACAAAACAAAACAAAACAAACAAATCAAGAATAGAATTCAGAGGAAATGCCCAAACCTATGAATAATAGGTATAGAAGAAGAAACCCATATCAGAGACAGCAAATAGTTTCAACAAAGTCATAGAAGAAAACATTGCTAATTAAGGAAAGAGATGCCTGTCAAAGTAGCAACAAAACAACAAATAGGGCTCTCTGCTCCTCCCTGTGATGGAGAGAGGTGCATCCTTTCCTGTAATGTCAGCCTCCTCCCTGAGATAGTGGGAAAGGTCAGAGCGAACACATTTCACCTTATTGGGAATCTGGTCCCCAGGGCTGACTTTAACTCTGGCAAAGTGGATATTGTTGCCATCAATGGCCCCTTCATTGATCTCAAGGACATGGTTTGTTTACATGATTCCACCCATGGAGAATTCCATGGCGTAGTCAAGGCTGAGACCAAAAACTTGCCACTGATGGGAAGGTCATCTCCATTTTCTAGGAGCGAGACCCCGCCATCAATGGGGTGACTCTAGTGCAGAGTATGGGGTCTCTACTACCATGGAGAAGGCCAGGGCCCACTTGAAGGATGGAGCCAAAGGGGTCATCATTTTGCCTCCCCAACTCAAATCTCCCTACTAAAAGAAAAACCCCTGCCCTCCTTGACTCAGTGCAGAGGCCTTCAAAAAAGAACTAACATTCCTAAAACTATTCTGTAAAATAGAAAAGGGAAAAAAATTCCAAATTTGTTTTCTGAAACCAGTATTACCCCAAAATCAAAACCAGACAAAAAACCAAGAGCATTGAAAATAAAATTATAGGCCAATGTTTCTGATGAACATAAACAGAAAAATTCTCAGTAAAATACTTGCAAACTAAATTGAAGAACACATCAAAAAGATTGTCCATCATGATAAATTCATCTTCACCTCAGAGATGCAGGAACCATGCAACACAGGTAAATCAATAAACACACTCCACCACATAAATGGCCTCAAGGACAGAAACTTCATGATTACTTCATTAGATGCAGAAAAATCCTTTAACAAAATCCAACACCCTTTCATGGTTAAAGTCCTGAAGAATGTAGGGACACAGGAGCTACATCCCAATATAACAAAGGCAACGTACATCAAGCCCACAGCAAGCATCATGTCAGATTGAGGAAACGCTCAAAGTATTTTCACTAAAACTAGACAAAGATGTCCACTCTATCCACTTCTGTTCAGTAGAGTGCTTTAAATCTTACTTAGTACAATAAGTCAGGTGGAAGAGATTAAAACAAAGAAGTCGGAGATCTGAGCCCAGCGGAAGGTACCCCCCCCTCCGCCAACTGGGATTATGAAGAGGCATCTGAAGGAGGCAAGCAAAGCAAGCATTCAACACAGTGAAGAGGCATTTAGGACTCGCGTTGGAATACAGGCAAGGAGAAGCCCATATGCCAGGATCACGAAGAAGAGACAACACTGGAAAGGGGCAGGATACTCCCGTGCCAAGCTTTACCAACCCTATGGAAGACTCCTGCAGTGGGATCCCTCTGGGGATGCCCCAAGACACAGACATCAGAAACACAATTGGGAACATATTTAAAGAACTACAAGATCATAAAGAACAAATTAAAGAACTTTCCGTTCAACATCCATTATTTTTATTTTTTTAACAAATGCTCGACCCGATTATCCCGCCCATTCCCCCCCCTGCAAGAGCCTATGCCTTCTGCCAAACATGCTTTTCATCTCTATTCTCAGTCTTTTCCATATTCTCCTGAGGAGTTGACTGTTTTGAGCAGAAGTTCACTGTTTCAGTCAGTTTTTTTCTCTTTTTTTTTTTTTTGTTGTTTTTTTTGTTTTCAATATGCATTACTCCCAACTGCTTTGAACAATAAGCTCAGGGTGCCCTACACAAAAAATACTTACAACTAGGTAATTTGGCACTAGCATCCACAGATGAGGGATATACCATTTCATCGTTTGTTTTTTCGGGACTGTGTACTTCACTCAGCATGATTCCTCTAGCCCAGCCTTTTCCTGGCAAAGCCTCGTGATGTGTGTCGTCTTTCTTTACTGGCTGCTAGAACTCCATTGTGTAGATGTACCACATTTCCTCTATCACCTCGTCAGTTAAGGGGATGGCAATTTAGGTTGGTTCCAGCTCCTTGCTATGTGAAAGAGCTGAAATAAAAATGGCCTGCATGTATCTTATGGTGGCGTGGAGTCTTGAGGGACATGCCCAAGGAGTGTATAGGCTGTCATGATGTTGGCAAGTTCCATATAGTCATTCCAAGTCTATCCTAGCTTCTCACATACTGCTTTCCACAGTGGGCTGTACCATTTACAACTTCCCACCAGCAGTGGATGAGTGTTCCACTCTTCCCCACAACCTCTCCAGCACTTGGTATCATTTGTTTCTTGATCCTACGACCAGCTCTCTTATTGAGTAAGATGAATCTTAAAGTGTGGTTTGTGACTTGCATTTCCACTTATGATGAGTGTTTGAACACTTCTTGAGGTTTTCTCTCAGCCATCTCTAATTCCTCACTTGTGAAGTCTCTCGTGTTCAGTGTCTCTTTGCTGTCCCATCTATTGAGTGGGTCATTTGTTTCTTTTTTTTCTTCTTGTTCTTTTGAGTAGTTTAAATATTCTGGAAATCAATGCTTTGTCAGATTCTATTCTGTGGTGAAGGTTTCCTCCCTCCCCAGGGTGGAATTTCTCTCTTCAACTTCCTTGATTGTTTCTTTTGAAGTAAAGAAGCTTTTGAGTTCCATGAGGTCCTATTTGCAATTGTCAACCTTATTCTTGTGCAGTTCTGTCTGATTTAGGAAGTTTTCCTACGCCTATGTCTGTAGTCTCGTCTGTCCGACACTTTTACTGCCTTTTCTTCTATTGCTTTTTCGTTTGTTTCATTTCAGGTTTTGAGGTCTTTGAATCCATGAGTTAGGCTTTTGTACAGGGCAAGAGGTAGGGGTTTAATTTTCATTCTTCTACAAGTGGTGGATCCAGTTTTGCCAACACCATGCTGAAGATGGCTGCTTTTCTCCATTGTGGTCTTGGCACCCTTGTCAAATATAAGATGGCTGAAAATTGTATTCTCAGATTTGATCTTCGTTTTTTTTTCCTTGGTCAACAGGTCTGTTTTGTGCTGGACTTAGAGAAGGCTGTTTTTATGACTATAATAGCCCTGTAGTAAGTTTGAAGACTGGTATAAAGATCCCCCCTGTGTAGCTCTTTTTTCACTCAGGGTTGTTTTGGCTATTCGGGGTCTTTTGTTTTTTCCTTAAATGAAGTTAAGAACTTTTGTTTCCAAGCCTGTGAAAAACTCTTAGGATTTTGAATTGGGATTGCATAAATTATACAAGAGTTTCAGTAAAATGGACATTTTTAACAATGTTAATTTTCTCCCAATCCATGAGCATGGAGGTTTTCCCATCTTTCTGATACTTCTTCAATTTCTTTCTTTAAAGGTTAAATTTTTTGTTGTAGTAGAGATATTTGGTATCTTTGTTGGTTTACGGTTTGTTCCTATGGATTTATATGTTTTTGGGCTGTATGTGAGGGAAGGTCCTCTTTGAATTCTTTCTCTCCAGTTGCTTGTTACTGCAGATATAGAAAGCCATGATTTTTATTAAGTTAAGTTTGTATCTGTCCTGTAAATCTTGCATTGCTGTAGCTTTAATCATTTCTAGGGAGTATTTGTCTGTTGCAGTTTTTTATTGCATCCCTTAAGTTAAACAATCATATCATCTAGCGAATAGGGATAGTTTGATTCTTTCCTCTTTTTCCCAATTAGCAACTCCTTTGTAATATCCGTTTCTTTGTCGCCTATGCTCTAGCAATGTTTCATAGCACATTTGTTGAATAGGAGTAGTGACAAGAGGGGCAGCCTTGCGAGTTCCTACCTTATACTTAAAGGAATTTTCATGCCATTTCCTTCATTTTTTTTTTTTTTTTTTTTTTTTGTATTTTTTTTTTGGCTGTGGGTTTTACCTGTATATGGCTTGGGATTACATTGAGGAATGATAACTCCAATCCAATTCCCTCCAATCCAATTCCGTCTAGGACTTTAAGCATAAGGGGATGATGG